>JAUMJK010000620.1:640000-642500 GCA_033558105.1 Coccyzus lansbergi | reverse complement strand
CCTAACCCTAACCCTAACCCTAACCCTAACCCTAACCCTAACCCTAACCCTAACCCTAACCCTAACCCTAACCCTAACCCTAACCCTAACCCTAACCCTAACCCTAACCCTAACCCTAACCCTAACCCTAACCCTAACCCTAACCCTAACCCTAACCCTAACCCTAACCCTAACCCTAACCCTAACCCTAACCCTAACCCTAACCCTAACCCTAACCCTAACCCTAACCCTAACCCTAACCCTAACCCTAACCCTAACCCTAACCCTAACCCTAACCCTAACCCTAACCCTAACCCTAACCCTAACCCTAACCCTAACCCTAACCCTAACCCTAACCCTAACCCTAACCCTAACCCTAACCCTAACCCTAACCCTAACCCTAACCCTAACCCTAACCCTAACCCTAACCCTAACCCTAACCCTAACCCTAACCCTAACCCTAACCCTAACCCTAACCCTAACCCTAACCCTAACCCTAACCCTAACCCTAACCCTAACCCTAACCCTAACCCTAACCCTAACCCTAACCCTAACCCTAACCCTAACCCTAACCCTAACCCTAACCCTAACCCTAACCCTAACCCTAACCCTAACCCTAACCCTAACCCTAACCCTAACCCTAACCCTAACCCTAACCCTAACCCTAACCCTAACCCTAACCCTAACCCTAACCCTAACCCTAACCCTAACCCTAACCCTAACCCTAACCCTAACCCTAACCCTAACCCTAACCCTAACCCTAACCCTAACCCTAACCCTAACCCTAACCCTAACCCTAACCCTAACCCTAACCCTAACCCTAACCCTAACCCTAACCCTAACCCTAACCCTAACCCTAACCCTAACCCTAACCCTAACCCTAACCCTAACCCTAACCCTAACCCTAACCCTAACCCTAACCCTAACCCTAACCCTAACCCTAACCCTAACCCTAACCCTAACCCTAACCCTAACCCTAACCCTAACCCTAACCCTAACCCTAACCCTAACCCTAACCCTAACCCTAACCCTAACCCTAACCCTAACCCTAACCCTAACCCTAACCCTAACCCTAACCCTAACCCTAACCCTAACCCTAACCCTAACCCTAACCCTAACCCTAACCCTAACCCTAACCCTAACCCTAACCCTAACCCTAACCCTAACCCTAACCCTAACCCTAACCCTAACCCTAACCCTAACCCTAACCCTAACCCTAACCCTAACCCTAACCCTAACCCTAACCCTAACCCTAACCCTAACCCTAACCCTAACCCTAACCCTAACCCTAACCCTAACCCTAACCCTAACCCTAACCCTAACCCTAACCCTAACCCTAACCCTAACCCTAACCCTAACCCTAACCCTAACCCTAACCCTAACCCTAACCCTAACCCTAACCCTAACCCTAACCCTAACCCTAACCCTAACCCTAACCCTAACCCTAACCCTAACCCTAACCCTAACCCTAACCCTAACCCTAACCCTAACCCTAACCCTAACCCTAACCCTAACCCTAACCCTAACCCTAACCCTAACCCTAACCCTAACCCTAACCCTAACCCTAACCCTAACCCTAACCCTAACCCTAACCCTAACCCTAACCCTAACCCTAACCCTAACCCTAACCCTAACCCTAACCCTAACCCTAACCCTAACCCTAACCCTAACCCTAACCCTAACCCTAACCCTAACCCTAACCCTAACCCTAACCCTAACCCTAACCCTAACCCTAACCCTAACCCTAACCCTAACCCTAACCCTAACCCTAACCCTAACCCTAACCCTAACCCTAACCCTAACCCTAACCCTAACCCTAACCCTAACCCTAACCCTAACCCTAACCCTAACCCTAACCCTAACCCTAACCCTAACCCTAACCCTAACCCTAACCCTAACCCTAACCCTAACCCTAACCCTAACCCTAACCCTAACCCTAACCCTAACCCTAACCCTAACCCTAACCCTAACCCTAACCCTAACCCTAACCCTAACCCTAACCCTAACCCTAACCCTAACCCTAACCCTAACCCTAACCCTAACCCTAACCCTAACCCTAACCCTAACCCTAACCCTAACCCTAACCCTAACCCTAACCCTAACCCTAACCCTAACCCTAACCCTAACCCTAACCCTAACCCTAACCCTAACCCTAACCCTAACCCTAACCCTAACCCTAACCCTAACCCTAACCCTAACCCTAACCCTAACCCTAACCCTAACCCTAACCCTAACCCTAACCCTAACCCTAACCCTAACCCTAACCCTAACCCTAACCCTAACCCTAACCCTAACCCTAACCCTAACCCTAACCCTAACCCTAACCCTAACCCTAACCCTAACCCTAACCCTAACCCTAACCCTAACCCTAACCCTAACCCTAACCCTAACCCTAACCCTAACCCTAACCCTAACCCTAACCCTAACCCTAACCCTAACCCTAACCCTAACCCTAACCCTAACCCTAACCCTAACCCTAACCCTAACCCTAACCCTAACCCTAACCCTAACCCTAACCCTA
>JAUMJK010000619.1:0-35343 GCA_033558105.1 Coccyzus lansbergi | reverse complement strand
GGTGGAGCGCGGTGCATGCCGGGAAGTGTGGCCGAGCAGCACGGCGCCCTCGGAGGCGGGGGACGCGGTGCATGCTGGGAGGGGGGACAGGGAAGGAGCGGTTGCCATTGGCTGCGGGCGCGGTGCACGCCGGGAGGTGTGGCGGGAGGCGGCGGCGGTTCTTCCCTCGGTTCCCGGTTCCTCTTCGCGATGCTGCGGCGGAAACCGACGCGGCTGGAGCTGAAGCTGGACGACATCGAGGAGTTCGAGGGCGCGCGGAAGGAGCTGGAGGTGCGGCCCGGGGGGCGCGGGGGCCGTCTCCGTTCCCGGGCTGTTTTAACGGCCGCTGTGCCCGCAGGCCCGGCGGAGACCGCGAGAGGAGGCTGCGGGAGGCGAGGAGGCGGCGGGTCCCGAGCCCCGGAGCCGCGAGCAGGCGGTCAGCGAGCGCATCGGATACAAACCCCAGCCCAAGGCCAGCGGCCGAGCCGCGCACTTCGGCTCCTTCGAGTTCTGAGCGCCAGGCCAGGCCCCGCGAGCAATAAACAACTGTTTTTGTGATAGTTCTGTAACTTATCGTCATGTGTTTATACGGGGAAGGATGGGATGGCAGCCAGAGAGACCTGGACAGGCTGGAGCAGTGCGGCTGGGAGAACAGCATGAGCTTCAACAAGGGCAAAGTCCTACATCTGGCTCGGGGCAATGATAAAATCACCAGGTTGGAAGAGACCCACTGGATCATCAAGTCCAACCACTCTCATCAATCACTAAACCATGTCCCTCAGCACCTCGTTCACCTGTGCCTTAAACACCTCCAGGGAAGGTGAATCAACCACCTCCCTGGGCAGCCTCTGCCAGTGCCCAGTCACCCTTTCTGGGAAATATTTTTTCCTAATGTTCAGCCTAAACATCCCCTGTCAGAGCTTGAGGCCATTCCCTCTCGTCCTGTCCCCTGTCACTTGGGAGATGAGCCCAGCTCCCTCCTCTCCACAACCTCCCCTCAGGTAGTTGTAGAGAGCAATGAGGTCTCCCCTCAGCCTCCTCTTCTCCAGGATAAACACCCCCAGCTCTCTCAGCTGTTCCTCAGAAGGCCTGTTCCTCATAAGGCCCCTTCACCAGCTTTGTGGCTCTTCTCTGGACTCACTCCAGAGCCTCAACATCCTTCTTGTGCTGAGGGGCCCACAACTGAACACAGGATTCAAGGAGCAGCCTCACCAGTGCCAAGTACAGAGGGAGAATCACCTCCCTGGCCCTGCTGGTCACACCATGTCTGATCCAAGCCTAGATACCATTGGCCTTCTTGGCCACCTGGGCCACTGCTGGCTCATGTTCAAGGCCAGGCTGGATGGGACTGAAGCCCGTGATCCAGTGGGAGGTGTCCCTGCCCACGACAGGGCAGTTGGAACTGGACGATCTTTACGGTCCCTTCCAACCCCTTCCATTCCATGATTCTACGAGTTACACCTTAAGCCCTGCAGTTTGATGGTGCCTCTAAGGAGAAGAGGTGTGAGAGCATCTGTCAGGGTCTCTCAGCCAGTGCCGCGCCCAGACTCTGCTCTGGCTGCTCCTGGAAGGCTAGGAATGCCTCCCACATCCAATTCCATCCCCTGCTCACACCCGTTTCACTGTGTGGCATCACAGCTAGGACGTGGCTGGGCCCTCAGCCGGGAGCAGCCGCAAACCTGGATGCAGAACCTCCAGGTGAGGGACAATATCCTATTTTCTGGTGGCAGTTTTCCCTTTCCCCATTTCTCTTCCATTACCCAGGGAGCTCTGGGTGGCTGCCAGGGCTGTTTGCTGCTTGGATCAGAAGTCACCGACTGTTTCCTTACAGACGGCATCACGTGGAAAGCAGGAAGGTGGAGTGGTTTCCGACAGACTAACCAGCATGTACAAGGATTTACAGCAGGATCCGTTCTGCTGGCAGCTGGCTGAGCACACCATGAGCCTGGCACACAGCCAGGTGACCACCACAAGCCGGTGTTGGTGGTGAAGAAACTCCATTCCCTCCAGGCTGGGAAGGAGGAAGCCAGCAGCCTGGAGCCCCACGAGGACCTAAAAAGGCTGGACCGCTGGGCAGTGTCCAATGGGATGAGGTTTAACACGATCCTGCACTTGGGGCACAACAACCCTATGCAGAGCTACAGACTGGGAGAAGTCTGGCTGGAAAACTGCCAGGAGGAGAGGGACCTGGGGGTGTTGGTCGACAGTTACTGAACATGAGCCAGCAGTGTGCCCAGGTGGCCAAGAAGGCCAATGGCATCCTGGCTTGGATCAGAAATGGTGTGACCAGCAGGTCCAGGGAGGTGATTCTCCCTCTGTACTCAGCACTGGTGAGACTGCTCCTTGAATCCTGTGTTCAGTTCTGGGCCCATCAGCACAAGAAGGATGTTGAGGCTCTGGAGCAAGTCCAGAGAAGAGCAATGAAGCTGGTGAAGGGGCTGGAGAACAGGCCTTATGAGGAGCGGCTGAGAGAGCTGGGGGTGTTTATCCTGGAGAAGAGGAGGCTGAGAGGAGACCTCATTGCTCTCTCCAACTCCCTGAGAGGAGGTTGTAGAGAGGAGGGAGCTGGGCTCTTCTCCCAAGGGACAGGGGACTGGACAAGAGGGAATGGCCTCAAGCTCCCCCAGGGGAGATTTAGGCTGGAGATTAGGAGGAAGTTTTTCACGGAAAGGGTCATTGGGCATTGGAATAGGCTGCCCAGGGAGGTGGTTGATTCCCCTTCCCTGGAGGTGTTTAAGGGACTGGTGGATGAGGTCTTGAGGGACTTGGTTTAGTGTTTGATAGGAATGGTTGGACTAGAAGATCCGATGGGTCCCTTCCAACCTGGTTGTTCTATGATTCTATGAGGACACTTGCAGGGAATCCAGTGAAGGAACTGGAGGCTCTCACAGCTCCTGGCTGACTTTTCCACCACCTTCCAGCACTGCAACCAGGTGGATTTTTTTTTCATTGTCTCAGTGCTCCAAACTGGACTGATTAAATTCACACTTTGCCTGTTGTAGGTGCTTCACGTTTTAGGGCAAGCTGGGAAAAGGCACAGAACTTAAAATCAAGCCCCGTTGTGGCCCAGAGCAGGGGTTGGGGACAACGCCCTGTGGCCGTCTCTACCTGACCAACTCCACAGGGACAGCTCCACCCAGCATCAGGGACTGCCCATTCCCAGTTTTCCTCGGGTGGTGGGACACTCTAGGGGTAAGTCCCTCGGTTTAAACACCACACCATGCCCACACACCCCCCCCCCCCGAAAAAAAAGAGAGAACAAACCCCTCACCTGGCACTAGGGGCTCCCTGCAAAGTTATCCCTTTCCCTACAGCAGAGATGCTTCCCTAACAACACAGAAGGATCAGGAGCAGTTGCTCTGCTGTTCAGGAACTCCCCACATGTCCCAGGTCTGACAGGGAAACATCTTGGTGGGTTCCAAACATCCTTGAGTTGCACAGGGGGGAGAAAAACCAACCCAGCCCTTCATTTCTGGTCTATGGATGGACACAGCCTGTGAAGGAGACTGGAATTCCTTGCCATACTCTGACACCTTCCATGTTCATTACTCCCTGAGCTCCCAAAGCTTGACCCTTCTTTCTGCAGGGGAAAGCAGATCTGGAGGCATCGATTTCTCCTTTCCCCTCAGCTTTTCTGACACTCTGCAAAGTGTACCGGGGCGGAAACAAGCACCTGGCTTACACAGCGGGTGCTGCCCACGTTCCGCTCCCCGTGGAGCTTAGAGGTGGGTGTAGAGGACGCTGCTCCTCGCTCCCAGCCCAACCCCAGCCCCTGCTGCTCCGACACAGCAGGAAAGTAGGGGAAAAGAGGCCCCTCTGCCTAGTAACAGAAGTCATTTAACTCTCAGAGACCTTTTCCAAGTGCTGCAGCATGAGCCGCCCTTCTCCTGGTTGAGGATTGTTCCCCAAACACCTCCATCCACCCCAGTAAAATGCAATCTAGTTTATTGGTTAATCATATACAGGAGATTGTTGACATTCACAGTAACATTAGACGCGTTACTGCCACGAAGAGCAAGACTAAAACCAAAGGTGACAGTCTGCTGTAAAGAGCCAGGAACCCCGTGGAGGCGGCGGCCCTGGCTCCCAACAAACTGAAAAGGCACTCGGAGAGAAACACAAGCTGATGAAGGCACCCCGGATCCTTGGTGCACTTCTTCCAAGGTGATAATCCAGAGGTAACGGCGTGTGGAGACAAAGCACCAGGGCACAGACAGACGCAGGACACCACATTCCAAGCAGGCGGCACATGTGCTGGGGTAGGGATTTCATTTACTCCAGTTTTATAACCATTAGGGTTCCTCACCTCCCTGCAAGCGCTGCTCGAGGTGAGTTTAGTGTTACCTGGACAACGCAAAGCACACCAGCAGCACTTGAAGACAGCAGGGAAGGCAGGACATGCCTGTTCTCAGTTGTGTCTCACCGTGTTGGCAACCTGTACACCCTCCGTCCTCCCACCTCAACCACCATCCCTCCTCACACGCTGCTCCCAGAGCCCAGCCTGGGCTCCCACTGCTACCTCGGGGCTGCCCAGAGCTCCTGGCTGTTCCCACAGGCTGCGGGAGGGCAGCCGGGGCGCCTGCCAGACACCTGGGAGGCTTCTGTGTGCCAAAGACAGGCACCGTCCCAACTCTGCGGCACCTCTGCCCTCCCTCTGTGCCCTCTGGCACGTGGCGACCCTTTGAAAACAGATTTTCTCATCCTCAGAGTGGTCAATGCGGAGGAACAGAGATGCTACACGTAGAACGAGGCAGAAAAGCGAACAAGAACAGAGTTTATAGAGCAAAAGCCACGACCGTTTCCCAATCTCCAAGTCATCAGTCTCTGATCACCTGGACCAGAGTCCGGCCACTTGAATACAAGGAGAGGCGGCTAAAAGGTCAGGCAGCTCAGGCCAAGCAGAGGTTTTGTTTGAGGGAACAACACAGCAAGAGGTAAATGAAGTAACCAGTGTGATCACACGAAGCCGCTCCCGACTGCATCCTACGACCAGACTCCCCTGGAACGGGAACGCCAGCTCAGCCAGGAGAAACCGCTCTGAGTGGTGGTGGCAGCTCCTGCAGGGATCCTGCCCCTGCACTGGAAAGCATTCAAAACATAATGACCAACTCCAGCACTTAATCACTTCAGCTCTGTCTGACAAACGCTGCCATTTCTATGATTTCCTTACAGCTCTCCTGCAGGGATTGGAAAGCTCTGGTTTCACTCTCAGGGAGAGGCAGGAGACCTTACAGGGCACAGCAGGTTCTTACCTGCATGACAGATGCGGAGAAGGCAGCAGCGTGTCCCTCTCTGGGCTGTTACAGGCCTGACTCCTCTCAAAGATCAGACCAGGGAAGAGCTTTTCCTGCCTCTCACCAGGAGCTGGCTAGAAGTTCTCCATGAAAATACCTTTCCCTCTCTCACGCAGACACAACTTGGCTACAGAAAGCAGCTCTTTAGAAACCTACACCTGCTTTTAGCTCCTGTCCTTTTACGCTGTATTTGCACTGCCCAAAGAAAACAAGGTGTCCTGGCACCAACGCCAGACAGTTGACTTCAGGTGGTCCTGGAAGCAACAGCGACACATCTCCCACTGCCCTTCCAGGAGTGTGTTGGGGTGAGGGTGAGCGAGGAGCCCACCCGAGCAGGGAAGGGACTCACCCTGTGAGAACTGCAGGTGAAAGAAATGCAATTCCTCTTCCTACAGCTTTCCTTGCACAGCAAACAGTGTGACCGGCGGCATCATCAGAGGAAGAGAATGCTCCTGCACAGACCCAGATATTTCCACCTGGAAGGGCTTCCCTGTTCTCACAGCGCATCCCAGACATCAGTCTCGATCTGAACGTAGTGCCTGTTTTTCAGTGCCCTAAAACGCCTCCCTCTTCCCTTTCAGGCAGTTGCAGGCATGAACGGGGCGGCCTGGGCAGAAGAAAGACTCCAGCTTTGCACTGTGCTCTGCACAGCATCCCCTAAGGTTTAATAACCAAGACCTAAGCGCGAAGTGCTCCCTAGAAAACCCGAAGTTTGTACTGGGTGTCAGGCGTGCGGGAAGCTAGGTTTGCCTGTGAAACACGTGGAGCTCACAGTGCTGAGCGGGGAGTTCTTTGTTGTGCTCCAACACTCCTCCACCACTGGCGCTGAGAAATCCTGCACCTCCAAGCTTACAAGGTCACTGCATGATTATTAAGACAAAGAGGAGTATTTTGGGTCAGCAATAGGTTTTAATCAGCTCACACTGCTCTAAATTTCACCTGAGACGAGACTGAAGCTGCTCTAGTCCTTTCTTCTCTTTCTTCTCTTCCCCCAATCTTCTTCAAGGGAACAAACTTGATTTATTTCCTTCATCTCAGTCACAAAATGCCCTCTGCAGACATTTGAACCTTTAATGCTGCCAAATCGTGACTGAGCTCCTGCCTCACGCACAGAACCAGTTCCAGTAGACTGAAGGTTGAGCTCTAGGTCCGTCCAGGTGCAGTTCAAGGGGTTCAATGATTTATTTCAAGTCTTTTTGCCTTGTGAATACGCAATTGTCTTCCTGTGTCTACTCCATCCATGTCCATGATTGGGAACTGGAAGCAGCCAAGCCGAAATGTCACTGGAAGCTGAGGAGAGCTGCTGGGTGCTTTGAAATAACAGCACAGGCATAGAGGACAGACTCACCCAGAGCCCCAAAGCACACGGCTCACATTTATGTTGAAATATCCCTTGCCAGGACACACCTGAGCACGTCTGATGTGCAGCACCGAGTCTTCCTCAGAGGCTGAGTCCTTCTGCGTCAGAAGGCGTCACTGGCCCCAAAAAGCCACAATGCCAGGGAGGTCTCCTCCCTGACACCATGTACACTGAGAAAAGTAAAATCAAAACAGCCATTATTTGCACACGTAGGCTCCGCTGGCAGCTCTGATCGTTACCTACAGTCCATAAAACCCTCACAGATGAGCATTTAAATTTAAAAATAAAACGTTTTCTTTCGTTTTTAAAGAATAATTTCTACGTTTCTGTCAGCCAACTAATTTCAATCACAGCATAATCTAAGGATAAAGCAAAACCTAGCCAAGAACGGCTACCACGGGACCCTTGAGAGTCAACCCCACTGCCAGCCTGCAGCAGGGGCGAGCGGCACAACCCAGCTCCTCGCATCCCTCGCCCCAGCTCAGAACTTGTGGTGAACTCCAGTTGATTATCTTGATATTGTTTTCTCTTGCAGCTTAGGAATGATCCAGTCCTCACGACGGCCGCGCTTGGAGGGAGCGGTGGGGTTGGGAGGCTTCTGGGCAGCGTCCAGAGTTAATGGCAGTGCTCCGTAATATCCACAACAACTGCCTTTTTCCAGCTGAAGAAGAAATAGCCTGTTCCTGCGCCTGCCGCCACGGCTATGCAGAGGTATCCGTTGTACGTCATGAAGATCAGCATGAGGAAATAACTGACCACGACTTGGATGATGTGCAGCACCGTCTGCAGCAGGTGAGGGAAGCTCAGCATCTGCTGTCTGAGAACACAAAACCCAAAGGACAGTCAGCACCTGCGAGACACAGGCAGGAAAACGCACAGCACCAACAGAAAGCTTGGCTCTTAGGCTGACAGGGTGCCAAGGTGGGCATGGAACGGCAGAGAAGGGAGCAGAGCAGGCTGGGCACAGCCTTCTGCATGCATTCGACACTTAGAATCATAGAATCATAGAACAACCAGGTTAGAAGAGACCCACTGGATCATCGAGTCCAACCATTCCTATCTAACACTAAACCATGTCCCTCAGCACCTCATCCACCCGTCCCTTAAACACCTCCAGGGAAGAGGAATCAACCACCTCCCTGGGCAGCCTCTGCCAGTGACCAATGACCCTTTCCAGGAAAAACTTTTTCCTAATGTCCAGCCTGAACCTCCCCTGGTGGAGCATGAGGCCATTCC
The DNA here is from genome assembly GCA_033558105.1 of Coccyzus lansbergi. Lineage (NCBI taxonomy): Eukaryota > Metazoa > Chordata > Aves > Cuculiformes > Coccyzidae > Coccyzus > Coccyzus lansbergi. The sequence goes on along the minus strand of JAUMJK010000619.1, from coordinate 27,474 downwards.
CTGTCGTCCTGTCCCCTGTCACTTGGGAGAAGAGCCCAGCTCACTCCTCTCCACAACCTCCTTTCAGGTAGTTACAGAGAGGTCTACCCTCAGCCTCCTCTTCTCCAGGATAAACACCCCCAGCTCTCTCAGCCGTTCCTCATCAGGCCTGTTCTCCAGCCCCTTCACCAGCTTCGTAGCTCTTCTCTGGACTCTCTCCAGAGCCTCAACATCCTTCTTGTGCTGAGGGGCCCACGACTGAACACAGGATTTGAGAAGCAGTCTCACCAGTGCCAAGTCCAGAGGGAAAAGAACCTCCCTGGCCCTGCTGGTCACACCATGTCTGATCCAAGCCTAGATACCATTGGCCTTCTTGGCCACCTGGGCACACTGCTGGCTCATGTTCAGTTGGCTGTTAGTGTGCCTTTCCCCACACAACTGACTGATAATGGAGAAGGCACAGAACTTGCTGGGAAGGTGAATCATCTAGCTGAGAAAGAGACTTCTAGAAGGTCATTTCACCTCCACTTTCAATAAGCACAATGGCTTTTCTGAGTAGAGGCTCTGACTACCTGTCAGCAGAAGGATCCTAACAGGGTCTCTGGCTAGAACACCCACATTCTGTTCCTGGCAACTCCCCAAATGTGTTCCTTACTGGGGAATGGTTTGTCCCCATCCTAAAGGAAGGTCAAGTCACCCAAGCCCAGTGCCAAGCAGTGTCCCAGTCTGGAGTCAGAGAGTAATATGGGCTGTGTAAAGTTTCTTCTGTCCCAGTTTTTGCCTCTGTCAGCTGCTGCTGAAACCTGTGTTAGAACAAAGTGAGGTTCTTACCCAACAGTTTTGTGAGTCTCCATCAAGATGGTGCCATTGGGACCTGGCACTGGCATGGAGTTGTAGCGAATACTGACTTGGGATTTACGGAGCAGACACTCTCGGGCGATCTTAAGGCCTTCGTAAAACATGGCCAGGAAGAAAACAGCCACAAAAGCACCAGCCATTTCTGACAAAAGAAGGAATGTTATCGTACCTGTGCAACAAAAGACGTTTGCTTCATAGCATGTCAGAAGAGATGCTGTGTGGTTCAACAGCAGCATCACACATGGGTACAGAGGGAAAATGTGAATTCCATCCCTACGTTTAGCAGAATTGCACCCACAAAGTGAAGCCAGCAATCATTTTTGAGAACCAAGTTCTCAAACTACACAAACATTTCTCTTTGTCTTTCACCCCATGGATGCTTTTAAACTAGATTCAACAGCAGACAGACCAGCGTTTTTTGGCTTAAGTAGTAAAGTAGTTCCCAAAACACGAATCGATTGCAAACATTTGGTTTGGACCGGACAAAGACAGTTTTACTAACCTCCAGGAGAATTGATTATAAGTCCAGAAAACAGCAATGGCACATTCTCATAGCTGAAGTGGAAAGTCATGGCCTGCCCAAAACATAAAGAACATCAAGATGAGCCCGAAGAGCTCACCCTGAGATGCAGCTCGCGACAAGATTAGCAAAGGTTTCTGTATTACAAGAAGAACTTGGATCACCAGTTGGTCACCAGATACAACCCGGCAGTAAATCTCACGTAACACACATGCTAGGGCTGGTTAAAGATGCTCTAGGTTCTGATTCGAGTGAGTAGCTCTTTCAGGCAGTGCCTCTGGGCAGAATCATAGAATCATAGAACAACCAGGTTGGAAGAGACCCATCGGATCTTCTAGTCCAACCATTCCTATCAAACACTAAACCAAGTCCCTCAAGACCTCATCCACCCATCCCTTAAACACCTCCAGGGAAGGTGAATCAACCACCTCCCTGGGCAGCCTGTTCCAATGCCCAATGACCCTTTCTGTGAAAAACATCCATTTTTTTACATGAATTTAATACCTTTACATTTCAAACAAAACTCCCTCAACCCAGTGTTCGAGCCTACATCCATAAATGACGGCTGAAACACAGCCCATTTCTAGGTGAGGAATGGGAATACGCATCCATTAAGATGTATCCAGGTTGTCTTCTAGGATGTTACAACCACCTGCCTCCTCCCCTGGCAGTTTTATGTGAGATGTTAACTCAAATTAATCATCGTGTTCAGTTGGGGGGTAAGGTAGCTCCTCTAGCTGCAGAGGCAAGAGTGCCTGATGCTCATAAAGGAAGAATCATGGAATGGCTTGGATTGGAAGGGACCTCAAACCCCATCCAGTTCCACCCCTGCCATGGGCAGGGACACCTCCCACTGGATCAGGGGCTCCAAGCCCCATCCAACCTGACCTTCAATCCCTCCAGGGATGGGGCAGCCACAACCTCCCTTGGTAACTTGTTCCAGTGTCTCATCACTCTCATGCTGAAGAAACTCCTGCTTATGTCCAGCCTAAATCTGTCCCTCTCCAGTTTATCCCCTTTTTCCCTCGTCCTATCCCTCCAAGCCTTTGTAAACAGTCCCTCTCCAGCTTTCTTGTTGTCCCTTCAGGTACTGGAAGGTCACTACAAGGTCTCCTCAGAGCCTTCTCTTCTCCAGAGTGAGCATCCCCAACTCTCTCAGCCTGACAATGCTAGACTGCACATTCCACCAGCACCACTGGGCTCTGTAAGGGGCCATGTGCACAAAGCGCAAGGCTGTTGCAGTCCTCCCTTCTGCTCTGTTATATTATTTAAAGTGTAAGAAGAAGCAGCGATTCTTGATTCTTTCATTGGGGCACACTGCAGGCAGGCACATTTTAACCAAAGCTTGCAAAACGTATTCTTACTCGACATGGAAATGCTCTCCCCTCCTTTCAAAATTTTGCCATGGAGTCTCACATTTTAATAACCTGAAACTCACAAAAGTACTCAGAAAACAGTGAATAAGCTGAATTCCCTAGAACTAGCTACACACAATGACATGGACCCTACAGCCATCTCCACGGAAACTTCGGTCAGGACCTCTGCACAGCTTCAGTGATGCCAGCATGCACAAGTCTGAACTCGTTGGAATTGCAATTCGCTAGAGCAGTAGGATTCGGGGCCAACACAGCCTTAATGGCAGCGTGGCTGAGTCCTGCTGGCACTTCGCCCCTCAAACTGAGGAGTTCAGGAGGAAAAGGACACTGAGGTTGGTCACCTGTGGGTCAGCTCTATCCTCAGAATCCTCTCAGTGCCAGTTAAGGCTTGGGCCAACACCAACAAGCCTGCAGAACTCCAACTATCTCATCCTCTTGCAGGAAAATGCTCACTTTGTATCTGTGCCTTCAGCTGGCTAGAGAGCAGACACCAGGCTGGCTGCTGGAGAGGTTTCTGCAAGGCAAGACTGTTTTGCCAAAGGAATCGTAGAATCATAGAACAACCAGGTTGGAAGGGACCCATCGGATCATCTAGTCCAACCATTCCTATCAAACACTAAACCAAGTCCCTCAAGACCTCACCCACCTGTGCCTTAAACACCTCCAGGGAAGGGGAATCAACCACCTCCCTGGGCAGCCTATTCCAATGCCCAATCACCCTCTGTGTGAAAAACTTCCTCCTAATCTCCAGCCTAAATCTCCCCTGGTGGAGCTTGAGGCCATTCCCTCTTGTCCTGTCCCCTGTCCCTTGGGAGAAGAGCCCAGCTCCCTCCTCTCTACAATCTCCTTGCAGGCAGTTGTAGAGAGCAATGAGGTCTCCTCTCAGCCTCCTCTTCTCCAGGATAAACACCCCCAGCTCTCTCAGCCGCTCCTCATAGGGCCTGTTCTCCAGCCCCTTCACCAGCTTCATTGCTCTTCTCTGGACTCGCTCCAGAGCCTCAACATCCTTCCCCTCCTTGAGGGGCCCACAACTGAACACAGGATTCAAGGAGCGGCCTCACCAGTGCTGAGTACAGAGGGACCTCCAGATCTCCAGCTCTGAAATGCATTTTGCATTGCAGATCACCTCCTTCACCCCAGAACAGCCACAATGGGCTCTGTGCTTTAATTGCATCAATCCATGCCTTCCAAAGCTATGTTTAGCTTCCGATTCTCAAAAGCATCGCCTTTACGATGACAAGTTACTCTGAAGCACAGGCAAGGAAATGCTGTCGGGTCAATTATGAGTTTTCCACTTACCATCATCATCATGTCAGACCCATGACTGTGTCCCGGCGCTGCCGTCGAGTGGTGATGCTCAGGGGGATGCGAGGCTGGCAGCATGGAGCCATTCGTGGGGTGAGCGTGAGACATCTTTCCGATGACAGATGTTCAAAAAGGCACGTGGAAAAGTGGGACCCTGAAAAACAAAGGAAAACAAATAAGCAGCAGCACTTTTCTAAACAGAAGATGGTTTCTGTACTGCTACTGCAAGAGGAAACGCTCTAAGCCACTGGGAACTACTGCCTCTGGATAAGCTTCTGGAGCATCCTGGCGATCCTGCATTCTGACTCCAGAGAGTACACAGTGAAGCAAGTGGGACAGTCTAGCGGAGGTGTATCCCTCTGGGCTTTACATCATCAAGTTGCTGTGCCATCCCGAACGCTCCTGTCAGAAAAGCAGCCTAATCTGATTGAGGTAGCACGTGGGGACAAAGCTCTGCATAAAGGAACATTTCTTATCTCTAAGAGGAAAAAAACCCAAGTCTCTTCTCGATTGCAGTCAAGCAAGAGGCAAAAATATCTCAAGATCCATTTGAAATTGCATATACTAAAGGGTTTGATTAGAGTATTTCTCTTAATTGACAGTTATGCATTTTATTGGGAACATGGTTAACAAAGAAATGACGTTAGGTGGTACAGGGCCGATTACCAGGCAAAGGTCTGCGCTAGCCATGGGCAATCCGATTTCATTTCCATGAGCTTTACATTGTCACATCTTCCCTTTTAATCACATTACCCACAATGAGAGGAACACTCAAAAGGCGGCCAGCTGCAATCCCTAATCTGGTTACTGCAAATCAGGAACGTCTGGACAGGCTCCATTAAACCAGAAGCGCACCTCGCGGTTAGATGTGGGCATGGATTTTGCACCCTGGCACAGTCCGGGATGGTGCCTGGACCTTTTCTGGTGTGAAATGAAAGAGCAACAAGAGAGAAAACAACCTGGAAATACCAGACAGCCCTGAAACAACAGCAGAGGTAACCCCAGCACAGGCCAGGTGAGGTGGCACTGAAGACAGGTAAGCACCACCATCTCTGTCCTAGATCCCGTCTGGAATACTGTGTTCCCTCTCAGTCTAGCCCAGCACTTAGGTGAAATCAAAACCAAAGCACGAACACTTTATCCAATAATTTTTTTAAAAAAATGAGAGGAGATGTAAGTGTCCCAAGTGACAAGGGACAGGACAAGAGGGAATGGCCTCAAGCTCCACCAGGGGAGATTTAGGCTAGAGATTAGGAGGAAGTTTTTCACGGAAAGGGTCATTGGGCATTGGAATAGGCTGCCCAGGGAGGTGGTTGATTCCCCTTCCCTGGAGGTGTTTAAGGCACGGGTAGATGAGGTCCTGAGGGACATGGGTTAGGGTTTGATAGGAATGGTTAGACTCGATGATCCGGTGGGTCTCTTCCAACCTGGTGATTCTATGATTCTATGTACTTCCTTCCAGATCAATCACCAGGAGTGTCTGCAACCTGGACAAAAGTGGGTTTTAAGCTAAGACTTAAAGCTGTTTGAAGGGATAGGTATGAATATATTTAGATTGGAGTAGGGAAATGAAACTCTACAAGAGCTTTTCAAACTGAAAGCAGCACCAGCAAATGAAACCCCAACTGCAAACCAGCTGATGGAGCTGACGGTTCGGTTTGTGACCCCGAGCTGGTGATGCAGCTGTGCTGGAACCAGGGGGATTGCAAAAGGCTCTGCAGTTGATCTAAAAAGAGCAATGAGAGAAGTTAAAGGTTTGGGGACGACAAGGAGGAAAATAAGTCAGCAGGGCTGGGGTAGAACTTGCAAGCCCTGAAACAAATGCAAGGAAGCACCTGTATGCACCCAATACCCGCAAGAGCCAGCGAGGGTGTTTCCCTGCGTCCCTGTGCAGAGGTTGTAGCCCAGGGAGGGGGTTGAGTCACCTTCCCTGGAGGGGTTTAAGGGCCGGGTGGGTGAGGTGCTGAGGGATGTCGGTTAGTGATTGATGGGAATGGTTGGACTCGATGATCCAGTGGGTCCTTTCCAACCTGGTGATTCTATGGTTCTATCTCTTATCACATCAGATGAGTTCACAGGAGCTCCCCATGAATTTGTCATGTAACCTACTGGTGCTGACTAAAAGCAGAATGTATTCCTTGTGCATATTTCCGTTAATTCTGCTCACCTTGCTCCTGAGTTGTGCTTAAATATTAAGCTCAGAAAAATGTTTAAGCAGAAGGAAAAAAGAGAGACAGCTCCTCTGACACAGCAAAGCGTTCCCAAGGGATGCCTGCAGAGAAAATGGTGCCGTTTTCATACAGCATGGCTTTTAGGATTGTACTTTTTCAGAGATAAAATATTCAAGAAATGAAATCCTGAAATAAAAACACTTGGAAAGGAATCCCCTGCCAAGACACACAAACTTCAAATCGTCTCTTGGAGAAGGGAAGGAAGAAAGGCAGCCAAAGCACTTTACACACGGGATCAAAGGGAAGTGAGCTGCAAGAAGAAAGAAGTAGCGTAAGAACCTGCTCTCTCCACCAGCCAAATTCTTGTCCCTCCCACTTCAGCTTTCTGTGGATGATATATTGCTTTTGCTTTGGACACAACACTCTTGCTACTGTCCAGTTCAATATTTATTCATTGTAGGACCTCATGCTCCCACCAAGCTCTGCAGTGTCCAATATGCTCCAATGAAGCCTCAGCTGTTTACCAGACTGAAAACTCCCTTTGTGTTCGGGTTGTGTCTAACTTCTCACACATTTACTATCACTGGTCTTCAGAAAGGGACAAATAGGGGACATGTTCTCAATATTCACAATATCTCATGATATTAACAGCCATGGAGGTCAGGCAGTCACAAGGAGCGGTACACGGATGAGAAGGGTCCTGGGACAGGTTACAGACAGGTCGATGTTCACCTGGGCCACTGCTTCCTACTCCACTACACAAGCGCTCCAATGCCAAATCCACCCCCTGCTGCAGTTACCTGACAATGAAAGACATTTTACACGATCCTTGGATGGGGAGGCCCTGGCCCAGGTTGCCCAGAGCAGTGGAGGCTGCTCCATCCCTGGAGGGGTTCAAGGCCAGGCTGGATGGGGCTGGGAACAACAGGATCCAGTGGGAGGTGTCCCTGCCCATGGCAGGGGTGGGACTGGATGGGCTTTGAGGCCTCTTCAAACCCAAATCATTCCATGATTCTGTGATCATTAAAAGGATGGGATATTAAGTACCAGAAAGGGAAACACCCAGGGCAGCCACTGCAGCTCTTTTGCATTACTAAAGGTAATGTGGGGGAATTCCTGTTTGAAAACAAATCACTTCCATTAGAACACCCCAGTACAACCAGTCTGAGTTACAACTTAGGAGGTCTCTACCTCTGCCTATGGGTAAGAAACACTGTCTAGGGCAGCAGGAGCAGCAGGTTAAGAGCTCTGTAATATTTCATGCTGCAAATCTCTGGTTGGCTTTCACAGACTCTGAAGGGAATCATAGAATCACCAGGTTGGAAAAGAGCCACCAGATTATCGAGTCCAACCATTCCCACCACTCTCTAAACCATGTCCCTCAGCACCTTGTCCACACATGCCTTAAACACCTCCAGGGAAGGTGAATCAATCCCCTCCCTGGGCAGCCTCTGACAGTGCCCAATGAAACATTTTTTCCTAATGTCGAGCCTAAACCTTCCCTCGTGGAGCTTGAGGCCATTCCCTCTCGTCATGTCTCCTGTCGCTTGGAAGAAGAGCCCAGCTCTCTCATCTCCACAACCTCCTTTCAGGTAGTTGGAGAGAGCAATGAGGTCTCCCCTCAGCCTCCTCTTCTCCAGGATAAACACCCCCAGCTCTCTCAGCCGCTCCTCATAAGGTCTGTTCTCCAGACCTTTCCCCAGCTTCATTGCTCTTCTCTGGACTCACACCATAGAATGACATGGAGCTGTGCACATCACAAGAAGGCTGCTGTTTTTAACAAGCCTGACTCCATACCTGGAGGGAGAAATCCACACGTACACGTTTCTATTATCGCAATTTCTTTAAATAGGTTTAGTCCTGTACAAACTCAGCCCTTCAGCAGGAGGTATTTCTGTCTGAATGAGCGACTTGATCTCTCACCCGCTGCCTGCTCCACGTGTTTGCACAGAGAGAGGCACCGGGGTGGATTCCTGGGCACGCCCTGACGAGGGGAGCTGGGGCGGATGGCGGCTGCAGATGCAGGTATTGCAAAGCGTTCGCACACCTGAAGGGTTCAGACCTCAGGGTGCACCCACCTCGATGCTGCGCTGCCACCAAGATCGCATATGGCTATTTTTTGTACCCTGTAGAAGCCTGATGCAAAAGAAAACAAACAGGGTGGGACAGGAGAGAGGAATGAGGAAACTCTCTCCATCTTAGCACCACTGTCACAGGTCAGGAGAGCCACAGCCTCCATTTCATGACCCCTTAAGGTCTTAAGGAAAACAGCACGACTGGGGCTACACACAGGACTTCTCTTACTTTAAGCCATCATCTTAGAGCAAGGACCCACCTCAGCACACAGGCAGGTTCTGATTAGACAGAGGGTTCTGCCCCTCTGCTCCAACTCCACCTTGGCAGGAGATGTGCAGCCAGGAGCCGGATCTGGCATCAGTAACTGTTAGCTCAAGCTCAGCATCAGGATTTCCTTTCACCCTCCACCAGCATTTAACCCTCACACATAGAAGGAAGCCATGTTCGCAACTCCAAGGCACCAAGAAGGGGAGGAAAGATAGGTATCCAACACCAACACCCAATAGAACGTACTGGTAAACGAGCTGAACCTGTTGAATCATAGAACAACCAGGTTGGAAAAGACCCAGAGGATCATCAAGTCCAACCGTTCCTATCAAACACTAAACCATGTCTCTCAGCACCTCGTCCACCTGTCCCTTAAACCCCTCCAGGGAAGGTGAATCAACCACCTCCCTGGGCAGCCTCTGCCACTGCCCAATGACACTTTCTGTGAATTTTATTTTCCTAATGTCCAGCCTGAACCTCCCCTGGTGGAGCTTGAGGCCATTCCCTCTTGTCCTGTCCCCTGTCACTTGGGAGAAGAGGCCATCTTCCTCCTCTCCACAACCTCCTTTCGGGTAGTTGTAGAGAGCAATGAGGTCTCCCCTCAGCCTCCTCTTCTCCAGGTTAAACACCCCCAGCTCTCTCAGCCGTTCCTCATCAGGCCTGTTCTCCAGCCCCTTCACCAGCTTTGTTGCTCTTCTCTGGACTCACTCAGATGCCAAACACAAGGTGTTCTCAAGCAGGTCTTCCATACAACCTCCACAACAGCTCTCCAGCCTATTTCTTCTGTTCTGGAAACAGTTAATCCAGAGTCCTGCCACTTGGCAGTAAATCATGGAGTTTTTTCCATGGCTAACAGCCCTCCAGACACCCAGCTATACCTTTCAGTGCGGAAACACAGGACGTGCAGAAACAGGACACGTTATGGGAAGGATCCACCAAGCACCCAGAAGGTACTTTACAAGTCAGCTGAGTCCGAAACACCGTGTGCAAAGAAGGCTTCATTAAAGTCACATCCAAAAAGAATGAAGACACTTTCCAAATCAGAGGTCTAACAGGATTAACCACGGAGCCCTAAATCAATGCCTATTAGAGCAAGAAACTCCTCCCTTCAAACCAGCGCCTCATCTTTCTCATCCTAGTTCTGCAAAAGCAAGAAACAGAACTAATGCCCCTGGCTCTGCCTAAAAGGATCAGAGCTTTCCAAAACACCTCTTCAGTCTCCTTTACACTGGTTATGTGTCGAAGAGAGAGAGTGCTTGCTGCTGTGGCCCAGCAGTGGGAAGCACACCGGCCATGCCGGCAGGGCTGGCTCCTGCCCAGGGCCCTCCGGACGTCTGTCTCGGCACAGCAAGAGGGATTCTTATCCAAGGTTCCTCTATCAGCACTTGTGGCAGCAAGAACATGTTTAGAGGGGTCCCTGGTCCCTTCCCTCTCCTCAACAAGGAGTGATAAAGAACTGGTAAGATTTACTGAGAATCCAGATGAAAGCTCCCAAGAGAAATCCAAGGGGAAAAAGTTAAAAAAAGCAAGTTGGAAAGGCAAAAATTTCCTGCACATCATCCACATCTCAACCCGGCAGGACACTAAGGAATTCTATATGTAATATAAAACACGGAAGGAATGGCAAAGACAACCAGAAGTTGTCTGTGCTCTACTTACAGCAGCACAGCCAGCAGACTCTTGGAGCTCCGCTGGCTCCCAGCTTGTAGTCTCAAGCCCAATCCTTTTCTTTTTTTCAGGGCAGTAAATGGAGGTGGGAGGGGAAGCCGGGAGCCTGCACACACTACAGCACTGTTCCCTGCCTCTCCTGCGGTCTACCCTGAATGGTCCAAGCTGGTCATCACCAGATTTCAGCGCTGCTGCAAGTTTATTCAGTTTCCTGGCGAACTCCACAACTTTAACTGCTTCCTTTCCAAAGGGGTGGACTTGCCTGGACTCCTCCAGGATCCCAGGCTTAGCTCCAGCGCTGCTTAAAGGCACAAGCAGGGGCCAGGCCGATCCTACCTGTTGGTATCGTAGAGGTATCGGGCAATGCCAGCCTGAGCCTGCCTGGGACACGCTGTTAGGGACAGACACACTTCACAGATATGAGGAACACAGTTCATTCATCTGCAATGTAAAATAACATGTTTTACAGAAACACACTGTTCTTCTCCAGTGCCAGAACTAGTGTGCCCAGGGGGCCAAGAAGGCCAATGGCATCTTGGCTTTTGTCAGAAACAGTGTGGCCAGGAGGTCCAGGGAGGTTCTTTTCCCTCTGGACTTGGTGAAACTGAACCTCGAACCCTATGTTCAGTTGTGGGCCCCTCACCACAAGAAGGATGTTGAGGCTCTGGAGCAAGTCCAGAGAAGAGCAATGAAGCTGGTGAAGGGGCTGGAGAACAGGCCGTATGAGGAACAGCTGAGAGAGCTGGGGGTGTTTGTCCTGGAGAAGAGGAGGCTGAGAGGAGACCTCATTACTCTCTACAACTACCTGAAAGGAGGTTGTGGAGAGGAGGGAGCTGGGCTCTTCTCTCAAGTGACAGGGGACAGGAGGAGAGGGAATGGCCTCAAGCTCCGCCAGGAGAGGTTCAGGCTGAACATTAGAGAAAAAAATTTTCACAGAAAGGGTCATTGGGCACTGGAACAGGCTGTGCAGAGAGGTGGTTGAGTCCCCTTCCCTGGAGGGGTTTAAGGGACGGGTGGACAAGGTGCTGAGGGACATGGTTTAGTGATTGATGGGTACGGTTGGACTCGATGATCCTCTGTGTCTTTTCCAACCTGGTGATTCTATGATTCTATGAACTCCTCTCAAAGCTTTCCCAAGCAGCTCCAGCAATGCCAGGCAGGAACCTGGACACACAAGGAGGGAGTGTGCCGTGCCAAGCACACCTCTTAATTACACAACTCTGTTCTTCCCTTGCACAACTCCTGAAGAAGGAGCTCTTAGTGCTAAATTAGGATGCTTGCATGGTCACAGCACAACTGTGTGGCTTGGCCTGCAAATGTGTCACCACCTCAGACACCCAACCAAAAGCCTTCACCAGCAGTTTAAGGCTTCCTAAAAGCTCAACGCACCAGAAGCATGAGGATAATGAGCAAGGAGAGAAGGGAATGGTTCGGGAGAGGAGCTCCAATATGTTTTGAGGGTTAGGGTGTCGGGCTGCATGAGTTTGTATTTCCTGGGTTTTGTCCATGACTGGAAAAGTCTGCAAAATCAATTCAGGCTGGATCAGCAGATCCAAGCAGGAAAACACCGCGTGTGACAGAGAGTGCATTGTCCCTCTCCACCTGTGAGCAGAAGGAACACTGCCGAGCTATTGACACAGTTGGGTTTCAGAAGCTTTGGAAGGAAGCAGACAGGTACTCTGGAGGATGTCCAGCCTGTGAAGCCAGAAAATGGAGTGCAGGGAGTGGAGAAGGATGGGCAAAAAGGAGCTGAGCGGGACTACAGACAACATCTTGCATTCAGCTTTGAAAGGGAATGATGACTGGGCAGATCGTGACACGCAGAGATGGAATCAGTCAGCAGAGGTGTTGGAAGGGAAACTGCCAAGCTGGCAGCTTGTTGAGACCACCTCTCCTGCAGCTACTATACATGCTACAAGCAGAAGAAAGGGCTTTTAAAAATAACCTACAGGCTGTTAGATGTTCATGAGGGGAGAAAGCCATACAGGAGGTCGGATCCTCTGTCATCGCCTCATCAAGGGTCGCTGCCTCATCAACCGTTCCAGCACAGCCGTGGATGCTGAAGGTGATGGCAAAGAACGTGGCATCTCAAGAACACTCCATTGTCCATGAAACACGCCCACAACTGACCAGGCTGAGATAGATCCTCTCACAGGGCCAACCCCAACAAATCCAGGAGGCAGGACTTGGGGAGAGAGCGGATCAAAGCCTCCTGTCACCCACACAGGAAAGCTGGGGGTGAAGGACAGAGCCAGAGCCCAGCTCTGCAGCACAGACAGATCACACCCCTTCCCGGGTGCCTGGGGGAACTCAGGGTGGGTCTATGGGGCTTTGCAAAGATCACAAGAAAGCCCTGCCAAGTGGAGTCAATTTGCTCTTCTCTCATGCTTATCTGAGCAGCCACCATTTGCTTATCTTCTTACCACATCCTCGTATCTCTTTCCCACATTCCACGCTTGAACCAATACATGCTTGTCCCTCTCATAACAGGGCTCCTCTGTGCCCAGGAGACAAGGCTGCATCCTCCTCGTGAAACCATCACACCACACGCGTGGACAGAACAAAAAAATCAAGTGGTCAAATTTCAGACAATGGACTCTGGTTGAGATGCTGGCTCACCCAGGCTTCCTGCAGCTGCACATTACTTGGCAGCTTGGAGATGTTATATACATTAAGGAACTTTTAATTAAAATGAAGATAAAAAGAAGCTGATAAAGCGAGCACAATCCTCACGCCGAGAGGAGGGGCCATCGCTCTTCCTCTCAGCACGGTCACAATCACATCCCTTTGATGGAGTTTATTTTCCTAACAGACTTGTCTGGTCACTTTCTGTTGGAGACCCTGCTTGATCTGCTTCCCTAAAAGGGGAAGGTTATTCCTAATCTTCCAGTTTCCGCAGACTCCTCAGGAAATCTCTAAATCTTTGAAGAAGAAGAAAAAATAATTAAGGACAGGCTGTTCCTTACAGGACAATGCACTGAACTACATGAAGCAGAGTCTATGTCATTACAGAGAAGAGAAAGGTCTGAGAAGAACTTATAGCGACCTTCCAGTACCTGAAGGGGCTACAAGAAAGCTTGGGAGGGACTGTTCACAAAGGCTTGTGGTGACAGGATGAGGGGCAATGGGTATAAACTGGAGAGGGGCAGATTTATACTGGACATAAGGAAGAATTTCTTCAGCATGAGAGTGATGAGGCACTGGAACAAGTTTCTGAGGGAGGTTGTGGCTGCCCATCCCTGGAGGTGTTCAAGGCCAGGTTGGATGGGCCTTGGGCAGCCTGAGCCAGTAGGGAGAATCAAGACACTTCAGAATTTGCAAGACCCAGTCCCACAGCTCCCAAAGCAAAGAAGACACTGTACAAAAGCTGGCTCAAACACTCATCTGGAGAGTAAAGCACAGCATTAGAGATGCCAAAATTGACACTACAATGTCTTTATAAACCATGCAAGCTAATACGGTTTCTACAAAGGCTTGGGAGACACCAAAATTCCTTATAGCCAACACCAGTGCGAATTCAAAGCTAGTACTAACAAGTTTCCATCAAAGGCAGTTCCCAGGAGGCATCTACAGAAGCTCTTCAGCACTCAAAGACTTCTGCAGCAATTATCCCAGGACAGCAGGCGGCCACGCCACTTTATCTTAGCCCCATCTTTCTTCCATAGATCATAAAAAGTAACCCAGTAATTCATCCCCATGTCACAAAATATCCAGTGTTTAGCATTCGGGCAACACAAGCCGCTTCCCTCAGGGACTGGGCTGTGTTTAGGCAGAGGTACGGTAGAATGGCTCGAATCCCACAGGCGTTACTGGGCTGCCAGAGCAGCCGAGCTGCCAGGTAAGCTGGCTGCTTACCGTGCACGACGTTCGTTTGGTCAGAAATCACTGAGGATCATCTCACTAGAAACCGCTTAGCACTCGCTCATCAGCTGAAGGAAGCTGCCTCACCCTCCTCCTTCCCAGCGGAGAGGAACGGGGCAGCAGTGGGGAAGAGGAGGCAGAAAAGAAGGGCCGTGTGACCCGTATTTTCCAAGATTATGCAACTTCTTGAATAAATAGATACTTCCTTATCCTCGGCAGCTGGTCCTGCTGAAACATTACACAACTGAGCACAAGAATGGTGACTGGGGAGATGCAATCCACGCGGCCAGGGAGCAGAAAACATTCCGCTGCCTCACCGTACGCTGAGGAACAAGCGGGGCCGAGTCCTCAGCCTTGTAAGAATCTTCAGAAAGTTTTTAATCTAAAAAAGAAATTGATTTTTGGAACTGTAACTTGCAAGATATGTATTCTGCAAGATTAGATAACTCCCACTTCCTCAGAAAATCCAGGCCTAGTGAAGAAATTATTTTCCTGTTTTCTATGCCCTCATCAAGAACAGCTTCTACCATGTATTCTACCTTCAACAGCCTCGTTTTAAATGAAGGGAAAACTTTAAAATGAAAAAAGAAAACAAACTCTTCTGTGCAGAAGCAGTGAATCTGTAAGGAAAAGTACAAATAGATAGGTCAGGATGCAAGACAAGGTAATATCTGATAAACCATTGCTAAATGGTTTGCCGAAGCAGGAAGGACACACACAAGGCTAAAGAGTATAAGCAGCTCTGACCAAATTTATTTAAAACAGTGCCTTCTAGCCATAAGTTCTGTACGATTGTAAAACAATCCCAGGAGACACAACACGAATGCAGGAGTCAGCAGGTGCATTCCCAAATATGCCAGCAAAGGTTTCCACAGTTGCAAAAACACAGTGTCACTCAATGTCCCTTAAAATGCATGACCTGGCCTTTAATACAGGTGCAATGGCATCCTGGCTTGGATCAGAAATGGCCTGACCAGCAGGGCCAGGGAGGTTCTTCTCCCTCTGTACTCGGAACTAGTGAGACCGCTACTCGAATCTTGTGCTCCCCTCAGCACAAGAAGGATGTTGAGGCTCTGGAGGGAGTCCAGAGAAGAGCAACAAAGCTGGTGAAGGGGCTGGAGAACAGGCCTTATGAGGAACGGCTGAGAGAGTTGGGGGGTTTATCCTGGAGAAGAGGAGGCTGAGGGGAGACCTCATTGCTCTCTACAACTACCTGAAAGGAGGTTGTGGAGAGGAGGGAGCTGGGCTCTTCTCCCAAGTGACAGGGGACAGGACAAGAGGGAATGGCCTCAAGTTCCACCAGGGATGGTTTAGGCTGAACATCAGGAAAAAAATTTTCCTGGAATGGGTCATTGGGCAGTGGCAGAGGCTGCCCAGGGAGGGGGTTGATTCACCTTCCCTGGAGGGGTTTAAGGGATGGGTGGATGAGGTGGTGAGGGACATGGTTTAGTGTTTGATAGGAATGGTTGGACTCGATGATCTGGTGGGTCTCTTCCAACCTGGTTGTTCTATGATTCTAAGATTACCGATACTATCTAGCAACATCATAAATACCTTTGTCGCGCATAGATAAAAGTAATGCTGAGGGTAATAGAATGGATGGCATCGGTTTATTACAAGCACCATAAAAGGGAGTCTAAAGTCCATCGACACAGATGATTCAGGAGACTCAGAGAAGATTCCCACATCTCACCCTACTTGCCCTCGTTCCACACGTCACCACAGAAGGACTCACGGTTAAGATTTTCAGTCACAGAACAACCTGAGGTTTAGGAGACTTCGAGGTCACCTAGTCCACCTTCCCTCATGAGTTAGACCATCACTCACCCATGCAGACTCTGATCCTGCACATTTCTTCCCTCCAGTGAGCTCGGGCAATGCCTAAGGCACGGCCATACAATGAAAACAAAGACAGTTCTGAGTTAGTGGATCAACTGGTAACAATCTCACCACAGACACAAACCTGCACATGCGGAAAACGAGCTCATTTTTCCACTCTGGCAGTTCTTCAACATCATAACCAGACTTAGCCCAGAAACGGCAACCTTTGTACAAGTTCTGAACTGGCCTTCCCACATGTACTGAGAACCTGGACAAGGAGAAAACCACCCTCCAAACGCCTTAGTAATTAAGAATCCACTCCACAGGCCTGACATGAAACATCCTAGTTTGAGCAACTCGTATGCATTTTCCCATCTCCAACACTGCCACACACTCATCACAGGGTTGTACATTGGCTTCCACCACATATGAAAGCTTCTTTGAATAACAATCCCAGGAGCACATTCCACTCCTTTCTTTTCATATTTAAGTAGTTATTTGCCTAAGGTTACTCCTCAGATGTCTGTCCATGTGCAGACGCAGCAGCGTTTTAAGGTGGCCACTCAACCATTCACCTTCCCTGGAGCCATCACGTTCCAGCCTGTGCCAAACATTGCCGCAATAGCCACACGTTGTTGATGTCAGCTCTTATGGGAATATGCTGGACTTCTAATTCCTACTCTGGTGCGTCAGGGCCACCTTTTAAATGCAGGCTTTTCACCAATTCCCAATAGTTCACAAGACTGACTTTATAAAATACTCATGTTTCTCTTGTGTGGAGAAGGGAAATAAAAGTGTTCATTTCATTCTGCATCCCTGTCTACAACTCTTCCTCAAAACAAAAGCTGTTCTACTACAGCCCAGGAGCAAATTAGTTTGTGCTTCACTTGTTCGGAACACCCCTTGTTTTGAGAAGCCTGAGCACAACGCAAGGTGGAACACAGGCCATTGTGGGGGCAAAATCCAGGCTTCAATTAAGCCCAGGAAGCTGAACTCGGCTTCAGCAGAGGAGCAATAACATCACCAGAGGCTCTTTCATACTCTTGCTGCGTGAGGTCCTGAGGGATGTGGCTTAGTGACTGATAGGAATGGTTGGACTCAATGACCAGTGGGACCAGTGGGTCCTTTCCAGCCTAGTGATTCTGTGATTCTATGATCTCCCATAACAGACAGAGGACAGAGCATGTGATATATAAATATCTTGCAGGAAGTAATGTAATACATGTAAGGGTCCAGAGAACAAAGCCAAAACCCCAGTCCAGAGAACTGAGCACCTCTACATTTCCACTTTGGAAATGCAGAAATGCAGTCCCACCTTCATGCTTTGTCAGTTCAGCAACGTGGAAGATCTGCAGTGTCAGGAGCACGAAAAGAGTAATCAAATTCCTATTCTCCGGGAAGGAATTTGCCTTTGGGAGAACTTGGCCTCACAACACTCTTCTGACAGGGTTGCCTCTAGGACACGGAAAGTTAGAACAAAGAAATCTATGCATTTTTTATTTTAGTTACAAGTGACAATAAACTACTCCAAGAAAGAGCTTTGAAAACTACCACCTTCATCCAGCTTCTAAACCCACGCGCTGCCGCAGAGCCGTCAATCCAGAGTAGAAATGATTCAGAGCTAAAAAAAAGCTGAGTACTTACTATTCCAGAAACAGGTTTTCCATCAACTGCCTCCAGGAGAGCAGCCTTCTCCAAACAGGCAGCAGGTCTGAGACGGAGCAAAGTTTCTAAACTTGCAGATAATGCTGACAAGCAGAACGCACGTCATTATCTGTATGAAAGGCTAATCATTAACTACTGTATGGATTTAGCTATGATCACTTTTACTCCGCTTTAAGCCCATTTATTGCTCGACTCGCAACCCATTTCAAACCAGACCCATTATCTACAATGTGGTCAGTCAGAAATATAAATATTCAGCCTCTCCCAGTTGTGCAAAACAGCAGCAAAGGCTGAAGCAGCACAAGGCTTTCTGCTACGTTCTACTTGGGGTGAAACCATCCCTCACAATATTGACAATCCCTATTGTTACAGCCAAAGATTTCATGACCCAAGATAAATATTTACTGCTCGGACTACACAGCCTGCTGGAGGCGTACGCCAGGATCAGACCAAGGACTGGGATGCTCACACACAGACCCACGGAACAGCAAAAGGAACTCCTAAGCTTCCCTCATCAGATCTTTGCAAAAATGCAGGGAGATTTTAGGACTTCCTGACGTTCTCACGCACAGTAAATGTGTGGCAGGGATGACTTTCAAAGGCATGCAAAACATTTCAAATATTAATTTCTCTGTCAGAGAAATTAGCGTTCTGCTTGCTTTGGGGAACAAAGCCAGCTTAATTTCCTTTAGTATCTACCCCATAATGAAGAATCACAGTACTTTCAAAGTTCTAGGCCAGTATTTAGGAGCTTGAGGGAGTGGGGAAGAACAACCTGGCAGATATATCCTAAATTCAACAGCGTGTACAAGCCCTGGCAGGGCAGCCGGTGCTCTGAGCACTCTGAGCAGTGAGCCAGTGTCTGCAGTTGCTGCAGAAAAAAAAGCATGACACAGGAGGAAAAGCAGAGCTGTACTGTGCTCTACAACACAAGCAGCATCGTTGCAGAGGCAGCAGCTTCAAGCGAGATCAAAAGGAGAAGCTGCACAAAAAGAGATCAGCTGGCAAGCACTGCACATGATCCCAATATCATAGAATCATAGAATAGAACAACCAGGTTGGAAGAGACCGACCAGATCATCAAAACTAACCATTCCTATCAAACACTAAATCACGTCCCTCAGCACCTCGTCCACCCGTCCCTTAAATACCTTCAGGGAAGGTGAATCAACCCCCTCCCTGGGCAGCCTCTGCCAGTGCACAATGACCCTTTCTGTGAAAAATTTTTTCCTAATGTCCAGCCTGAACCTCACCTGGTGGAGCTTGAGGCCATTCCCTCTACTGTCCCCTGTCCCTTGGGAGAAAGGTGCAGCTCCCTCCTCTCTATAACCTCCCCTCAGGTAGTTATAAAGAGCAATGAGGTACTGAATGAGGTATCGTGAGGTAATGAATGGTTTTACTTCAAGAATTCAGGAAAAAAAGGGAAAGTCACCCTACTGCCAAAGTTTTTTTAATCTATTTTAAACAAAAGAAACAAACCAGTTAG
Organism: Coccyzus lansbergi; assembly: GCA_033558105.1. Taxonomy (NCBI): domain Eukaryota; kingdom Metazoa; phylum Chordata; class Aves; order Cuculiformes; family Coccyzidae; genus Coccyzus; species Coccyzus lansbergi. The sequence goes on along the minus strand of JAUMJK010000619.1, from coordinate 8,421 downwards.
AATAAAGGGTATGAGGCTTTACTATCCATATAGCAGGGTATCTTGTAGATGCAACTCTCTGCCTTGGATTAAGTGAGCAGCACAAAAATGGCTTTACAAGTACAACAAATCTGTTGCAGGAACATGAGGGCTGTGGTAGAACTCCCAATTGTCTTCCACAGAATGACAGAATCACAGAATGGTTTGGGTTGGAAGAGACTTCAAAGCCCATCCAGTGCCACCCCTGCCATGGGCAGGGACACCTACCACTGGATCAGGGGCTCCCAGTCCCATCCAACCTGGCCTGGAACCCCTCCAGGGGTGGGGCAGCCACTGCTCTGGGCAGCCTGGGCCAGGGCCTCCCCACCCTCACAGCAAAACAATTCTCCCCAACACACAATCTAAATCTCCCCTCTCTCAGCTTAAAACTATTCCCCCTCATCCTCTCCTTGCACTCCCTGATGAAAATCCCCTCAGTGCTGGAAGCTGCTCTAAGGTCTTCCCAGGGCCTCCTCCAGGCTGAACAACCCCAAGTCGCTCAGTGGGGTTTTTTTAAATTGTTCAGGCTTCAGTTTGTCAGGACTGGTAACATATTCCTCCAGCACACTGCAGTCACACCTCACACCACCTTAAACATGAAGCTTCAGTACATCTTTGTTAGATCTTATCTCATCCCAAGTTAATGAAGGGCACCAAAGCCAATGGTAACTGGATTTGCAGAAAACTCTCCTGGCAGAGAAACCAGAAATCATAGAATGACTCAGTCTTCTGTCAAATCTATTAGAATAGGAGCTCAGACAAACAATGGAACCATAAAAGAGGCAACTGAGAAAACCAGACCGACACCGTGGGTGGCATTTCACTTCCACAGTATTCCAAGGCTTGGTGTGTCCCTCGGGAGCTTCCCTTATCACTTGGATGGGCAAGAGTTGACTCCCGATCTCAGAAACGCTCACGGTACCTCAGTGCCCTCTCACGGAGCATAACACGGACGGCAGCCACTGCAACTGCTTCCTGAGGGCTGGAGGAGAATGAACCGGGACCGTTTACTTGCTGGGAATGCTGGCTTTGAGTTTGGCCCATGTTTGGTAGTGTTTTTCTTTCCCAAGCAAGGGATACAAGCTTGAAATTGCAGTCAAGCTGTGACAATATGTCCTCAGTCTCTTTAGTCCAACAGAATTTAACTGAGACGGTTACCTGATTAATGGGATCCCTGGCTCTCAGTGCAGCTTCCATCTAGATACGGTGCAGAGGAACCCAGCGCAGAGGCCAGGTGATGGCACAGAGCTGCTCTGGTTTTCCCATGCAGAGGATATCCTCTGCTTGAAAGAAATCACACAAATACAGAACAACGAGGTTGGAAGGGACCCATTGGATCTTCTAGTCCAATCATTCCTATCAAACACTAAACCAAGGCCCTCAAGACCTCATCCACCCGTCCCTTAAACACCTCCAGGGAAGGGGAATCAACCACCTCCCTGGGCAGCCTATTCCAATGCCCAATGACCCTTTCTGTGAAAAACTTCCTCCTAATCTCCAGCCTAAATCTCCCCTGGCAGAGCTTGAGGCCATTCCCTCTTGTCCTGTCCCCTGGCACTTGGGAGAAGAGCCCAGCTCCCTCCTCTCTACAACCTCCTTTCAGGTAGTTGTAGAGAGTAATGAGGTCTCCTCTCAGCCTCCTCTTCTCCAGGATAAACAACCCCAGCTCTCTCAGCCGCTCCTCAGAGGTTCTGTTCTCCAGCCCCTTCACCAGCCTTATCGCTCTTCTCTGGACTCGCTCCAGAGCCTCAACATCCTTCTTGTGCTGAGGGGCCCAGAACTGAACACAGTATTCAAGGAGCAGCCTCACCAGTGCTGAGTCCAGAGGGAGAATCACCTCCCTGGACCTGCTGGTCACAGACGAGGAATGTTTGGACTCGATGACCCAGTGGGTCTCTTCCAACCTGGTTGTTCTATGATTCTATGAAGGAGCAGCCTGGGTGACAGGGATGAGCCTCTCCATCAGGAGGCTGAAGCCGTATCACATAGCTGCTTCCCTCAAGCTCACAGAGGAGATGACTAGCCGGCTGGCTAACAGGCATTAGCTTGTGAGCTCAGTGAGCACACGGTATCTTGGAGCCAGTCCGAAAGTACTTTTTAATCTTTCAAATCTAAGTCAAATTAAATTATGTCTAATGTGAAAAAAAACCATGGAAGTGTATTTACCACAAACACTCCTTCCCCCAAGAAAAGACTCATTAAGCATTTAAAAGAGAGCCAAGACTCAGGATTTCTCTTAACCAGGTTAGCTGAAAGACCAGCTAAATATATCACAAAGCTCATATTCAAAGTTCATCAGCGAAGTGAGATTTGAATCCTTGATAACTAATGGGCGTCTGTGGGAACAGAAGGCTGTGTTAAAATGAAGCTACTCGCAAGGAGTTCAGGAGAGAACGTGGTGCACTGGCTGCTAGTTCCATGGCAGAACAGCTGTATTCTTTCCTTAGTTTTCTTCCTGCTTCTCAGCTTGACATCAGGCTATGCAAAGCACCCAGCAAGAACAGAATCATTGAATCATAGAATAACCAGGTTGGAAGAGACCCACCAGATCATCGAGTCCAACCATTCCTATCAAACACTAAACCAAGTCCCTCAGCACCTCGTCCACCCATCCCTTAAACACCTTCAGGGAAGGTGAATCAACCTCTGCCCTGGGCAGCCTCTGACAGTGCCCAATGAACCTTTCTGTGAAAAACTTCCTCCTAATCTCTAGCCTAAATCTCCTCTGGTGGAGTTTGAGGCCATTCCCTCTTGTCCTGTCCCCTGTCCCTTGGGAGAAGAGCCCAGCTCCCTCCTCTCCACAACCTCCTTTCAGGTAGTAGAAGATGCCCAATCACTTGCATGTTGGCCCACATGATCCAGAGCTACAATGCTCTGATATATTAATTTAAACAGTGAGATGAACAGATTGTCAGCCTGACAGAGTTTGGGTTGTTCAGCCTGGAGAAGAGAAGGCTCCGAGGAGACCTTATAGCGACCTTCCAGTATCTGACGGGGCAACAAGAAAGCTGGGGAGGGACTGTTTACAAAGGCACAGAGTGATATGACATGGGATAATGACTATAAACTGGAGAGGGGCAGATTTAGACTAGACATAAGGAGGAATTTCTTCACAGTGAGAGTGGGGAGGCAGTGGAACAGGTTTCCAAGGGAAGTGGTGGCTGCCCCATCCCTGGAGATGTTCAAGACAAGGCTGGATGGGGCCTGGAGCAACCTGATCCAGAGGGAGGTGTCCCTGCCCATGGCAGGAGGTGGAACTGGATAATCTTTAACATCCTTTCCAAACCAAACGACTCTATGCAGCTTTTTACACAGATTATAAATTCCATCCACATCTGTGTTACAAAAATGCCTGTGGGATCTTTCTAGTATTACATCTGTGTACAGAGAAAGGGCAAAAAGGCAATTGTCAAAACATCTACTCAAGCCATTGCTCCAGGTAGCAACCACAGGGGCTTCCGTGCACTGGAAATCAACAGGAGCCTTGCAGACAGAGAGAAAAATGACCTGTTGTGAAAACTGCCTTGGGAAAACGACATCAAAGATTGTGGAAATGGAGAAGGAGGACAAAAAAAAAAGGTATTTCATCACAGCCTCCCACTTTTAGGTTGGCTTTTAAAACAAAAGTTTATTTCCAGGTTTTGGAAAGCTAATTTGTAGTGCAGCAAAACAGGAGCATAGTTTGTTTATAATGACCAGTCCCATTATTCTCTGTATTAGCATATTCCAGCTTTCAGCTAGAAAAAAAAAGGTTAATGAAAAAAAAATGAGTTTTGAGTCCCCTGGGACGGGACTGGGGACATTTCCAGAAAACCAGATTGAAACAGAAGTCAATGGAGTAGATTAATTAAGATTGGCTTTTCCAGAGAAAAGCAACGCGAACTAGATTGGGTGATTTTCATCCTTCCCTAAGGAAAAATTGCCAAGACTCACAGTATTTTCCTGGCAGACTCCTGGAGAAGTTCACGCTGGCATTCTGCTTCAGCTCAAATCCACAAAGTCCTGCTGCAGATTCTTGCTAACGTCCAGGGTGACCTTCAGCCATGTGTGGAGAGGGTAGGTCTGCAGAGGCATGAAACGATCCTCTCGAACAGAGGGGTCTCAACAGCAAACCCAGAGACCAAAGAAGAAAGGAGAAAAGATTGCATTTTAGTTCACAGGACAGAAAGTTCCATCTTCTCCCTGACCTAATGTCTGACTGGAAAAGAGGAGAGCTGAAAGCAAACTCCTTCAGACCACGGCTCAAGATGCTCCATGTGAGTTCAGAGAAGAGCAACGAAGCTGGTGAAGGAGCTGGAGAACAGGCCTGATGAGGAACAGCTGAGAGAGCTGGGGGTGTTTATCCTGGAGAAGAGGAGGCTGAGGGGAGACCTCATTGCTCTCTACAACTACCTGAAAGGAGGTTGTGGAGAGGAGGGAGCTGAGCTCTTCTCCCAAGTGACAGGGGACAGGACGAGAGGAAATGGCCTCAAGCTCCAGCAGGGGAGGTTCAGGCTGGACAATAGGAAAAAATATTTCACGGAAAGGGTCATTGGGCACTGGAACAGGCTATCCAGGGAGGGGGTTGATTCACCTTCCCTGGAAGTGTTTAAGGTGTGGGTGGACGAGGTCCTGAGGGACACGGTTTAGTGTTTGATAGGAATGGTTGGACTGGATGATCCGGTGGGTCTCTTCCAACCTGATGATTCCATGATTCCATGAATACAGCAGATCTCATCCACATGTACTACAAAGCTGTTCAAGATCAGTGTTCTCAACACCTTTCCTTCCCAAGCATTAAGCTTTTCTTTGGGGACAGAGCATCTCACTAATCCAACACTTGAAATTACACTCTAAGGGGGGGTGTGAGAAAAAGATCCTCCCCAAAAGAAAAAAACCACAAACCACCTTGTCCTTGCACCAAGTCCAAGTTAGGGACCATGCCTTCAAAACAAAAAGCAAACCTGCAAAACCGATGTGGAAAGCTTATTGAATTCCTTCTCTCCGTTGGCTGAAATTATTCTAATTCTCAGCCTCATTAGAAGCTGCTCTAGATTAGAAATTTGATATAGAGTTAAAATAACTCTTTCTAGCTTCCAACAAGCAGCAAAACCCCAGCAGACAGCAGCCATTTAAACTTTCTCAGTTCTCAATATGAAGTTTTACGGGAGCTGAAACTCCTCTACTTTTATTCTTCCAGGCAGTGGAAGAAGAAAAATCCTGCTAACTGCAGAAATGTTTGCGTTCACAGCAAACAACACCCTTTAAATCACAGAATCATAGAATCATCAGGTTGGAAGAGACCCATCAGATCATCGAATCCAATCATTCCTATCAAAAAAAAAAACCAGTATTGTGGAGCACAGCAGGCACAGTCAGCTTCACCAAAACCTGGACCCTGTTCTAAACAGCAATATTTACACAACATTTCCAATTCACCCCTTTTTCGTGAAGGATGGGAAAAAGAGTAACGCATTACCCAAAACTTGAGTAATATTGGAAATATTGCATCATAAACTGGATGAATCGTGACCAGCCAGCTTGAAGCCGGCTTCCCCTGAGATCACACTTTGTTATTAGTAAGAAAGTACTGCAAAAGCTGTTTTTACCTCTGGCTCAAGCAGAGGCAAGTTCAGATCAAACGGATTAAAGGCAAATTTAATAAATACTTGTGAAGAGAGTTTAATCCACCTTTGCACAGAACGCCATAAGCATTCCGAAGCCTGGAATTTGAGCATTTGAGGGAAAAGTGCTTGGGAACTCACATGGAACCATGAGCCCACTGCAAACTCAAATGCAGAAGGGGCTATGGACGAAGCTAAAATAAAGCACAGATGTGGCTAAGACAGGGTTCAGCTGTGCCGCTTGGCCCCAGCGCCGCAGGACAGACTCCCACCAGCTCCCTTCCCGCTTCATCGACATCAAAACTGGATCACACATGGAAAAGCACATGGGGTTCACATGGAAAAGCACACGGGCTTCTCAGCTAAGAAGTCATTCACGGGTCAGGAAAGCTTGATTGCACCAGAGCTGTTAAGGTTTTGCTTCCAACAGTCCAACTTTGTGCTAAAAAGAATAGTTGGGTGCTGAGATAATATTACCTGTACCTACAAAATCCTAAATTCAAGTGCAGTACTAGGATGTAGCCAAACAGGTCCTCACCATTTAAAACACAGAATCATAGAATCACCAGGTTGGAAGAGACCCATCGGATCGAGTCCAACCATTCCCATCACACACTAACCCATGTCCCTCAGAACCTCGTCCACCTGTCCCTTAAACACCTCCAGGGAAGGGGAATCAACCCCCTCCCTGGGCAGCCTGTTCCAATGCCCAATGACCCTTTCTGTGAAAAACTTTTTCCTGATGTCCAGCCTAAATCTCCCCTGGTGGAGCTTGAGGCCATTCCCTCTTGTCCTGTCCCCTGTCCCTTGGGAGAAGAGCCCAGCTCCCTCCTTTCCACAACCTTCTTTCAGGTAGTTGTAGAGAGCATATACCGTGATAGACATATTTCTTGACAGAAATAGGAAAGGAAGCAAAGCAAAAAGCTGTGTCTTCATCTAAAGAACACGGGAACCACATCTCCTATGTAAAGTTCATGTCCACCAGCTGTATCAAGTCAGGGACAATCTGCTCCCATTAGGAATTCAGACCAAATTACTGTGTAACTATCCTCTGTGTGCATTGCTTTGTGGTTTATTTCCACCCTTTACATGTTTCATTCTAAAATAATCACACACTCGACAATGAAAAAGGCACTTGACACTCCCTTCTAGCCTTGTCCCTTCAGGAGTAAAAGCCTCATTGCCATCACAGGCCAAATGAGTGAAGATGCAGTGCTACAACAGAGCTGGAATATTTGTGCTCAGCTTCAAATGTCCTAAAAGTAACTATTACTGCAGACAGGAGATTGAGATAAGATCTTAGGAAGAAATGTTTTGCTGTGAGGGTGGGGAGGCCCTGGCCCAGGTTGCCCAGAGCAGTGGTGGCTGCCCCATCCCTGGAGGGGTTCAAGGGCAGGTTGGATGGGGCTTGGAGCCCCTGATCCAGTGGGAGGTGTCCCTGCCCAGGGCAGGAGTGGGACTGGGTGGGCTTTGAGATCCTTTCCAAACCAAACAATTCTGTGATTCTATGACTACCCATCAGTGTCAGAAAATATCCAAAGCCAGGAAATTTTTCAACCTTTAGAATCATAGAATCATACAACAATCAGGTTGGAAGAGACCCACTGGATCATTGAGTCCAACCATTCCTATCAAACACTAAACCATGTCCCTCAGCACCTCATCTACCTGTGCCTTAAACACCTCCAAGGAAGGTGACTCAACCACCTCCCTGGGCAGCCTCTGCCAGTGCATAATGACCCTTTCTGGGAAAAATTTTTTCCTAATGTCTAGACTAAACCTCCCCTGGTGGAGCTTGAGGCCATTCCCTCTTGTCCTGTCCCCTGTCACTTGGGAGAAGAGGCCATTACCCTCCTCTCTATAACCTCCCGTCAGGTAGTTAACTCTACAGTTTTTGTACCCCTCCAGGGGTGGAGACTCCCCCACTACCCTGGGCAGCCTCTGCCAGGGCTTCACCACGCTTTTCATTATGAAATTTTTCCTAATATCCAATCTAAACCTCCCCTAGAACAACTCAAGGCAGCTTGATCACTTGTTTCTTGAGAGCAGAGCCCAGCACCCACCTCCCCACCACCTCCTTGCAGGAGCTGCAGAGAGCGATGAGGTCTCCCCTCAGTTTGCTCTTCTCCAGGCTAACCAGCCCCAGGGCCCTCAGCCTCTCCCAGATCCCTTTCCCCAGCTCCGTTCCCTTCTCCAGACACGCTCCAGCCCCTCAATGTCCTTCCTGGAGCGAGAGGCCCCGAACTGACGCCGAGATCCGAGGTGCGGCCTCCCGAGCAGGGCCCAGGCCGGGCTGCCGGTGCCCTCTCGCCCCCGGGACACGCCGCTGGCTCCCGTTCAGCTGCTCTCGCCCCGCACACCGGGATCCTTTTCGCCCGGGGCAGTTTTCCAGCCGCTCTTCCCAAGCCTGGAGCCCGGAGACAGCGGCCACGGCAGCCTCCGGGACCCGATAGCGAGCGGGGACGGACACACGGACACAGACCGACTGCCCCCCCCCTCCCCCCCAACCCGAGGCTCCGGCCCCGCTCGTCACTCACCGCCACGAGGCCGCTCCCGCGTAGGACACGCCCCCGACGCAGGCCACGCCCCCAATAAACCACGCCTCTCCCACGAGCCACGCCCTTCACCGTACTACAGGCCCGTCCGCTAAGCCACCCCACTTGGTAGAACCACGCCCACTCGCGCGATAAGCCACGCCCCCAAGTCGTACCGCGTTCTAGCCAGCCCATACACGAAACCACGCCCCTTCATTGAAACCACGCCCCTTCGTCCTCTGAGCCACGTCCGCTCGCAGTCCCTC
>JAUMJK010000618.1:0-366115 GCA_033558105.1 Coccyzus lansbergi | reverse complement strand
GAGGTCCCGCCCGCGCGGTGCCGGGGGAGCGGGGGCAGGCGGTGTCGGCAGGGGCCGGCGGGGGCCATGGCGGGCGGCGCGTCCGGGCTCCTTCTGTGCGCGCTGCTGCTGGGCTCGGCCCGCGCCCTGCACATCAAGAAAGCCGAGGCCGCGGCGGAACCCGCGGAGAAACTGCGCTACCTGAGCTCGGCCGAGCTGGGCGAGGCGCTGCGGGCGCTGGCGGAGGAGGAGGCTCCGGCGGGGCTGGCGCGGCTCTTCAGCATCGGGGAGTCGGTGGAGGGGCGGCCGCTGTGGGTGCTGCGGCTGACGGCGGGAGCGGGGCCCCCGCGGGCCGGCGAGGAGCCGGGGGGGCCGCCGATCCCCGGGCGGCCGCAGGTCAAGCTGGTGGGCAACATGCACGGGGACGAGCCCCTGGCGCGGCCGCTGCTGCTGCGCCTGGCGAGGGAGCTGCTGCGGGGCTGGGCGGCCGGCGACGAGCGCAGCGCCCGCCTGCTCAACTCCACCGACCTCTACCTGCTGCCCAGCCTTAACCCCGACGGCTTCGAGCGAGCCCGCGAGGGCGACTGCCGCGGCGAGGCCGGCCGGGAGAACAGCCGCGGCCGGGACCTCAACCGCAGCTTCCCCGACCAGTTCGGGGCCGCCCGGCCCGACCTGGAGCCCGTGCCCGAGGTCAGGGCGCTCATCGCATGGATGCAGCGCAACCGGTGAGTGCCGGGGGGACCCCGCGGGGCCCTACCTGCTACGCCTTCCCCTCCTCTCCACTCGCCTCGCTTCCCTCCCTGGTCGCCCCCCGGCTTTTGTCCCTTCACCCTGTTGCCCCATGGCTTTTACCCCCTATCATACAATCATAGAAGAACCAGGTTGGAAGGGACCCATTGGATCTTCTAGTCCAACCATTCCTATCAAACACTAAACCAAGTGCCTCAGGACCTCATCCACCCGTCCCTTAAACACCTCCAGGGTAGGGGAATCAACCACCTCCCTGGGCAACCTATTCCAATGCCCAATGACCCTTTTCGTGAAAAACTTCCTCCTAATCTCCAGCCTAAGTCTCCCCTGGAGGAGCTTGAGGCCATTCACTCTTGTCCTGTCCCCTGTCACTTGGGAGAAGAGACCAGTTCCCTCCCCTCTGCAACCTCCTTTCAGGTAGTTGTAGAGAGTAATGAGGTCTCCTCTCAGCCTCCTCTTCTCCAGGTTAAACAACCCCAGCTCTCTCAGCCGCTCCACATAGGGCCTATCTTAATCGCCTCCCTCTTTTGCCCCCAACGCTGGTTGCCCCACATTCATCCCTCCACTCCATGCCCCTCTTTTGCCCCTCCAGTGCCCAACTTTCTTCCCTGTCCCACTCTTTCCCCCTAGTTCCCTCCTTCCATCCCTATCCCACTTTTTCCCCATCGTACCCTCTTTTCCTCCCTGTCCCGCTCTTTCCCCCTAGTTCCCTCCTTTCCTCCCTGTCCCACTCTTTCCCTCTGGTGCTCTTCTCTCCCTGTCCCACTCTTTCTCCCCCTGGTGCTCTTCTCTCCCTGTCCCAGTCTTTCTCCCCCTGGTGCTCTTCTCTCCCTGTCCCAGTCTTTCTCCCCCTGGTGCTCTTCTCTCCCTGTCCCACTCTTTTTCCCACTGGTACCCTCCTTCCCTCCCTGTCCCACTCTTTCTCCCCCTGGTGCCCTCCTTCCCTCCCTGTCCCATTTTTTCCCCTTGGTGCCCTCCTTTCTTCCTTGTCCCACTCTCCGCCCCAGTGCCCTGCTCTCGCCCTCTTGTCCCAGCGTCGCTCCCCTGCCCCCTGGTTCCCTGCTTTTGCCTCCCAGTGCCATCCAGCTCTGGGGAACAGGAGACCCTCAGCTCCGTTCCCTGCAGATTCAACTCGCTCTTGGCTTTTTCCATTGCTTCCCAATGGGGCTTTGTGGGACAGAAAACCTTTTCCCAAATGTTTCATCTCCATCATCCATTTGATAGGAATGGTTGGACTAGAAGATCCGATGGGTCCCTTCCAACCTGGTTGTTCTATGATTCTATCTGTGCTGGGTTGACCTGTTTTCACAGCCAGGGACACTTCTGTACTCGTTTCTGGGCTGTGCAGGTGAGCAGTTTGGTGGCTGTGGTTTGCGAAGGAGCCCCTCTAACCACATTCCAGGCCTCCCTGGCCACCTCCAGGTGTCCCTTCTCCAGGAACCCACAAGCTTGAAGCTTCTCTTTGTCTTGTGCTTGTCTGTGTGTCTTGCTCCTGGGGCTGATGATGGTTCCACCATGGGTTGTGGGATACTTAAAATATTTTGGGTTCAGCGTGCAACTCATCTGTGTACAAACAGCTTAACGGAGAGTTGTGTTGAGCAGGGCTTCCTTGCATCTTTGTGTTTCATGGAAAAATCCGTGCGTTTAGCAATAATGCTCTGTGCAGTAGCATTTCCAAGCGCAGCCCTGCACTTGTGGCCTCTTCTCCATCTGTCCTGTCATAGCATGCAGGACGGGGCCTTACACACCCACGTTGATCCGTTCTCACCTTCCAGGAGGGTAAATTGTAGGAAAGCTGTGCCTGGAGTAGGGCAACCCGGGAGGGGAGATGGTGCCTGTGAAACCCAGCTCTGGTTTGGAGCCCTGGAAAGCACAGAGGCCAAGCTGGACACTGTCTTTTCATTTGCTTTGTTCTTTAGAAAACCATGGAAGGTCCAAACCACGAAGGTCAGTGCAACCAACCGTGTTAAGTTGTGCGGAGAAAGCCAGAGTGCCAAGTCTGATTGGATCCTGAAACTGTGCCCAACATCCCAAAAGAGGGATAGAGAGGACTGAGCAGGGGATGGCTGATAATGGTGAAGCAGTGAAGGGTTGTTGGTTGGATCCAACCAAGACATACGGCGTTCAGAGTTGTACAATGTTTGCTCCATTTTAGGGAACAAAATTCGCTTGGACGAAATGCCTTTATTACAACTCAGTGCCTGTAGGGATTATGGCTCTAGAGGAATTTCCTGAACTGTACCAGTAATTGCTTGTCCTAACGATCCGTTACGGTACTTCTGATGCAGCAGTTTGCACCAAAATCCCTCCAGACTTGCTTCAGCTCAATATTAGTTACTAAGGAAGCACATGCATGCTCCTAATATCATTTTGATGATACCTTGTGCTTTCTATTTTCTTTTTTTTCCAGAGTGTTAGGGCTGGGATTTGCATATAAGCCAGGGTGAAACTGGAAGAACGCAGTGCTTTGTTCATCCCTCTGCCTGGTAGCGCCAGTTAATGGCAGTACAATTGTTTGACTAACGTAACCGCTGATTAAAAAGTGAATGGGTAAACAGAACTGTGTGATTTAAAAGAAGTGATAGCAGGTGTAATGCAATTCGTGTGCGCTATTTTAAGCAAGGGAAAGGTATTGGTCACGTTACCTCTGCTCAGAAACAAAATCTCATTTGACCAAAAGAGAAGAGCTCCTTTTCCTTAATGCTGCATTTCATGGAATCATAGAACAACCAGGTTGGAAGAGACCCATCGGATCTTCTAGTCCAACCATTCCTATCAAACACTAAACCAAGTCCCTCAAGATCTCATCTACCTGTGCCTTAAACATCTCCAGGGAAGGTGAATCAACCACCTCCCTGGGCAACCTATTCCAATGCCCAATGACCCTCTGTGTGAAGAACTTCCTCCTAATCTCTAGCCTAAATCTCCCCTGGCGGAGCTTGAGGCCATATTTGGTGGAAGGAGGAAGAGTAGAGCCCATAATCTTAGGCATTCATTGGAATGCTTGCGCTACCTGGGATCAAATTCAAGTGTGATGTAGGGCATGCAGGACTATATTTTCTGACTCGGAATTTTAACAGCTTTCTCACACATCCAGATTTTATTTAAGCAAGTCAGTTCTGTTGTATAATTGGTACCAGGCATCGCTCAAAGCTTGATGAAGAGCCGTGTACATCACTGTATGTGCAGGGCACTGTCTGTCACGGAGTTTGAGGACTCTGTCCTAGGTGGAAGCAAGAAACTTATTTAATCTCCAGTAATGCCAAGTGTCAGTTTGGGGAGTGAATAAATGGGTCCTGAGATTTGGTTTGTTGCAAAAATCTGCTGACTTCCTCACCGTGTTCCTACCTGAACACTGTTCGGACCCTCTGACAATCCTGCTCGCAGTGTTGAGAGCTGATGTTAATAGGAGGGAATACGTCTAGGATCACTGTCTTCTTGTCCAACAGCAGCACCTTTGATGCCGGATAAGTTCATATTTGTTAATGTAGCCTTCGTGTAGCTGCACAGGGCTCATGGAACAGGGTCTGGTCATTTCCTTTTCCTAAGTAGTGTTACATCTGGGCAGCTCGTCCAGTGGACTCGTTTTCCCTTGTTGATCCCAAGTAGAGTCCAGTTTGTTCAGGAAGGCATTAGAATAACTGCTTCAGCTGCTGCTGTTGGTTTCCTGTTGAGGTTGTTCCAGTATGACTCTTCTTTTTCTCCTTCCCAACCCCAGGTTTCTGCTCTCTGGCAATCTTCATGGTGGCTCAGTGGTTGCAAGCTACCCCTACGATGACTCTCCCACGCATAACCCCACAGGAGTCTACAGTAAATCGGCCGATGATGAAGTGTTCAGGTACTTGGCAAAAGCTTACGCCTCGCATCACCCCATCATGAGAACCGGCAAACCCAACTGCCCTGGCGAGGAGAAAGAGACCTTCCAAGATGGTATCACGAACGGCGCCCAGTGGTACGATGTAGAAGGTAAGTTGTGCTCCATCTCTACTGGCTCACCCCACAGGGTGTCTTATAGAAATGGTTTCTTGCTGCTGCTGAGAACGGATATCCAAACCTGTGGTGATTATCACAGAGGAAAGGACGCTGGGTGAAATGGTATTTTTAACTTTGAATGTGTTCTAGCAGCTTGAAATGAAGGGAAGCGGCATCACAGGCACACCAGTAGGTGCTTGATGAGTCACAGCTTGGGAGATGTTCGTAAGGAAGAGATCACAGCAAACTGGAGGGTTCTTCCTCACCCTGTTGGATGCTGGAGAGTTATCCTGCGTGCAAGAGGCTTCATTTGCTGAATGAACTGTCATTAGGGCCTCCAGATGGTTACTGAATTTTGACACAGGAAAGAAGAGACTGTTGTTAAGGATATTAAACCAGTGCTAATGTTCTGCCTGGGGCTTTTAATCTCTAAACTTGTAATTGTGTAAGTTTTAAACTAATCTGCTGTGAAACTACGTAAAATCATTTAAATGAGCTGACCAAGCTGCTCTTGCTGGAAGTGAGGCAGGGAGCTTTTCTGTCAACTGCTTTGCTGTTAGACCTGTGTGGATAGCAACAATCAGCACAGCGTGTTCCCATCCACCAGGTGTGGTGAGATCTAGGAGGGATCCAAAATTTGGCCTAGTGGGGCTTCTAGGTGAGCTCCCATTCCCTCCATCGGGCATGGGAACAGCTGCCCCGGGCAGGGGCGGAGTCCTCATCCCTGGAGGTATTTAAAGACAGGTGGAATTGGTGCTCAGGTTTAATAGTGGACAGATACAGTTGGACTCAATGATCTCAAGTGTCTTTTCACAGAATCACAGAACAACCAGGTTGGAAGGGACCCATTGGATCTTCTAGTCCAACCATTCCTATCTAACACTAAAACTGATTGACTCTATAATTCCGTGATTCTGCTTTAGAGGTGATCTGAATATAAGCAAATTGGCTCCTGGTGTCACCACTCTGCTTGTGTGGAGGTGGCTGGCCTGGCTGTGACATGCAGTGTGCTGCTCCGTGTGTATTGGCTTTGAAAATAGGATTTAAATGACGGCTTGTGTGATGAGATGCTCTCGTGGAAAAGGCTTTGTGGGCTGGCAGGAAGAGAAATCTTGGTCGTGTCATTAGAAATTACACCACTGCTGTGCCCCTCAGCGGATGTTGTACAACTGTGGCCTTGCCAGGGCGTGCAGAAACCTCTGCGGTGAGGGCACCGCAAAGACCTTGCGTAAGTGAAGAAGTTGCATTGCTTTGGTGCTCCTGGACTGCTCTGTTCTCCCCTCACACTAGGGCTTGAGGGGTGATGTCAGGAGTGCTGAGCAAGCAGTGAAATCAGGCATTGCTTATGCTTCAGAGCTTACACCTTAAATTCTAATAGGACAGTGTCATTCCAAAACATGAACTGCCAAGCTGAACCCTGTCTTAGCTCTGCATCCACCTTGCTTGGGAAGGATGGAGAGGGAACCGTATTGGGCCTGAGCACATCACATCACCTGTCTGCTGGAAGAGGAAGTCTTGATTTCAAGGGTGGCTGAATCATTCCTCAGGATTTCACTGGTCAAATAAGTTATCATGTTCAAATAAGATGTGGGTTTACCTCTTTTTTCTAGCAGCTGTCTCCTTCCCTCCACCCTTCTGAGCACACCAGACCCGGTGTTTGCTGGCTCAAGGTTCACTCTGGTGCTGTGGAAAAGTCCAGCAGGAGGAAAGTTTGTATAATCTGGTGAACGTGCTCGAGGGAACAGGATATCCTGGATGAGCTGTGCTGCCTTGTTCTGGTCACAGTCGTTGGTAAACACTTCAGTTGGGAACTTTGTCAGCTGCAGTTCTAAGATTTTCTGCCCTTGTGATGAAGTGGGGGGTGTGTGCTCTGAGGAGAGGGTGATTCCTGAGCTGTGGGCCTGGATTTCTGTACCCCCAGTGACCTGCATTTTCCTCTACAGTGTTAACTTCTTCATCCTCCTGCTTGTAGTGCAAGGTTTGCTGGTGGCTGTGGCACCGGTGCCTGAGCCTTTCGGGCTGCCTTTACTTTGTCAGTGAGCAGAGCTTTCACCTACTTTCTTTTCACAGGAAATGGTAAAGTGCGAACTGAAGACCCGTTCACTCTGTGCTGCTGTCGCTGTGGTTTATATTCTGTCCAATAGCCTCCAGCATCCATTCTTTGTGGAAATAAACCCTTTTGCTATGAGAAGCCACAATCGCGGGCTCAGCGCTGATAGCTGTAAGAGACTCGTGGACAGAGATTATAGGGAGGGTGCGCTGACACTGATTCTCAGAATGGGATATTACTGAGGTTGGCAGACCTTAGGGGTAATTTCCACCTTGTTGCTGTTGAAAAGGCGCATGTGGAAGGTGATGACAGCCCTTGGAGCAACTCCTGAGCTGAGGAATTCACGTATAGGGTAACCCACAAGAGCTGAGAGCCAGGGGAGAGCAGGTGAACCAAGAGGTACTGCAGCGGCCAGTGCACGAGTATTGTGATGTTGTACAAAGTTAGACCTGCAGAAGTGGTCAAGTCCCCATCCCTGGAGGTGTTTAAAAGACAGGCAGCCGAGGTGCTCGGGGATCAGGTTTAGTAGTGAACAGGGTTGGTTGGACTTGATGGTGTCAGAGGTCTTTTCCAAATAAACATTTCTATGATACTGTGTCCCTTTGGGATTTTGGGACAGGCAAAGGGATTTGGTTGCATGCAGCATGTGACAAGCAGGAGAGCCACCAGGGTGGCTGCATTGAGTCATCTGACTCTGTGCCAAGGGGTGTTGAGGCTCAGACTCGGACCAGGATGCTTTTCCCACTGATGCAGAATTTAAATGGGTGGTAAAATGAAGCTGGGGAAATCCCTCTACCCTGCAGGAACTCACTGGGCCTAGCTCTGGAGATAACTAGAGCACATGGGTCTGTGAACGGATCACGTTGTGCCAGGAGAGAATGCAGATTCCAAGTGACCTGAAGCCAGGAAAAACAAAGAAATGAGAACATAATGTCTCAACAGGTGGAAATTTTCCTGCCACGTTTTATCGTGTGAAATCGAACATGCTGAAAAGTCAACTGCTACTGGATTCATTGTCCCAGAGTTACCAGTTCAGGTTTATGCTGGTGCCAGACCCCATTAATTTTCATTTGGGTTTGCAAACAACCTCTTTTGTGTGTCAAACTGAGGTGGCAAGAACAAACGGTTGGGGTGATTGTTAAGGTCAAACGTGCACAGAGAAAGATGGCTCTGCTCCAAAAGGCTGAATTTGGCTTCTACATTCCAGCTGCTATAGATAAGCATGTCTGTGACTGGGACACGCTTTAGAGGCTATCTCTGCTGTGCATACTCTTACTCTTCCTTCCTTTTTAACCTCTTGGGGTCTTAACTGCTGTTTCATTTGGATCAAGAAAATACATGCAAGTCTGGGCTGGTGTTTGAGCCAGGTGATGCTTGGAAAGTGGTTAAGAAACCACTTGAGTCCTGTCTGTTTGAAGGACATGATTGTCTTTATATTGTGAAGAGCTAAATTCAGAAGTTGAATTTGCCAGAATGTTCAATAGGATATTTTATTGTCCCAGCCCATGGCAGAGGGGTTGGAATTGGATCCTTCCAACCCAAACCGTTCTATGATTCTGGGATTTTGTGGGCAGCCTTGGGAGATCTTGTCATTATTTGCAGTCCCTTCCTAAAAGCTATTTGCCTTGCTGGTTTGACTTTCTGATATCTTAGTGTTTGAGGTGTTTCTAGTGGCTACTGGAAGGCAGTGCTCACTTTGAAAGTGGAGTTAGGTTATATTTGTGCTTACTGGGTTGTTTTGATTGTGGTTACTAAGCCACAGTGAGCTTCTGAACAGCTTATAGTGACATCAGACTCCGAGCAGTTAAAATGAGTGCTGAGAGCAGTGGGTGCTCAAGGCATCACTGTGGTGGCCTGTTTCCTGAGCATCACAGAATGTGGTTGTGCAGTGCAAGCTCTGATAGATTTCACCTGCATCTTTCTGGGATATTCACAGTTTGCCACCTTGAGATGTTTGTGTTGTCATTAAAATTCTTATTGCATATTTTTCTTTCTTTAGAAAAGTAGTGGCTTGATGCCTCTTTACATACCTGACATGAACTGCTGGGTGGTGCAGCTCTTGAAGGCTCTGCCCCATTCTTTGAGAGTGCCGTGGGAAGACTTCTGCTGCTCTGAGCTGTGGGAAACAGCTGCTGGAGTCAGAGGCTGAGACTTTACCTCCTCTGAGTTTTAATGGTTGCAGACTAATGGACCAAAACATTCTTCTGCCTGTTTGGTGCTGCTGCCGGTGCTCACCCTGGTCTTGCGCTATGAGACAATCGGTTTTTTTCCACAGAGTAAGCAACTTGTACCAAATATTTAACCATGTCTCTTGCTTGCTTTGTGCCATCTGCTCTCTCTGCAGAGCAGGCAGCACCATTTTTTTTACTTTAACTTGACTGCAGGTCTCTTATCTCCCAGTGTCTGCTCCAGTGAGAGCTGCAATTAGAGGTTTCCATGTAGTGCACTTTGAAAATAGAGACATTCCTGGCTGCCCTGGAAGGCTTCTCCTGGCATGTGGTGTATTTGTGGCATCTAGATCACAAGGCCTGATTCTAGAGAGCTGCATCCTCCTGCTTGCTTGCCTGGTGTGGAGCTTGGCAGGGAGCAGGCAGCTGGTCAGTGTGAGCTCTGCAGCACTTGTGCTACAAGAGGTCTCAGAGGTCTGGGATCCTTGTCTGAAGTGCAGTCCTGGTGCTTTAGGAGTGCAGCAGGGCAGAGGAGAGTTTGTTCTGAGTGTTTTTTGTCTAGAGAAACAGCAGCTGGAGGTGTTCAAGACCAGGTTGGATGACTAGTAGCCCCTGATCCAGTGGAGGTGTCTCTGTCCATGCCAGGGCGTGAAACTGGATGGGCTTTAAGGTCCCTTCTAACTGGGAATTTCTTCCAGATTTAACCCAAACTGAGTAGAGGCCCTGCAGGCGAACAGCCTGCTACCTTGGGTGTGCTTTTTCCTCCTCGAACGCAATGCTGTGCTGATGCTGGGCTGCATACGGGTCTCTCTTTACACCTTCAGTTCTTCTGCATAGCCAGGAGAGGCTGTGCAGATGGTGCATGGGGAAATATGTAATTCCATATGCTGTAAAAATAACTGTCCTCCTCTGCAGTGGGGCCATGGGAAGGCCAAATATGTGCAGCAGACACGGTCCAAATTCTCCAGCATGCAATGAGCTACTTTCTCAAAGGGACGCTTTTCCTGGAATTGATGTAGCCAGCTCTAATTTAGTCCGTTGCTGCTCTATTATGGGTGAGCATCTGTCCTAAATTTGCTTGAGTGGCAGATGAAGCACTAAATATGCTTCATAATGGCTCTGGTTTACGTGTGGATGTTTTCAAATGCATTATCATCCTGCTATGAGCAGATGGTTATGGGCTGGCGAATTGTTTCACTCTGCGTGGTGTTTACTGGTGAGCGAGCAGCCCACTGGGGGTCACTTTTGCGAGCATGGTAACAAGAGCCAAACGAAACCAAGTGAGGATCGAATTTGCAGGCCTTGTTCCTCTAACCTTTCGAACTGAGAGTTTGAACTTGAGAGTTTTAAAGTCCTCGGGCACTTTCTAGCCCCTTGTTCTGGATGGAAAATTCTCTTTTCTGTTTTGATCTCAGCCCGTGCACAAGCTGCATTGCTCTCTTTCGGGCTGCGAGTGACATTTGATTTGTTACAATAAAAACTTCGTGCTCTTTTAACAGCAGGCTCCCAGGAGGATTGAGAGGAACTGGGACATCTTTGATGTGGTGCCAATCCTGCACGTCTTCCCGGGAGTCTGTTCTTCTAAATCCTGCTTTATGCCCTCAGTCCATCTCTGTGTTACCCGAGTGCAGTGGGGCTCTTGTGTTCAGAGCAGCATCCCTGACCTTTTGGGGCAGTAAATGCTCACAGCAGTTGTGTTTATTGTAAGACTCCTGTGCTTGGTACAGCACTGCCGATAGCTCTTCCTGGCTGGGCACTAACACAGCCTCTGCAAATGTCAGGTAGTGCATTTACATTCATGGTATTGATCCATTCTGGCCTGTTAATTGGCCAGCATCACGGAGGGTCCCTCGCTTGTGAATGATTAGGGGACCACTCAGACAAAGCAAGTGAGATTTATTAGCACTAATACAGCACTTTGGTGAGCAAAGCCAAGGATGGAAGCACAAAATATGGGTTTGTTACAGGCTTGCCTGCTGGGGTCCTGCCAGCCAGCGCAGCGACATGTGCCACAGGCTGTCTTCTGTATTCCATCCTCCTGAAGCTCATATCTGCCTCCTGTAGAGCACATGTGTAGCTGTTCCGTGACAGATGGGCTTCCGACAGGCAATTTCACTTCCTCAGCTCACGCAGAATTGATGCTGTGCTCCTGCACTCAGCTGGCACCACTGGGAGTCATTCAGTTGGTGCACAGAGGTTTCTGGGCTGAGTGGTGGCAGCGACTGCTTGTGCAGGTTGGGATGGAGCCACCTGGGAAGTGGTGGCCCAAGCCATGGCACTCCAGTCTGTCCAGATTGTAACTGTGTGAGGTTGTGTAACCCAGAAGATATCATCAGTATGCACAAAACTTTGATGCATTTTTACTGACACGACTGCTTGGTTTGCTGGTGGTGGTGGGAACGATCCTCTCATGTGGCCGTGACATCTGGCTGCAGTCATGAAGCAGAATTTGTCCGGGTGACCTTGAAACCTGTTTGGCAGACTTTGTGGTGGTTTTGGAATGTCCTTTTTACTGTTGAAGACTCGCGTGACTGTTTAGAGCACTGAACGTTTGCAGTCTTCAGCAGTGTGGTGAAGTATGAGCTCCAGATCGTGAGTGGTGATACCTGCAGGCCTCAGGTTCTGCTGGTACGTGATTCATTGCTGTTTGAGAAACAGATTTGCTTGCTGAGGGCTGAATGTAAACTTCAGCAGATAGGGTCAGGACGCTTGCTGGAACAAGGTGACCTGTTTGATTTGTAGCAGTGCCTGTGGTTTCTCAGAAGGAAGGAATAGCAAGGTGAGCTTAATTCTGGGAAACGATTCCAGGTACTCCTGTTTCCTGGTGCTTATGAAGGTTTGTCCTCAGGTCCTGCAACATCCAAAACTACTTGAGACTGCTGCCTTGGAAAGCAAGTGTTGGAGGAGGCTAGTGACTTGGCTGCAGAACTGAAGGAAAAGAGCACATTTCCCAGTTAAGGTTTCACAGGTGGATCAGTCTGTGTCCTGTTCTCCTCTTGCAGGACCTGGCTGTTGTGGGGTCACAGGAATCCTCAGCAATGAGGGAGGCATCACTGTCCTCCCGGATTGAGGGGAGAGTTTCCTGAAGGTGACTTGCTGCTGATAACTGTGTGCAGTAACCTTATCAGACCTTGTCAGACTTTCTGCTAGGACCGCTCTCAATATCAAGAATACAGAGACCTTCAGATAAGGAGCTGGAGGAAAAGAGCAGGCTGAGGAAGTAGAAAAGGGGAAGCGTTGCACTCATCTGGAATTTCGCTAAGGCTTTTCGTGAGAACAGCTGTGTGCTCCTTGAAACTTTAGACACGCAGATTTGGGCAGCCACCTCCCAAGCTGTTGGTCTGGTGTGTTCTTTTGTATCAGACCCTGAAGCTCATTTTAGGTAGAGCAATGTCTCTTTCAAGAAACACTCAAGAGTCTAAAGGTGGCTTGGAATGGACAGCGAAGGACTTGGCAGCAAACTCCTGCCCTGACACCCAGGATTTGTAGTGTCTGGGAACTGTCTTCACAGTGAAATGAGCCCATATGAATTTCCAAGTGCTGTGCTGCTGAGTTCAGCTGATGGAGCAGCAAGAACGAAGGAACTGTCAGCTTTGAACTGTCTGTGGTTGATTCGAATGGACCTGTTGTGCTGGTTACTGGGAGAAACAGAGCTCGGTCTCCTCCAGTGCAGGCTCTCACTGTGATCCTGATCGGCTTTTCTTCTTAGGTTGTTCACTCTAGAGTATTGTGGTGAGGTGCCATGAGGGATCATGCGTGGGGAAATCGCTGCATTCGTGGGCATGTCTGTATGTGTATGTGGAGGGATGTCTGTACGTTGTTTTTTTTAGGACATGTCTCTGCCTCATTTTCTCAGGTGGGATGCAGGATTACAACTACATCTGGGCCAACTGCTTTGAGATCACATTGGAGCTGTCCTGCTGCAAATACCCGCCGGCCTCCGAGCTTCAGCAGGAGTGGGAGAACAACCGGGAGTCTCTCCTTTCTTTCATTGAGCAGGTAGTGTGGGCTGGGGCGCAGGGGCAGCAGCTGTGAAAGCCATGCGTCTGTGGTGGGCTGAGAGCATCGCATTCAGTTGCTTTTGTGGCTGTGCTGACTGCGTGCGGTAACACATCTGTTGCAGTTCCTGTGCAGAGTTTGGTGGCTACAAAGCTGCTGTGTATTTCTGTGGTTCTGCCACAGTTCCCACATCCTCCATGACAGCAGAGCTTTGCTGAGAGGGGCCTTGTGGGGTGCAGTGTTAGAGACCAATCAGTGCAGATCCTGCTAAGTGATGCGCAGTGCCTGTGTGGCCTCAGTGCCATAAACCTCAAGTGAGGTTCAAAAGCACCAAGACTGTTGAGACCCTGGCTTGCAGCGTCCTCTGCTGTCTCTGAGTGCCCATGTGTATAGGTGACAGTTTAAACTGGGAAGGGAGGCAGATTGATTTTACACCTCAGTTTGGTCTATAGCCCTGCTATCTTCATATTGTTGTGTGTCCATATTGATGAAATAGGGGATTTGTTAGGAAGGATCAGTTCTGAGATCTTGCTGCCTTCCCAGTGTATGCCGGAATTCCTGTCCTTGCTCTCTGGCCAGACACTGAGAACCATGGGCCCTTGGATGTCTTTGCCTGGCAGGTGTCCTGCCCCCCTGCCTTTAGGGAAGCGTGAGAGGGTATGCCTGGACAAGGACATGGTTCCCCTGGCATGACATGTCTTCAGCCAGGCTCTTGTGTTTTCCTCAGGTCCACATCGGTGTGAAAGGCTTTGTCAGGGATGCAGTCAGTGGAGCTGGCCTGGAGAACGCGACCATTGTTGTTGCTGGTATTGCTCACAACATCACAGCAGGCAGATTTGGCGATTACCACCGACTCCTTGTGCCTGGGACCTACAATGTGACTGCAGTTGTAATGGGGTAATGTCTCCGTGGCAGCCTGCATCCACACTGCCAACTGCTTGTGTTCTTGCACTTGATTTCTTTCCCTAAACCATCTTCTGGTGTATTTAAGGGGCTTGGCTGGAAGCTACAGCAGTAAAGGACTGCAGCTTAGAGCAGCAGATGTGTTTGTTCGCTCCACACCCTGCTGCGGTGCGGTGCTGTCGGATGCACAGCATTTCCATCACTTGCTTGTGTCAATCTGCATCTTAATTTTTGGGCAAAGGGAGAAAATGAAATAGCGTCACTCTAGTAAGGGTCACTCAAGCCAGGATGGGAGCACAAATCTTACCTCTAGGCTGGCCCCACGATACACCTGGGGCTTCTTCTACAGTGAACCTGTAAACAGGAGCTCGTGCCTTTGTCATACAGTGGGCTCAGCAGCATAATTGGGTCTGGTGGCAGTGGGATGAGTCCTGTCAGCTTGTTCCTTGTGAATCTCTCACATGGTTGTTAAAATCCCAGCGTGTTCTGACTGGGAGGAATAGGCTGGAGCAGTGGAGAGG
This sequence comes from Coccyzus lansbergi, assembly GCA_033558105.1. NCBI lineage: Eukaryota > Metazoa > Chordata > Aves > Cuculiformes > Coccyzidae > Coccyzus > Coccyzus lansbergi. Next base: position 351,773 of record JAUMJK010000618.1, on the reverse strand, counting down.
CTACAAGGGGTTTTGGCTGCTGTTCTGCAGAACCTCCTTGATGAAGCCAGTTGTTTGTGGGTTTTTTTTTTCACAGCTACACACCAGTGACCAGAGAGAACATTGAGGTGAAAGAGGGAGCTGCGACAGAAGTAGATTTCTCCTTGCAGCCAACTGTAATACCACCAGCTCTTAACGACACGCAGTTCACAGCGACGCCTGCTCCTGCCTCCACCATCGTCCCTACCTCTGTGCAGGAGGAGGCCCCCAGTCCCACCTCTCTCCATCAGCCCATCCAGCCTGTGGATTTCCGCCACCACCACTTCTCAGACATGGAGATCTTTCTGCGGCGATACGCCAGCGAGTACCCCAACATCACCCGCCTCTACTCCGTGGGCAAGTCAGTGGAGCTGCGCGAGCTCTATGTCATGGAGATCTCGGACAACCCTGGCATCCATGAAGCAGGTGACCTGGGGCTTCCTTTATAGTGAGGCATGAATGCAAGTGACAGAGCTTAGGCTTCTGTGGGCAGAGCTGGCACCTGTCTGAAGAGAGACTATGCTGCTCCTTGCAGTATCCTATAACAGGCCAGGTGCAGTGGGTGTCACTAGTGTGAGTTAGTGCCTTGCTGGGGACATGTACGCTGTCCTACTCTGCTCTCATGTGACCTCACCTCGAGTCTGTGTTCAATTCTGGGGACGGCAGCACAGGAAGGATGTGCATCTGTTAGACTGAGTCCAGAGGAGGCCACAAAGATGATCCAAGGGCTGAAGCACCTCCCATATGAGGACAAGCTGGGAGAGTTGGGCTTCTTCAGCCTGGAGAAGAGATGCCTGCAGAGAGACCTTAGAGTGGCTTCCAGTACTGAAAGGGTCTCCAGGAAAGCTGGGGAAGGGATCTTGATCAGGGAGTGCAGAGATAGGACAAGGGGGGAACAATTTTAATCTGTGAGAGGGGAGATTGAGATGAGATTTTAGGAAGAAGTGTTTTCTCCAGCCCTGCCTCAGAGTGCAATGCTCAGGGTGGTGAGATGTCTCCAAGCTTTAATGTAGTGGTGCTAATTGTGTCTTTGGTGTTACCGTGTGTCTGCAGGTGAGCCGGAGTTCAAGTACATTGGTAACATGCATGGAAATGAAGTTGTGGGACGCGAGCTTCTCCTGAACCTCATCGAGTACCTCTGCAAGAACTTTGGCACAGATCCTGAAGTGACTGAGCTGGTCCGGAGCACACGGATCCACATCATGCCATCCATGAATCCTGATGGCTATGAGAAATCCCAGGAAGGTATTGCTGCCTGTGCTGAAAGATCTCTAGGGTTTCTAGCTCTTAGAACAAGCCTTCTAAGAGCATGGTACCTCTTAGAGAAATCTGGTAGCTTTACTGGAGCCAGAGCACGGGGAGGCTGGGAGAACTTGGTGTGTGCTATGGGATGGGTGGGTGGGCCCTGCAGTTGCAAGGTGTGGGTGGCGGATGCTTTGTTGCTGCTGGAGAGAGCTCCTAATCTTCCGCTGCCCCTCTTTGGGTCCCCTTATGGTTTGTGGCTATCCCAGGGCTTGTTTTAAACTAAGACATTCCTTTGACGCAGCTCATATTCACTATGCTTTGGTCTATGCTCTTAGTAATGTGTGATGTAGGAGCCAGGCTGTCTGCAGAGCACTTGTCCAAGCATAATATAGACTTTTGTTGAGATGTTGAAATTGGCAAAAGCATCCTTCGAGGAAGTTCTCAAAGCTGCGAGGCTCTTGCAGATTGGCAGAACAAAGCCTGTGCAGAACAGTGTTCTTGAAGCAGAGCTCTGCTTGGGTTTAACAAAGAACTTGCCCAGCTGGTTTGAGAAGGTGAGCTCTGAGGTTTCTGCGGTTGTGACATCCGGCTGCTGGGATTGTTCATGGTTCGCTGCCTTTCTGTGAGCTGTGATCTGAGTGGCACCGAGAGCTTGTGCCGGCACCTGCTAAAAGGGCCCTCAGATCGCTCTGTGCACAGAGCAGAGAGCTATAGGGGAGCATGAGCCTCCCCTTGCTCTGTAGGAAGTAGGAAGCCAGCACTCGTGTGCTCTCTGCTCTGTTCCATTAATTGATAATTATAAGCTCTGTAGTTAAAGGTTATGAAGTGGGAACTTGCATAAGTTGAAGGCTGAACTTGTGTTTAATATTTAGGAGACAGAGGAGGTACCGTTGGCAGAAACAACAGCAACAACTACGACCTGAACCGGAATTTCCCAGACCAGTTCTTCCGTGTGGCAGACCCTGCACAGCCAGAAACTCTTGCTGTCATGACCTGGCTAAAGAATTACCCATTTGTGCTCTCAGCAAACCTGCACGGAGGTACGGCAGCCAAACCCAGCTCCCTCCTTAGCGCTGAGGTTCAAGGGATGGGGGTTTGCAGGGCTGTCTCTCTGCCCTTAGCCTTGCTTGGAAGTTGCAGGAGTGAAGGCAGCCAGGTCCCTCCAGCAGGGGTAAGGCTGTTCCCAGAGGGCCTGTGCAAACAATAAGGAAACCAAACCTTTAGTTTGTGCTGCTGGAAGTGGATCAGAAGCTGGAAAAAGAAGGTGAAAACCGTGCCCCCAAGCACATTTAGGAGTTGAAGAGGCTGCTTGGAGGATCCCAACCACTTCCCTGAAGGGAGTATACATGCACTGGGGAGCAGCAACCTCATTGCCTGTTGGGAGATAGGAATGGGCCCTTGTCAGCAGCTGGATCTGGGAAAGGGATATAGCACTGTAGCTGTTGGAGGCTTCACAGCGCATAGAAAACGAAGGGAATGCAATGTAATCCCGAGAGTTCCCTGCCTTAAATTGCTGGTGGAACTGAGAGATTTGCTGTAATTTAATTTTCTTTTTGCAGTGATCTAAATTAAGTCTCTGCATTACAGCTTATTCCCTAGGCAGTTTGTCTGCTGCCTTGTAGCTGTGCTGACTTGCAGGTGGTTGCTTTGTGCTGGCATGTTTAATTTTGTAGTGCAGAAGTGCCATGTGTGGGTACAAGGGAGCTGGCAGATCTCCAGCAGTGGTGTCTGGGGTTCCATGGTGCCATTACTACAACTTGCTTAGAGTCTTCCGAACTGGCTATGGTCTTAACCTATTCCTGTACTTTTGTTGTCTTTTTTTATCCACTGGATTTAATGCTTTGTTTAATGTCAAGTCTTGAGAAACGAAAGACTTGGCGCTCTTTGGAGAAAAACTTCCCGTATTAGACTGAAGGATCAGTTGGGAAGTGCGCAAGTACGAGTCAAAGCTTGTTTCCCCTGCAGGTTCTCTGGTAGTTAATTACCCCTTTGATGATGATGAACAAGGAGTAGCCATATACAGTAAATCCCCAGACGATGCTGTGTTTCAGCAGCTGGCGCTTTCCTACTCCAAGGTAAAGTTCTTCACGAGAAAACAGGCACGTCCTGCTGGGTTAACTCCTGATGCTCTTGGGAACCTCCTGGGTGGCTGGTAGAGCAGGGCACAGGTCCTGTGGGTGCCTGGTGTTGCAGGCACAGCAGGAAGGTCCTGCAGCAGGCTCTGTCTGCAGGCACTGCAGGAGTGCTAGGAGTGCTTTGTGCAGGCATGGGTGGTGGAAAATGCTGAATATCGAGCAGGAGGAGAGCAAGGATGTCCATGGGTGTGGGTGTAGTCTGATTGTGCTGCAGCCGTACAGACACAGAGTCGTAGAATCATTAAGGTTGGAAAAGACCTCTAAGCTCATCTGGTCCAACCATCAGCCCAACCCCATTGTGCCCTGTAAACCATGTTCTGATGTGCCATGGCTATATGTTTTTGAACCCCTCCAGGGATGGGAACTCCACCACCACCCTGGGCGGCCTCTTCCAGGGCTTCACCACTCTTTCAGTAAGGAAATTTTTCCTAATATCCAAACTAAACCTCCACTGGTGCAACTTGAAGCCATTTCCTCTTGTCCTGTCCCTTGTTACCTGGGAGAAGAGACCACCTTGCCACAACCTCCTTTCTGTGTTTGGTAACCCCGAGTACATGACTGATTTTAGAACACACGTGCTGGTAGAGGGAAGACTGTGCTTCATGTGTTGCATCTTGTTTTTTAGGAAAATACAAAGATGTATCAGGGAAGCCCTTGTAAGGACATGTACCCCAACGAGTACTTCCCTCATGGCATCACTAATGGGGCTCAGTGGTACAATGTTCCAGGTAAAGTAGACCCTAAGTCTCTTTCACTGTTTACCTTCAAGTTAATGCACTTAAAACATGAAGAATTTAGTCTGATCGGTCACAAACTGTTGGCCAGCCCAGATTCCTGGGACTCAGGTTTCTTTTATAACCTCTTAAGTCGAGTACAGATAAAGTTATTCCTGGGGGAAGGAATTTATAGTGTAGTTCTTCCGGCTATTAGCAAAATGGTTTCATAAAATTTTACGGCACTGTATTAGCATGAAAGGTATGTACAGAAAGGGCGGTTATTTATCTGCTATTTTGTTGTCCCTTTGAAGCCTGAATGTTGTCCTGTGTAAAAGCCTTCTCTCTTCAGCTATAAAATGCCTGCTGTAGTTGGTACTTCATCTTTCTCTACTATCAGATATATATTGTTTTTGAGCTGGGGTACAATTGCTTTCCGGGAACATTATCAAAACTTTTCTTTTTACATTCCTGTTGTAGGTGGGATGCAAGACTGGAATTACTTAAATACAAACTGCTTTGAAGTGACCATTGAATTGGGCTGCGTGAAATATCCCAAAGCTGAGGAGCTGCCAAAGTACTGGGAGCAGAACCGCCGCTCTCTCTTACAGTTCATGAAACAGGTGAGACACTTTGACCCCAAGCAATTGTGTGAGCTGCCTCTGGGGTTTGCATTGGATGTGCCAGAAGGAACAGGCTGATCCGTGGGCTGAAAAGAGTGCAGCTTCCTGGTGAAGATGGGGTACCTGCTCCACATAAATTATCCCCATCAGAACATATCTTGATGACTCTCTTCTTTCTCAGCACACCAGAAATCTGTAGCCAGGTGATGCAGGTGTGGGCTTTTTATTCACCCCTGCCTTGTTTTTTTCTCTTGGCTGGAGTGGCCTTTATGTGCTGTTCCCATCTGAGTTGGGGCTGGTGTTAGTGCTGGGCACCTGGCGCATGCAAACAAAGGTGTGGAGCTCTTTTCCAACCAGAACAGAAGCAGAGAGTGCTGCGGTGGCACTCTGAGCCAAACAATTGCTCATTGTACTGATCAGGTGATCTTTGTCCACTCCAGCTGCTAGCACGTCTAACCCGAAGTCTTTTGGAACATGTTGCTCCTCTGGGAATGCTCAACGTCCTGGGCTGGGAGGGTGTCAGAGGTTCCACACTGAGGTGTGGGGTGGGTACAGGGTGAGGGCTGGCACTCAGCAGGGCTCTGGGTCTGTGCCCAGGTTCACCGCGGTGTCTGGGGATTTGTGCTGGATGCTACGGATGGAAGGGGCATTCTCAATGCCACCATCAGCGTCGCTGACATCAACCACCCGGTGACCACCTACAGGGATGGAGACTATTGGCGCCTCTTGGTCCAGGGGACGTACAAGATCACAGCGTCTGCCCGAGGGTGAGTGAGCTGTGGAACGAGGAGCAAACAGCTGCATGGCTGACTTCCCAGTCAGTAGTCCCATTGCCCACGCCGACCAAAGATGTTGGCATGGCTGTTCCTCCTGCTCTGCTGCCTGAGTTAGCACTGATATCAGAGACTGCTCACCTGGTACCCTTTTACAATCCAAACCTTCTCTTGTTTGGAGGTGATGTGGGGAAGGAGTTGATAACTTTGTTTTGTTAAGGGAAGTTCTCTTGCAGGCAGCTGCCCACAGAAGTGACTTCATCGCTTCAACCGCTGCCAAACCCTTTGGGTTACGGCAGCCTGACTTGTCCTGCCAGGCTGCCACGTAACACTGCAGCACCTGAGCCAAAAGCAGATTGGTGCCATGTTGGGCCCTGAGCTGTTCCGTGTCCATCCTCCAATCCCGTGCCCTTTTGAAATGTTCTTACTCTGTTTTTATGTTTCTCACTTTTGGCTGGGGAGCAGTAGCTGTCCTGTGTGAGTGTCTAATCAGGAAGGGGGGTGACTTGTTGTGTGAGGCCTTGAACCCTGATGTCTTCTTGTGGCTTCTCTCCCCTGGATAGGTATGATCCAGTCACTAAGATGGTGGATGTTGGCAGCAAAGGTGGGGTGCAAGTCAACTTCACTCTTTCACGGACAGACGTCAAAGTGGAGGAGGGAAAGGTGCCAGTCTTGAACACCCCAGACACCAGTGATCCCAACAAGAAGGAGTTTGAGACTCTGATCAAAGACCTGTCTGCTGAAAATGGCCTGGAGCGGCTCCTGCTTTCCTCCTCAGGGGATGTTTCTCCTTACCGCTACCGCCCTTACAAGGACCTCTCCGAGTTCCTCCGAGGCCTCTATCTGAACTACCCGCACATCACCAATCTCACCAGGTGAAAACTCAAAGCAGCAGTGCTTAGTCCTCCCTGTGCAGCAGCTTGTGGTGGGGCAGGCATGAAAGGACAAGCCATGAATGCAGTGCAGAGTTGAGGAGCTTTTACTTCCCTCTGGTCCTTGAGTTTGAGGGACTCCACATATAAAGGCTCAGTGGGAGACCACTGGTTTACCAGGACTCATAGGTGCATCCATGACCTTTTTCCAGAGACATCATTTTACAGACTGAAACCTGGGGTGCTGTTGGTTCCTCGAGGTGCCTGAGACTGGTGATATTCCCAGCATGAACATTCCAAGCTTCTGCAAATATCTCTTCTGTGCACTCTGCTTCCTTTGTTTTCCAAATCCTGTCTGACAGCCACTCTCCTAAAGATTTCCCAATGATCACATTTGGTTTACAAATCTCAAATAGCCGGTTTTGATTGTCTGCCTTAGATTTTAATTCCATAGTGTGAGACATGTTTGGGTTTGCTTGCCCTGAGCCAAGGCCTCTGCCCTCCAGCAGGAGACGAATTGTCTGCAGCTCTCTGCTTTCCTTTGTGACCTGTAGCGCTTACCCTCTGTCATCTTTAGAAAGCACAAATCTCTTTGTCCCAGCACCTCATTTGCTTGTTGTTACCAGGCACAACATGCTCATGTGCTGTCGCCGCTGGTGCCAAGGCTGCTTTTCTCATCTGTAGCCTGTATTGTCTGTCCAGTTGCATCAGCCCTGATTGTATTCCCTGCTTTGCCTGCATTCAGTTTGCTAACTAATGACATGACTGTAGCAACAACTCCTGCACTACTGCAAATAGGCAGCTTTTGTCCTCTGCAGCGGGTGCTTTATAAGTTAGTTTGGTGTCCAGGTGTATCCTGCTCTGAAGGAAAAAACCTGGAAACTGGCAGTGGAGGCACAAGAGGCATTTAGCAGCTCCACATTTGTCGTGATGTTATAGGCTGTATAGAGATACACAGGGAGAATTGGATGTCCTGTACATCTGAACCTGGATAGGTTCTTGCACAGATGTTTGTGTTTAAACTGCTGTTCATAGTGAATTTGGTTCAGAGCTGCTGCAAATCTTCTCTTGTGATGTGGTGGTGTTGTGTCACTTGTCTTTGCATCCTCCTCATGGAGTCTGGCAGCAGTTCCTTCCTCCACTGGGATTCCTCCCTAAGGTCGGGCTGTAGGGATGTGCCTGTGTTCCTGAGCTGATGCTCTGCTTTCTTATCTCTTGGCAGTTTGGGTCAGAGCGTTGAGTTCCGTCAGATCTGGTCCCTTGAAATCTCCAACAAGCCCAACCAGTCCGAGCCTGAGGAACCAAAGATCCGCTTTGTTGCTGGTATTCATGGAAATGCTCCTGTTGGTACAGAGCTGCTCCTGGCACTGGCAGAGTTCCTTTGCATGAACTACAAGAAGAATGCTGCTGTTACAAAGGTGAGGAGCCAATGCAAGGGACCATCTTGGAACCCTCCTGCTTTATCCTGAGAAAGCAGCTCTCCCTGGGAGAGACTTTTCTTGTTAGCAATGTCTTGTGGGTTGCAGTGGGAAGGTGTGAAACTCACAAGGCCAGTAGGAACCTCTGGGTGCTGGTGTCAATACAAGCAGCAGTTCCTAGAATGAACAGCTGAGATGTACAGAGAGCGAAATCCATTAATGACACTTCATGTACTGTTTCTCCTTTTCTTCAGCTGATTGACCGAACGCGGATTGTGATTGTGCCTTCCCTGAATCCAGATGGACGTGAGGTAGCCCAGGAGAGAGGCTGCACATCAAAAATGGGAGAGACTAATGCTCATGGCAGAGATCTGGACACAGACTTCACAAGTAAAGCAATTTAAAGCAAAATCATATGTAGTGTCTCTGTAGGAATGTAGTTTGCTATAGAAGTCTCCTGCTCACTGCAATAGGATTGGGTTTAGTTGCTTGGTTACAGGGTCTGACCTGAAGGAGAGCAGCACTCCTGCCCTAAGCCCCGGGGAGAACAGCTCCTGGAAGCTTCCAGAGCTTGGATACCTCTTAAGAGATCAGAAATTACCATCTGTATTTGCAAGGAAAAGAGGGGGGGAACCCCTTAGGAATTGTCTCAAGTAGCAGAGGAAACTGTTTTCAGTTCCCTTTTTCTGCTGTTCGCATTTACAGGCAATTACTCCCGATACTTGGGGACACGAGAGCCTGAGACCAAAGCCATCATAGAGAACTTGATATTGAAGCAGGATTTCAGCCTCTCTGTTGCGCTAGATGGAGGATCTCTGCTTGTCACTTACCCATATGACAAGCCAGCACAAACAGGTACGACTGTCTCCTCCAGGGCCTTGCACGTGTGGTTACCCTCAGGCTGTATCTACAGAAGTTCATGTGACCGTGTGGTGTAAGAGCTTCTTATGCTGTGGCTGTTCTGTAGCCTCCTTTTGTGTTCAGCCCTTTGTATCCAGACTTGACAGTTGAGTAAAGCTATAAAACCTCACAGGATTTAGCTAGGAATTGCTATTCATTTCTGTTTCTACAACCATATTTCAACCTTTTCTCTGCCAAGGCCAGTATAAAGTCTGCTTTTGATACCACCCCTCAGTGTTAAGAGATCTGTAATACCCCTGAAACAATGTGTGTTCCTGTTTAATACAGGATCGTGGGATTAGAATGGGACTGTGCCCTTGCAGTGACTACGAGTTGTACTCTGAGTCTCACTTTTCTCTTCTCTTTGTAGTGGAGAACAAAGAAACACTGAAGCATTTGGCATCTCTGTATGCAAACAACCATCCACTGATGCATCTGGGCCAGCCAGGCTGTCCAAATAAGTCCGGTATGTTTGGTCGAATCCTTTAATGCTCCCTGCCAACTCGTGCTGAATTCTGCAAGGTGCAGCTCCGTCTGACAGCTGTGTTCTTGCTCTCACAGATGAGAATATTCCTGGCGGTGTGATCCGTGGCTCTGAATGGCACAGTCACTTGGGAAGCATGAAGGTACTTCATCTTGATACAAAAGCTTTCAATTTAAACAAGCTGCCAAAAGCACATTTGTTCTGAAGTCTGGACAAAATTTCCCTACCTCCAGCTGCACTTTGCAGGGTTTTTTTAAGCATCACCTCTTCTTTTCTAACTGTGGGTTTGGGTTTTGCAGGATTTCAGCGTTACGTTTGGTCACTGTCCCGAGATCACTGTTTACACCAGCTGCTGTTACTTCCCAAGTGCAGGGCAGCTTCCCGGCCTGTGGATGGACCACAGAAAATCTCTCCTCAGCATGCTGGTGGAGGTGAGCCGCAGCCTGGGGGGGATATTCTGGAAAGGAGTGAAGGTGGTAGGCTGGATGAGGAGGGAGAAAGGAGCAGAGTGGTAAGGAGAGGCTTTGTTTTGCTTACTGCTGTGTATACGCAGCATAATTCAGACTGCATGAGGAGTAAGGCGGAAAGCGACCAGGAGATGTGTTGATTTGAGAGTTAAACATCTGCCCTGCTTTGCTTTGAGCAGTTCTCTGTACTCAGCACTGGTGAGGCCGCTCTTTGAATACTGTGTCCAGTTCTGGGCCCCTCACCACAAGAAGGATGTTGAGGCTGTGGAGCGAGTCCAGAGAAGAGCGACGAGGCTGGTGAAGGGGCTGGAGAACAGAACCTATGAGGAGCGGCTGAGAGAGCTGGGGTTGTTTATCCTGGAGAAGAGGAGGCTGAGAGGAGACCTCATTACTCTCTACAACTACCTGAAGGGAGGTTGTAGAGAGGAGGGAGCTGGGCTCTTCTCCCAAGGGACATGGGACAGGACAAGTGGGAATGGCCTCAAGCTCCGCCAGGGAAGATTTAGGCTGGAGATTAGGAGGAGGTTTTTCACAGAAAGGGTCATTGGGCATTGGACTAGGCTGCCCAGGGAGGTAGTTGATTCCCCTTCCCTGGAGGTGTTTAAGATACGGGTGGATGAGGTCTTGAGAGACTTGGTTTAGTGTTTGATAGGAATGGTTGGACTGGAGGATCCGAGGGGTCCCTTCCAACCTGGTTGTTCTATGATTCTATGATTCTTGCAGTACTCTGTACTGTTACTTACAATGGGGTCAGAGATGGAGAACAAGGTGTATTTTTAGAGGAAGATTAGAGGCTGGTTTAATTACAAACATGCCACACACTTGGATCTGAACGTGAAGTGCTTGAAATGCTTTTCTTTCAGGTTCACAAAGGCATCCATGGGTTTGTCCAAGACAAGAACGGCAAGGCGATTTCTAAAGCTACCATTGTTCTTAATGAAGGTTTGAAAGTCTACACTAAAGAAGGTGGCTATTTCCACGTGCTGTTGGCTCCAGGTTTGCATAACATCGATGCGATAGCTGATGGGTACCAGCAGAAACACGTCAAGGTATGTGAACGTTTGTATCAGAGGCCTTACCCCCAGCTCCCTGTCGTATAAAGGCATCCCATGTTCAGCCTGTGCCTCGTTGTCTGTTTAGCTGCTGATCACATGCCCAGGGCGATGGGTTTCCGCCTTCAGAAATGGATGTAGGAGAATTTCTGAGCACAGCTGGGTTGTTACAAGCAGTAGCTTTTCTTCCCATTGCACTTTGGCATCCAGATGATCCTTCCCTGGTCAGCAAGCACCTCTTTTGCCTGGAGGTGCAACAGTCTGAGCTCCCGTATCATTCTGCAGGTCTTTGTACGTCATGATGCTCCCAGCTCGGTGTTGATTGTATTTGACACGGAAAACAGGATATTTGGGCTGCCCAGAGAGCTGGTTGTAACTGTTGCAGGTAAAGTGACACTTTTACTCAAAGCTTTGAGCTTCACTTTCTGTACTGGTTCATGCTCACACTGATCCTGCTCGTCACTGAACTGGAAAAGTAGCCTGCAGACTTAAGCCCTCATCTATTTTCCCTTGTGAACGTATGCTTATTCTTGCAAACTGGTCCAACAACCTTTGGATCTGGTGATCCTGGGCTGGTGGTTGTGAAAAAGAGAGGAAGTAGTGTGCTGCAGGGCTGTCAAGGGTCAAGAATGGACTCTGAGATACCTGGAATGGGGAGAGCCTGATTGTTTATAGAGCTTGGAGTTAGGAGATCGTCTGTCCCTGGGTTTCTTTGGGTGGTGTGGCATCAGGTAAGCAGTAAGAAATTATTTTGTTGAGGTGGCAGCTGTTGAGGAGGCTGCAGGTCATACCCAGTGTCTGCGGAGTTGTTCACTGATGCTATCCTAGATTAGAAATGACAAGTAAAACTAGTGCAGTCCTAAGAGCACCTGCGAGACATGTTCTGTGGCCTAAGAGGAAGGCGAAGTGTCACAGCGCAGTGAGGAAAATGGCTGTGACTGTAGATAGGAAAAGAGATGGTGCAAGCCAGTGAGTCTCTGAGGTGGAGGAACATGGCATTAACTTTAAGGTCTTCTCTCTGGCAGGTGCAAGTATGTCTGCTCTGGTCCTCACCGCCTGTATCATCTGGTGTGTCTGCTCCATTAAGTCCAACAGACACAAGGACGGCTTCCACCGCCTCCGGCAGCACCACGATGATTATGAGGATGAGATCCGCATGATGTCCACCGGCTCAAAGAAATCCCTCTTGAGCCATGAGTTCCAGGATGAAACAGACACTGAAGAAGAAACATTGTACTCCAGCAAACACTGACACCTCAGGGGCAGAAAAGGAGGTTCCCATGGACCAGATCTGGTGGCAGGAGGCCATCCCTGGGGTTCAGTTTTGAAACATTAGTTTGCAGGATATGTCCTCCAGAGGTGTGGATGGCAGCTCCCAACTTCCCTCTGTTTGCTCTGTTCCTCTGTACATGCAAATCAGTGGGTGTTGGGAGGCTGTGTTCAGGCTAAGGATGTGGCTTGTTACATTTTTGGGTCAAGATCTGGAGGTTCACATGAAGTTGTTTGAAAGGCAACTTAACAGGGGGGCCAGCAGAGTTCCTAGCACTTCCCCAGCATCTCAACAACGTGAGCGGATGGTGGGGAAGTGTCTTAAGACCTGCATGGGGTCATAGGCACAACACTCCAAAGCAGTTTCTCTACCTGTTTTGATTTCATGTTTTCTACTCCATTCTTGGGGGAAGCCAGATCCTTCACTTGACTCCATATTCTGCAGAGCAGCCCTCGGAGGGGTTGTACTCAGCTGCTCCCTTGAAGGTTTACCCCACCCTGAGATGCTCTGGGCTGTAGTGGTCGTGGAGCACCTCTAATCTGCTGCTAGTTCCAGGCATCCTGAAAGCTGGGGGAGATGACATCCATCTGTGCTGTTAGCTGGAAAAAGGAGCAAATGTCAGAGCTTCAGTGAACTCTATCAATAGAGTTCAGTTGATTGCCAGTTCTGCTGTTCCTGACTTCCGGGGAAGAAACTTTATCCCCGTCATCCCCAGTTGCTTCTTGTCTGTGTAGTTGTCTTGGCCTTTGATCTATGATGATGTTACAACAGCACAGTGTCTGAAAGAGCAACTCAAGATTGTCCTAAGCAACTGTAGAGACTGATTGTGGTGGATACGGCTTAAAAGCAACCTGTTGCTGATGCCACCTGATCAGTTTTGTTCAAGTCCACCACCATTCAGGAGGAAACTGTGAAATCTGACCACTGCTTTGTGTTTAAGCATTACCGGGGCAGCAAGGAGAGGTCATGGGAGCATCCCTGGCCCAGCTGCAGTCTTAAATTTTGAAGAAAAGCTGCACCATTTGCTATTGTCCACCTACCACCATGTAGTGATGAGAGCACTTTGGAAACACCCTCTCATCCAGCTGTGGTTATCATGGGTGTGTAATTAGCCTGCTGGCTCAGCTCTGTTCTGCTGTTACAATATCCCTCCAGTGTGTAGCAAGAGCTCCACCTGCTTGTGTGGCTTCAGCTTCGGTGCCTGGTTGTGGGGTGCGAGGAAGGGCTTGAATGTCTGTGCTGAATGAAGGAGATGGGGAAAAGTGGCCAAATGCTGTTTCGTGGCACTTGGTAGGAAGCCGGAAAGAGTTGCCGCATCCTCCATCCCAAAACACATGGACTTTGTAGGGCATTGAAGGGGTGTCCAGAGAAGAAAGGCTGAAATGTTTGCTTTCTAAAGCCTTTATATCTCTCTGATGATCCTGTGCTTTCTGCCCAGGGGTTAGAATAGGCACTTATTTTCTTGCTGCTCGTTTTCTTTAATTCCTGCCACACTGACCCAAGCTGTGGGGCAAAGGAGCCTGGTGCAACAGCATTTGAGGCACCTAGTTTGCCTTGAGCTGCTCTAGCAGCCTAGGAAGGTCCACTAGTAAAACCTGTGGATGGTGTTTTGGGGGAGGCCTGTTTGCACCCAGATGTGTGATGGGCTCTGGTGAGGTCTCTGGGGAACAGAGCAGCACGTTCCCTGTGAAGGCTGCTGGGCCACGTCACCTGAGGAAGGAGCTGATCCTTGCTGCTGTGTGTGGTAGATACCCTTCCAAGCTCTGTTTGGGCTTTGTGCTGGCAGCAGGGAATGGAAAAGGACTGAGCTGGCCTTGTTTTGTCCCTCTAGCAATAAATCTAATTAGGAATCGGCCCTTTCCCTCTGAGAGTGTGTTTGGCAATTAGTGTGGGTAGGTGCATCTTTTTAAGCTGAGTGGATGGGAGATGTTTTGCAAACATGCAAGACTTCTCTGCCACAGGACCAGGTGGGGTGTATGGCTCTCACTCCCTGCTCAGAGCCACAGCGAGTGACGGCTGGGGCAGTTTGTCAGCGGCATAGGGAAGGCAGGAGCAGCCTCCCCTTGCCCTCTGTCTGTCTGTCCGTCCATCTGCAGGCATGCCTGTGCAGGTTCTGGTGAGGAGCCAGTCCCTTGCAGGCGCTTGTCCCTGGAGCGTGTTGGTCTGTGCACTGTGCCTTCAAATGTCCGTTTTTACAAGGGACTTGAATCGCCTTCTCCTGGCAGTGGGACAGGGCGGCGCGAGGCGAGGCCTGGCTCTGCCCTCAGCCGGGCCTTCTGTTTTTTATCTGTATACTGAGATCCAATAATCTGTATAAAACTATTTTGATGTCCACCTGGGTTGTCTCATTCATGGAATTATAGCATGGGTTTGAGTGGAAGGGACCATGGAGGTCATCCAGTCCAGCCCTGTGCCGTGAGCTGGGACATCTTCACCTTGATTCGGTTGCTCAGAGCCCCATCCACCCTTTAATCTTTCCATGGATCATAGAAGCACCAGATTGGAAAAGATCCATCAGATCATCAAGTTCAACCCTTCCCCTCAAATACTAACTAATGTCCCTCAGCACCTCATCCATCCATCCCTTAAACCCCTCCTGGGCAGCCTCTGCCAGTGCCCAATGACCCTTTCCAAGAAAATTTTTTTTCCCCGATGTCCAGCCTGACCCTCCCCTGGTGGAGCTTGAGGCCATTCCCTCTTGTCCTGTCCCCTGTCACTTGGGAGAAGAGCCCAGCTGCCTCTTCTCCACACCTTTCAGGTAGTTGTAGAGAGCAATGAGATCTCCCCTCAGCCTCCTCTTCTCCAGGCTGAGCGTCCACAGCTCTTTCACCCTGTCCTTGCATGGGAGATGCTCCAGATCATCCCTGTGGCCTCCTCTGGCCCTGTTTGAACAGCTCCGTCTCCTCCCTGTGCTGAGGGCTCTGGAGCTGGACACTGGGCTCCAGCTGGGTCCTCACCAGAGGAGCAGAATCCTCTCCCTCGCCCTGCTTGTCTCACCGCTTGGGATGCAGCCCAGGACCCGGTTGGCTTTACCCCCAGGCCCTTCTCAGGGCAGCTCCAGGCTCTCCCTGGACCAGAAGGCAGGCGTGGGTTCCTCCCCGCTACCAGGGGGCGCTGCAGCGGGAGGACCGCCCCGTCCCGTCGTGCCCCGCGCTCGCTGCCGGACGCTCTGGGCAGCCCGTCTCTTTGGCGCCGCGGCTGACGTCGGGCAACAAAGATGGCGGCGGGGAGTAGCAACTACTGGGAAGGCGAGTGTGGCCTCGGGGCGGCGGGACGGGGTTGCGGGGCCTTCCCGGGGCTCGGCCAGGGCGGGGCGGCCGCGGGAGGGCGTGGGGTGCCCCCCAGCGCCCGGGGGTTGCGGCAGCGGCCGCTGAGCCGCGAGGCAGCGGTGCCGGCTGAGCCCCGCGGCGGGGAGGCGGGCAGGGCCCTCCTGGCTCCGCTTGCTCAGGGGGCTCAGCCGAGCCCACTGCTCTCTCTCAGCCTCGTCTGGGAGGCCTCCCCGTCCCTCTGGGGCTCCCCTGTCCGGGGCTGCCGACCCTTGCAGGGGCCTCCCCCGAGGGCCCGGGGTCCGCGGGCGGCTCGGTGACTTCTCCTCGCTCTCGGCCGCCCGTGCAGATCTCAGGAAGCAGGCGAGGCAGCTGGAGAACGAGCTGGACCTGAAACTGGTCTCCTTCAGCAAACTCTGCACCAGCTACAGCAGCAGCCGAGACGGACGGCGCGACAGGTATAGGTACTAGCCCGTTTCTTTATGTTTTAAATACAGCTTGTGGTATTTGATTCACTTTTGTGACTTGCTTAGCATGAGCCCCACCAGTAGCTTTCATGCTGCGCTTCTTAAAAAGCTCATTTCAGTGCTTCTTGATGCTGTGGTGCTGGTCTTGGTGCAGTATTGAGCGATATTGGCCTGTGAGTGTATGGGCTGCTTAGTTGGCTTGGTGCTGTTGGGCTGGTGGTTGGACTGGATGACCTTGGAGGTCTTTTCCAACCTAATGATCCTGTGATTCTAACTGTGGAGTTAGTGTGTGAAGTAACGAGGACTTTAACACACGTAGCATTGGTTTATTTCCCAGTTTTTCTTGTGTGAAGCTCTCAATGGGCTTCAGAGACTTCAGTATTAGAGAATTTAGCCTTGCACCTCCAGTTGGGCTGGTGTCATATTTGTAATCCCTGTTTCAGAGATGAGGGAATTGGAGCACTGGACATCTGTTGCTGGTCTGGGGTTGCTCAGGTGACCAGCCTTCTCTTCAGGAGGGGCAACTGTTTCTCCCTGGCTTTCTCCTAGGATGAGTAGTAATAGTAGAACTATTTATGTGTCTGAGTATGCGTAGGAACCTGATATGTTTGTGCATACACCTGTGTGTGTATATATGAATAGCTTCTTTTTGCTTTAGGCAGATTAAATTTTGATTGAACAGTCAATACTGTGAAAGTTTTCAGATCTTTCTAGCTTACGGGCAGAAGTTGAGGTCTTTCACATGGTTCCGTAGCTCTTGTTATCACCTTCTGTGTCCTTGTGCCCAACCTTTAAAAACTACCATGCTTTGCCTGTTAACTGTGGTTCCCAGCACTATCTCAGTGGTGAGCGTGACTGCTCTCTATGTGTGTGTTGATGTTCTTATGTATTTAATTTGATGGTTTAATCAGTTTTGAACTTTTCTATGAATTTCTGAGGGGCATGGTTTAGTGTTTGATAGGAATAGTTGGACTTTGTGATCCGATGGGTCTCTTCCAACCTGGTTGTTCTATGATTCTGGTTCTGAAAGCATGAGAGGCTGCCTCAAGAACGGTCTTGCTGCTTTTGAATCAGACCCTTGGTCTCTCTTTTTTTCTAGCTCTGTGCTTTTACTTGCCCTGTAATGTGATCATTTTGCTTGTTCTCATGGTCCTATGCAAAACTCACTTCTCACTTCAGGTGCACTGCATGAAACTGTAACTATTATAAAACACCTGGTTTTTATTGCCCTGGGAAACACGACTGCTTAACAGGTTAATGGGTTTTCCTAGCACTGCGTTATTTAATTGTAATTGTGTAGTTGGTGTAACCTGCTAACAGCTCAGTGCTCCCTCCTACCAATAAATAAATAAATGTGTGAAGGGGCTGGAGAACAGAACCTATGAGGAGCGGCTGAGAGAGCTGGGGTTGTTTAGCCTGGAGAAGAGGAGGCTGAGAGGAGACCTCATTACTCTCTCCAACTACCTGAAAGGAGGTTGTGGAGAGGAGGGAGCTGGGCTCTTCTCCCAAAGGACAGGGGACAGGACGAGAGGGAATGGCCTCAAGCTCCACCAGGGGAGATTTAGGCTGGAGATTAGGAGGAGGTTTTTCACACAGAGGGTCATTGGGCATTGGAATAGGCTACCCAGGGAGGTGGTTGATTCCCCTTCCCTGGAGGTGTTTAAGGGATGGGTGGATGAGGTATTGAGGGACTTGGTTTAGTGTTAGATAGGAATGGTTGGACTAGAAGATCCGATGGGTCCCTTCCAACCTGGTGATTCTGTGATTCTGTGAAATCAAACTTAAGTCAGGTAGGGAAGTGTGTTTTTGCTAGATCTGTGCTGGTGGTAGGCAAGTGTTTGGTGTCAGGCACACCTCCCAGGGAGAGGTTTTATTTTCTCCACATGATGCATACCCTCAGCTCTTATCTGAACAAGTAAGGCAGGATGAGAAGATAATGTTATTTTCTGCGCTTAATTCCTTCTCTAAGAAGCCTGGGTAGTGGAGCTTGCCAGCACCTAGCGCCAGTGTGGCCTTAGTATTTACATTCACAAAAAGATATTCTGCTCTCAGTAACTGCTGTTTGTCTTCTTCCTTAGCTCTGACACAACTCCTCTCTTAAATGGATCAAGCCAGGACAGAATGTTTGAGACCATGGCTGTGGAGATTGAACAACTTCTGGGAAAGGTAACTTGGGTTATTGTGGTTTTAGTGCAGCATTTAGGAAATATTTTCGTGCAGGTTTCTGTGATGGATGTTAGGAAATACTAACATGAGTGACAGACCAGTGTTTCTGAGGTATGTGTCTGCTAGAGCTTGCTCGTTGGAACTCTCTTTCAAGAAAAAAAAAGAGTTTGATGGTTTGGGTTTGTTTTCTTCCTCTAGCTTACTGGGATAAATGATAAAATGGCAGAATATACAAATAGCGCAGGAGTCCCCTCCCTGAACGCTGCGCTGATGCACACGTTACAGCGTCACAGAGACATATTGCAGGTAACAAACGCCTCTTCCTCTTGCTTTTGTTTTGTTTCTCTGTTTGGAATAACTATTAGTTTTAAAAATAACTTACAAGCCTTTGTAATGTACCTTGTATTAGAGAGCAGTTAACGTTTTAAAAGGTGATTGGATCTTAACTTGAGTGTGTGTTTCTGTTAAACTGATCTCATGATCAGTATTTTGGAGTAATTGTTTTATTGATCCTCATTTTGGAGTAATTGTTATATTGATCCTCATTTTGGAGTAATTGTTTCCTTGATCCTCACTTCGGAGTAATTGTTTCCTTGCAGGATTATACGCATGAATTCCACAAAACCAAAGCGAACTTCTTGGCAATACGAGAAAGGGAGAATCTCTTGGGATCGGTACGAAAAGATATCGAGTAAGTCGCATCGTGTGTTACAGCAATGACCTGGGGCTGTCTTTGGAGGGAGAAGGCAGTGACTCTCCTGTGGGAGAATACTTGGTGTAGCTTATTTGTCTGTGCTCTCAACGATGCAAAAAGTTAGTCATATTCCTGACTTTGATTAAGATTGTGGTAAAATTCTGTTCCGTGATGCCAGATCACTTTAAAAATGTCTGGAACTTTTCTGTTTGGTCATTCCAACATAGCAAAGTATGACAGGCAGGTAAATCGGTTAAAGCTGTCTGATGAAAAGCCTCTGGGAAAAAAAATGTGTTTTCACCTCTTACTATTTTTTACATTTCAGATCATATAAAAGTGGGTCTGGAGTGAATAACAGAAGAACAGAACTATTCATGAAGGAACACGAACACCTTCGAAAGTAGGTGTTATTTGTGTTTTACTTCTAGGCGAGGTGTCTAACTTCTCTGGGGCATGAGACATTCTTAATTTTATGTGTGGATGAAAGCTTTGTAGGTATTCGTGTCCAAAATGAAAGCCTTGCACCATCTATTCTACGACAGTGCTGCTCCTTGAGCAGCTGGATAAACATTTACTGCTCATGCCGAGTTGAAATGTGCGGAGTTGGTAGTAGTCATGCTGCTTTTTAGTCATTTTGACTTCAAGATCTTGTCAGCACTAAGTAATGTTTATATAGTATCTTCAGTCACTTATGACTCAGTCCTCATGCTTGGCCTCCTCTCTTCTTAAGAAAGTAGATGCTTTTACAGCATGATAACTGGGGGAAGGGGTGAAAAATGAAACAGTCCCAATCATAGAATCACCAGGTTGGAAGAGACCCACCGGACCATAGAAAGAATCATAGAATCACCAGGTTGGAAGAGACCCATTGGATCATCGAGTCCACCCGTTCCTATCAAACACTATTTGAGTCCAACCAATGATTTAGCTGTTCTTTCTTTACTTCTTTGTCAGCATTAGGCAAAGAACCTCATTTTCTTTTTATCTCTACTGCATGTGTACAAATGGTGATGGGAAGGACTAATTCCAAAATTCCCATTGCACTTAAATATTTGCAGGTGAAGTTTATTTCCCAAGAGAACAAAATAGAAAGCACTCACTTTTTATTCTTGTTTCAGAGAGGGCATGAGATTAGGATTAGCTGCTCTGTGTTCCCCATTCAGCAAAGACATCACACATCGAAGGGAGAATGCAGGGAAGTTCTAGTTTTCTTGCTTCTAGTTTTCTTGCTTCTAGTTTTCTTGCTTCTAGTTTTCTTGCTTCTAGTTTTCTTGCTTCTAGTTTTCTTGCTTCTAGTTTTCTTGCTTCTAGTTTTCTTGCTTCTAGTTTTCTTGCTTCTAGTTTTTAAGAGAAAAAAGTAAATAATTCACAGTGAGTGCAGGAAGAAAGGTGCGAGTGGATGAGGTGCTGAGGGACATGGGTTAGTGTTTGATGGGAATGGTTGGACTCGATGATCCGGTGGGTCTCTTCCAACCTGGTGATTCTATGATTCTAGGTAGTCAAGAAATAGCCCTGATGACGATGCTTGTGTGTTCTTGATTGTGTTTCTGCTAACCTTCAATCTCACACAAGAGGGCAGGCTTTCGTTTCAAAATACAAATAAATAAAGAATTACCTGTGGCTTTCTCAAATGTGCTTTCTTAAAGATAACTCCAGCTTCCAGCCAGAACCGCACAAAAAGCTCTTACAGGAAATTAAACACAATTTTTTTTCGATTGTGGCTTACCACCGCTTCATCCTCAATTTTCTCTTTTATCTTTGAAACTAGAAATTAATTTATTTAAACTTGACTTATGACTTGTTAGGTTGAATTTATTAAGTGTGCAGAAAAGGTAAAGAATCATAGAATCACCAGGTTGGAAGAGACCCACCGGATCATCGAGTCCAACCATTCCTATCAAATACTTTATGAAGATCCTCGTTAGTCTTTCCTTTCTTTCTTTTCCTTTTCATTGCTATTTTTCCCTTGGAGGAAATCTTTATCTTTCTCAGATCCTTCAGCCACCACTGTTCAAAATGATTCTTCATTTTCCTACAAACTTTGCCTGTAATGGGTCATTATTTTGCATTCGATCTATGCAGCAATTCCGTGTTGATGCAAAAAAAATCCAGGACAGAAACCTTAAAGGAAGCACATGAAACCGCTTTCTATGAAGTGTTGCTGTCCCAGTTTGAGATGAGGAAGTGCGTTAACTTGAATGAAAAAAAAATATTTTGGAGGCAAATTTTACCTGAAATATTGTACTTTGAAGATTTAATGTCAGTTAATCTCAGTAAACTTGACGTTGTTGTTGGGATTTTTTGTTTTGCTTTGGTTTTTTTTATTGGAGGGGTAGTGAATACTTCTATTCATTTGGCATTTTGTTAAAAAAATTACAAAGAAAGCCGTAAGATATTCTTCTAAGAAACTGGCATTCCTCTGGGTGCACTGTTTTGGAAAGTTTAAAACAATGAAGAGTGAAAAACTTAAAGCATTTTCTAAACGTTATCTGCAGATATCTTCAGAGTTTGAGCCCAGTATTCTTTAAGGCAATTGATGATTTTGATCTCTAAACATACTGAACTCTCCAGTGTGGTTTTAGGATAAAAACAAGTGAAAAATATAATTAAATAAGGCAGTTTCAGTAACAGCGAAACCATCATCTTGGAAAATGTTGGGGCTTAAAAAAAACCTCACAACCCTGAGAAAAAACAAGAAATGTTGAGGAAATAGGACCAAAACTAATCAGAATGCTACTGCAAGGTGGAGATAACTATAAGGTGTGTGCAGAAATCGGGTGGAGAAGCAGGAAAACATCCTTGGCGATGAATCAAAGCCTGTATGATGCTCAAAACTTCTGAACTGAGAATCAGTAAGCTCAGAAATAGATACCGGCAGAGGAAATTATAAAAGAATTTCAACATGTGTGTCTTCAAAGGAAGCAGTTTGTGGACTGTTAATGTGAAAAAGCTGTAAAAGGCAGCAAAAGGTCCCAGGAAATCACTGGAAACTGGCAGGTCACACCAAACCTGCTCCTAGGGGAAGCTGACAAGCTTGGTGTGAGTCTTGAAGGTGAATATTTGCAGTGCGATAAACGTAAGACTAATTGATACAAGTATATGATAGAATCATAGAATCACCAGGTTGGAAGAGACCCACCGGATCATTGGGTCCAACCATTCCATGATGAACGTATATACGTTGTCATGAAGACACAGCACTAGAAATTAAAATGTATTCTTAGTTAAGTGGTGAAACTTATGAAAAGAAAAATGTAGATGGGAACATAAACTTGGCAAGTATGCTGCGAAGTAATGAGCTGATGCCACAGGAATTATATATTTGTATTGAAAAGTGGACAATTCACTTGGTTCTTAGCCCTGCTTAATTTTTGCTATGAAGTACATTAACATTACTTATTATTCTGTGGTCTGCTAATAGAGGATTCCTGTGCTATTACCGTGCTGCAGATTACCAGACGCGTCTGTCAGCCTCTTTCTTTATGGGACGGGAGCGGAATTTACTCTGTATTTACTCTTGGCGGTGTTTTCCATGAATGCCCTTTAAAAAGCAAGCTGGCAACCCTAGGTGCTATTGTTTGTGGTGGTGTCTCACTTAGGAGTAAGAGGAGGAGAGCCAGAAAGCTTTTTTTTTATGGGAGAAAGTTTGGAGAGACCTTGGGGGAAAAAAAAAATTGAGGAGAAATAAGAAATATCTGATTTTGATGATTAAAATCTCCAGTGTCTATTAAGTACCAAGGGAATTGCAACAGCTGAAGCACAGTGCAAACGCTTGTGTAGCTGTAAATATAAAACCGATCTCTGTTAAGCCATAAGGATGGTGTATCCATCCGGATTCACTTTCCCTGGGTGGGGTTGGCTGCTGTGTCAGTGCTCCTGGCACATCTGTGGTGATGTTTTCACGTTTGCATCATGGAGTTCTGGAAAGAAGACCAACAATGCCTACATTTTTTAATAAAGATTTTAATAGTTGAGGCTGGAAAGTTTTTCCCAGAAAGAGTGATTGGGCAGTGTCAGAGGCTGCCCAGGGAGGGGGTTGAGTCACCTTCCCTGGAGGGGTTTAAGGGACGGGTGGACAAGGTGCTGGGGGACATGGGTTAGTGATTGCTGGGAATGGTTGGACTCGATGATCCAGTGGGTCTCTTCCAACGTGGTTGTTCTATGATTCTATGATTCTGTGATTGATGTCCTGTTAATATTTTTACCTAAAACCTCAGATCTTTTGGCATACCAGATGATTAAGTAGCGCATCCAGCATGGTCGTATTTGCAGTTCGTTTTTGAATGCTTGTTTTCTTGGCTCTGCGCCGTTCGTAAAGGTGTTTGTCTCATCTTTTCTGCCTGTATGCTTTTGGCCAGGGAGGTAAACAAGTCATCCTTTTTCTTGTAATACCTTTTCCATCTAAAGGAAACAATTTTGATGAATAGATCTAGCTTAGCACTTTAAAAACTGCTCTGAAAAGTGCTGCCTCAGAGTCCTGTCAACATACTGTTTGCCCTGAGAGATACTGCAGATATTGATGAATTATGGTCTAAGTCAGCAAAGAAGAGACCAATGTGTTTGACTAAATTTGTGATATTGCCTGTGTACGAGTGAATATTTCCCTTCTGTTAGTATTTGTGTTACGTGTGAATGATAAATGGAGCGATACTGATGAATTTGTGTTAAAATTGGTGAACGCTTCCAAGGTTTAGATCGAAAAGACAGCTTTTGTCACCTGTGATGAATTCCTTGTACGACTACATGAGAACTAGATGGCTTTGTGGTTGCTGGTGTTCACTGTAGTAGATTTGTTTGTCATTGTTGGGCCACTGTGTGACTTAGAATCATAGAATAACCATGATGGAAGAGACCCACCGATCGTCAAGTCCAACCATTACTAAACTCTAGTGCTCAAAAATTAGACATTTGTCCTTTTTCAGAAGAAGTGGCTGGTAGAGAAGCTGTGCTTGTGCTCATGGCAGATATCATGAGCTTTGTGTTTAATTGCTGCTGTGTTTCTGGTGAAAGTTGCTATTAGTCTCTCCACTAGAATATCTTTCAGCTTAGAGTATCAGATGTAAGTGATGCAGGTAAATGAGATGAACCTGCCCCAAGTGTTGGACATAAACCACCCTCTGTGAGTCTTTAAATATTCAGCACTGGGAACGGGAAGGTTAGAGCGGCCAGAGTAGGTGGGCAAGAAACTTGGAAGGAGGAAAGGAGAGCAAAGAAGCGACAGGGGGATGTGTTCTTCATGTGAAAGAGAAAAGAGGAATAAGAGAAATGAGCAAAAGAAATACCAGGAATCAGCTGCCATCGTGTAATGGTGTTATTAATAATACATACTTGATTCGTGGGGGTGATTAGGATAAATTAATGTTTGTGCAGTACTTTGTATGCATCAAGTACTCTGAGGTACTAAGTATTGTTATTATTATTGCATTTCATTTTTCAGCAGTATTATTACAAATTTCCTGCTGTTGTTTGGGCAGAAATCGCCACATTCAGTGGAGAATAATCACCGGGAAACTGCTTTCCAACTTTGTGATACAGTCCAGATCTTAATAGGGGAGTGACTTGTTGACCATTTTTCCTCAAGACATTGGTGTGGTGTAAAGATTTTCACTCAGTTCTGATTGGAACAGACAAATCAGCTTAATGAGATGCTGAGACACCCTACAGGGTTTTGATTTCAAGTGTCTGGGAGATGTTTTGGGAGAAAGCTAACAGTTTTCACCTTATTTTTTGCTCATGTGGAGTTCTTGTTGCTTCATTGTCTTAATTTTAATACAGATTTTAACAAAAGCAGCACTTGATAATGAAGAATTTTCTTTGCTTTATAGCAGTTATGACAAAACAAAACAGATTTGTTGCGAAAGGCCAGTGATGCTACCCATGGCCTTGGTTTGGACTCTTTGCCAGGGAGCACTGAATACAGTGTAATTTGGCTTCAGACTCGCTGTGCAGGAGAAATGGAAAGCTGCAGTGCTGTGTCTATTGAGCTGGAAGATAGAATGCAAACAGAGATTGAGGAATCTGGGTTAAAACGTTCCTCTGCTACCCATTAATTGGAAGAGCTCTGGCAACGGTGTGTCACAGTTTGTCCAAATGTAATTACATCCCCTTGACTTGTTTCCTTTGTTTCTGGAATAGCGAAGTTTGGGAAACTGTTATATTAAAAATCATAGAATCATAGAACAACCAGGTTGGAAGACATCCACCGGATCATCGAGTCCAACCATTCCTATCAAACACTAAACCATGTCCCTCAGCACCTCGTCCACCCGTCCCTTAAACCCTTCCAGGGAAGGTGACTCAACCCCCTCCCTGAGCAGCCTCTGCCAATGCCCAATCACCCTTTCTGTGAAAACTTTTTTTTCCTAATGTCCAGCCTGAACCTCCCCTGGTGGAGCTTGAGGCCATTCCCTCTCGTCGTGTCCCCTGGGAGAAGAGCTCAGCTCCCTCCTCTCCACAACCTCCTTTCAGGTAGTTGTAGAGAGCAATGAGGTGTCCCCTCAGCCTCCTCTTCTCCAGGCTGAACACCCCCAGCTCTCTCAGCCATTCCTCTTGTTCTCCAGCCCCTTCCCCAACTTCATTGCGTTTCTCTGGACTCGCTCCAGAGCCTCAACATCCTTCTTGTGGTGAGGGGCCCAGAACTGACCCCCAGGATTCGAGGAGTGGTCTCACCAGTGCCAAGTCCAGAGGGAGAATAACCTCCCTGGACCTGCTGGTCACGCCGTTTCTGATCCAAGCCAGGATGCCATGTGTGGTGTGCCTTGGCTAGCTAGTCAGGGTGTCTGGTTTGTTATTTTACTGACGGACTTCCCATGGAATATCCCTAACACGGATGATTTGGGGATGGGCTGTGTGCTCTGACTGAGCAGCAGCACGAATGAAATGCTTTCCAAAGAAGGGATTTGAACAAAGGAGGATTTTGGGTATTGAAAGCTTACTTAAAGATGCACAACGAGTTGCGGTGTAATCCTGTTTGCAAATGCGATGCCGTTTTTTCTTTCTGCTCCCATCTCTTACTGCTGCAGACTTTTCTCAATTGCAGTTCTGCATCAGCAGTTCCTTCCTTTAGCTTCTTATCTACGTGGGACTGAATGGGTTTTCTTTCCAAGCCTGCTGGCAGAACCTCTGTGTCTTGAAGATTCATGACATTAGGCGGCTTTGTAAGCGGCTGGATCAGCTTCCCCTCTCACAGTCCCAGACTGAATATGAGACTTGAGCATAGCACATACTTAACTGCAGCACCAGACCGAGCACAGCTTACCTATTCCCTTATTTTAATAGTAAATATTCATCAGTGAGGGAGACGGTGCGTGTCTTCTGGAAAAAAAAGAGAAACTTCACTGCTTATTATGCAACTGTAATTATGTGATGTTGTGAGCAAGTTTTTGAAGCAGTTTAATGAGAATTTGGGGAGGTTCGAAGCTTTCAGGCAGTGAAGGAAGATGCTCTCCTGAGTATCATTATTATTTATAAATAACTTAATAAAAGAATGTGAAAATCAGCCAAGCACTTCAGTATTTAAGAGGTTTTCCCTCTAAAAATAGCGTAAGCTTCATTAGAGTGAAATCAAACTAGTGCTTTTCACCTGCCTGTGCTGTACTTTAGGACTTAAACAACCAAGCCTACCCCAAAACGCTAAAGCAAAGAATATATTAGCTTCCCAAGGTTTATTTGCATGCTTTCCTTAGAGCTGAATTGCTGTAACAAAGTACTGTAATCGGTAATTTGCCTGACTTTGGTGACTGTTGTGATATTTTTATACTTCAATGTGTCTAAAATGAATGATATTTGAAGAAAAGGGTAGGCGGGACCAACAAACCTGCCACACGCGTGTGGTTAAACTTGTGTAGGGGGCTGCCTTATAACTTTGAGTGCAAAACTGAATTAACCAGGTGATATCCAGGTGATGTTGCAGATGAACGCCTGCAGTCACAGGTGTTAGCTTTAAAAACCTCAAACTCTTTGTTAGCTTTTCATCTCTGTAAAATGTGAAGGTTTATGCATGAGCTTCCACATGCTCCCAGGAAAGTGGCTGCAGAAACCATCTCAGACCTTTCTGAAAGGCTTCAGAAACTGAGAAACAAACCCTCATAACACAGCATGAAAGGTTACCCGAACGTATCATGGAAAAAGGCACTAAAACTCTGCCCTGGTTTTCAGTTCTGGGCTTTACCTTAGAAACAACACGATGTCCTTGATTTGGGGAGAGGGAGAGATATAAACCAGGCTTCGAACTTCAGAGCTCTGTTTGTTTCTGAAGTTTCGTGCTCCCTTCAGAAATAAACAAGTCAGTGATGCATGTTTTATTTGTTTTTAGCTCTCCTTTCAATGCTGTTCCTTAACTAGGACAGCTTCCCCCGTCTGTATTGAAATTAGGACTTTGACAGGTACCAAAATCCTTTTTCCATGGGTTGGTTCAGTTAAGTAAATGCATCTTTCAAACAGAATCAGCAGTTGTGGAGTTTTATAGAATTTATCATGTGGAATCTGAGAATCCTTTACTATTCTCATGCAAAATGTCTTTTTTTTTTTGGTCCACGTGGCTCTGTACTTCCTCTTTCTTTAAGTGCTTACTCATTATTTGCTATTCCAGTGAAAACAAGCTGTTGAACCTCATTTGATGCATGTGGATGTGTTAAATAGTGATTATTTCCATTTTACTCACATACAGAGTGGAGCTCTGGAAAGTTATGTTTTACTGTATAAATATCATTCTGGAGTTTACTTAACTTGAACCTCTGGGCTAATGCATCAGAATGCAGGTCTCATTCTTAGCTGCTGTGTGGTAGATATCTCAGTGGTGCTTTACCAGTGGTTTGATGAAAGTCATTTACTCCTGTTTGCTGAGGATACTTTCTGTCAAATCTGTGCTGGGAAGCAGAATTGAATCATAGAACCATAGAATCACTAGGTTGGAAGAGACCCACTGGATCATTGAGTTCAACCATTCCCACCAATCTCTAACCCGTGTCCCTCAGCACCTTGTCCACCTGCACCTTAAACCCCTCCAGGGAAGGTGACTCAACCACCTCCCTGGGCAGCCTGTTCCAATGCCCAGTGACCCTTTCTGTGAAGAATTTTTTCCTTATGTTGAGCCTGAACCTCCCCTGGCAGAGCTTGAGGCCATTCCCTCTTGTCCTGTCCCCTGTCCCTTGGGAGAAGAGCCCAGCTCCCTCCTCTCTACAACCTCCTTTCAGGTAGATGGGGATAGCAATGAGGTCTCCTCTCAGCCTCCTCTAGGCTAAACACCCCCAGCTCTCCCAGTCGCTCCTTGTAAGACTCGTTCTTGGCCCCTTCAGCAGCTTTCTTACAGTACAGATTAGAAACAGCTTGTGTTTCTTGTAAGTTGTGCATCTATCTTGTATTTGTGTGCCCATCAAAGCCATAATGGCAGGTTATCTCAGTACAGCTTGTTTTTCATCAGATTAGTGTTGGATATCGAAGGCTGTATTGCTTGGTTTCGAGGGTTTTTAGCTTTAGTTAAAGGCATCATCTAAATTAAATGTTTTAAACCAGAAGAAATAATGAAAACAGCACTTCCACTGAATGCTAGTTCTGCCTAAGGCCCGTAGGATTTGAGGAAATGCCGATACAATCCATTAGTAAGTTACTGGAATTGTTCTGACAGTTGTGGTTACCGATAATGCCTTCCAGTAAGGGCTGCCCTTCTCAGCTCATTTAACTTTGTTCCTGTGGGTAATATGGAGCAATTAGACGGGAGGGTCAATTTGTCCAGGACCTTTCACAACCATGAACGGAGAGCCTCTAGAAACCTCATTATGTGGCTGTTGGTGCCGTCCTGGCACTGGGATTGCGCTTACAAACAGGCAACCAGCTGCTGCGCTTCATTTAGGCAAGAGGAGCTGCTTGCATTTGAAGTTTTTAACTGTGATCTTTGGATAAACTCTATAGTGCCGATTATTGAGAAGGCTCTTATTTCCTTATAGATGAGCTTTAAAGGAAGAAGTATGGCTGTCTCTCACCCTCTTGGGACTTTCAAACATCGAGCACTCTTCTCCAGTCTTCTGATGTGCCAAAGAGCTTTCTTGGCGAACTCCTCTTTTTGCAGAAACGTTTCCTTCACTCTGTTGATAATTCCCAGACAAGTCCATGGAGTTCAGTGGGGGTGCGCACTGTACCCTTTGGAAATCGAGGACAAATGACCTGTTGGTGTTTTCAGACTTGTGAAGGTAGATCCCTGGGTCAGGAATCTTCCTGCAAAGGGAGAGCATCTCTTAGTATCTGCTTGGATCCATTAAATTGTTCTTTAAACTGAGTTAGAACAACTCATCTTTTTATCGGTTATGGCGCACGTGTAGACATGTTACTGATGTTAGCTGCAAAGTTGTACTTAGATTACCTTCTCTTCAGTTCACATTGATGGAATTGATGAGCAGTTGAGGTATTTACTTCATGGTGTAGCTAGGAGTGCAATTTGCACTTAAGTTTGTGTCCTAGGATTGTAGGTTGGAGAGCGGAGGTCTCCCCAGCAGCAACCACCAATTTATATTCGTGGACATCCTTTGGCAGGTTCTCCCCTACAGCAAAGAACATATTTGGGTTGTTTGGGGTTTTTTTTCTTATATACAAGGTACATGTGACGCACCTGGCATGAAATTCTGTACCAAAGAGTGTTGGTTAACTCCTGCCTAGAGCAATGATGGTGTTCAGTGCATTTTATTCTAGATTTAACAAATTGCTCACCCTGATTAGAAGCAACGTGATGTCGTGCTATTGTGCTTTTTTTCTTTTCTGGTTTTACAACTATTCCTCATTCTTATTGTAAGTGATTGCTGAGTGACAGACTCCTCAGGATGATGATCTGCAGAATCATAGAATCACCAGGTTAGAAGAGACCAACCGTTCATCGAGTCCAACCATTCTCACCAATCTCTAAACCATGCCCCTTGGTACCTCATCCACACAGAAATAAGCTTACTTACATGTTCAGAGTTTGTAGGTGTGATGTTACTGTATTGTTCCTTTGGAGGAAATCCATCCGCTGACTTAACGCTGGGTTTTGATTGTTGTGGGCACTTATTTAATTTTTCCCTATAGAAAACATGAAAATATTTTATCTCCTTAGCATCAAATTTATGCCTTAATTACCACATAAAGGGAACCCGTGAACAATGACAGGTTTTGTCTGTATTTGAACCTTTCTCTGCTTTCAGAATGGTTTCTATGGGCAAACTATTCATCCCTGAACTTGCCTGTTTTGCCTGGCATCTTTGTTTGTGGCCGGCTAGCTGCTCTTGTGCTGGAAATGCAAGATGTGTGCTTCATCGGCAAATGTATTCCTTCTCCTGCCTGTGCC
This sequence comes from Coccyzus lansbergi, assembly GCA_033558105.1. NCBI lineage: Eukaryota > Metazoa > Chordata > Aves > Cuculiformes > Coccyzidae > Coccyzus > Coccyzus lansbergi. The sequence goes on along the minus strand of JAUMJK010000618.1, from coordinate 321,896 downwards.
GCTGCATGCTGTGAATTCATAGCAGCTGCTGCCTCTGCTCTTAAATAAAACCACAGCAGCAAATCTTGTGTTGGCTGCTCAGTCCTCTATTAAAAATTTTCTCCCGTTGGGTGTCGCATACCCTAGGTGCGTTTGTCCCTCTGTGCTCTTGTGTTTGGTCTCAGTCAAGGAATGGACTTCTACACCAATATTTGTCTTCATTACCATCTGAAGATGTCCAGTCTGGCTGAGCAGCTCCAGTGCGGTTCATTCTTTGACACTAAATTCAATCAAGCATGACACAGGTCTTTAAATCTGGAATATCTTGTTTATTATCACAGGGAAATCTGCTTTCCATTTTTCTAGTTAAGTTTTTAGAGCCCTTCAGCATTTTTTATCTTGATGGCAAGCAGAAAATGAGTTTGAGCTGGGTTTTTTGTGTGCACAGTGTTTCTTTCACCTTTGAGTTAGGATTGATAATGATGGAAGTAACTGACTGCGTAACTCTGATTTGCTTTTTCATAATCTGTACGTTTGTATTAGAATATCAAGTATGTTTTGCAGTATTTGCATTTGTGGGAACTCTACGTTGCCTGGTGAGCCAGGACTGTGAATATACAAAAGATTTAATGCAGACAGTTTGAGAGCTGAGGCTGGTGATTAATCCTGCAGTTGGAGAAAGAGCAAACTAAAATGATTATTTCTATAATTATTCTTTATGAAAGTAAGAAAGAGAGTAATCATGTGCTGTATTAATTTATTCTGCAGGGGCTTTCCCTGATCCTTTAAAATTATTCTTCGTGATAATATTGCCCTTAATTTTTTCTGAAGGCTTTATAGTGCTCTGGGAAATGAGTTGTGTGCAGATGAGTCTCACTGCTGTGTCTTGTTTCTCTGCCAAGTGCCTGGATAGGGTTCCTAGCTGGTAAGTTAGCAGCAAAACCTACGGATGCGAGAGAGGCTCAGCCCTTACCTAAGTAGTCGTCTATATACTGAATTTTGACTAATAGCTTAAAGATTTGCTTTTAAAAACCCAAAGAACATAAAATGCTTTCTTTAGTTGCAAGAGCTTGATGTGATTGAAAGGCTTCTTTTCTATCAGAGAGGCATATTTCACTTCATTTTGCCTTTGGATTAATTTACCTGTCGGTGTATTTAAATGATAAACTGTACAATCTTTTCTGAAGATGGCAGTTGCGCAGAGGCCTGATTGTTTCACATGCATGGCTGCCACCGTTGCATTCGTGCCGTTTATTACAGTAGGTGATTGCCTCAGCATCTTCCAGCCTTTCTTTCCTATAGTATTTTTAAATGGCTTTGTCAAAGTGCCATCTGTCTTGACAGGGGAAAATGCAAAACTTACTGAAACAGATGGCAAATCAGATTAATATTGCCCAGCTCCATCCTTTGCTTGCTTGGATGTTCATAAGGTAATGTCTGCGGGATTTGTTGTCACTGCTTGGAAAGCAGAAGAACTAAGTCAAGGGATGTTTGTTTGGGTTTTTTAAGAGCCTCTTTGTACTGTTTTGAATGTGTAAGTTAAGCAAAATTACCTCTTTCAATTTTATTTTCTGTTCTGTCAAAGCAGTTGAAGTGAACATTATTCATACCTGTGAGAACAACTTCCATTTGTGTAAAGCAGGTTATTGATAGTCAGAGAGCTGCAAACTTCCCGTGGGTCTCTGGGCCCTCGTTATACTTGGTGTTCCTGATCTCCTCTAAATCTGGCAGTCATTTTCTCTGCTTATGAACTGTAAAATGATGGAATGACTGCCTGCATCTGCTTGGGTATCACTGGAACTGTTCTTTACAGTCTGTGTTTGCCAAGAACTTTGAAAGACTTTAGGGGATTTTATACGAGTGCAGTGACAGGACGAGGGGAGATGGGTTTCAGCTGAAAGAGGATTGAGATGAGATCTTAGGAAGAAATGTTTTCTTGTGAGGATGGAGAACTGTTAATAAAAATGTAGAAACCCAGTAATAATTTCTACCTGTCATAATTTTAGAGGCAATTACATTTCCAGGCTTTATTTTCATACACATATATACATACATATATAACAAATGCAGTGAAATATAATCGAAGCTTTAAAATACTTTTTATATTTGCATCTCCAATTAAGTAGTAAAACTGCCCAACTACAGCTTTCTCTAACATAAAGACCAGTCAGTGTCTCTGCTGCTAACTGGTAAGCCTAATTTTGTGCTCGGAAAACCGTGGAGAACATCCTAGTTCACTCAAGGTCTCTGAATGTGCTCAACTTCCCTGCCACCTTCAGCTCATCAGTGTGAAAATACTCTAATTTTGTCAGTTAAATGGACAAAGAGCTGGTAACAACTTTCCAGGGTAGGGTTTGAAATAGGACTGTTCTAGCAATGTTTTGTTCCACAGCATGCTTGTGACTCTAACTTATTTCCAGCATGGTTTCATTGTTAATAAATTAAAAAAAAAAACCAAACCTTTTTAAAAATGGTGCATTCTTGCACACCGTTCCTGCTTTTCAGACTGTTTTCTGATGGTTTTACAGTTTATTCTCATTATGCGCTGCCCACATAATACGCTTGTCTGTTAGAGACTGTGTGAAAGGCACATTCTCAGTTGAATTTTATATATTTGAGAATTGGTGATGATGGAAAACTTGAATGCGTCGCTTTTCTGTTCTGCTTGCCTTGGGGACATCATCAGATGCTGCGAGACTCGAGAGTGCTTACATCATTCTGTGTACATAGCTATGGTGTTTTTCTTCTCTGTGCCACTGGTAGTAAATACCACCCAGGGAATGGAAATGGGTTTATTTGATTAAACGGATGTCCTGGCCTCACTGATGTGACTCTTCGGAGTGTGGGTTCGTTTTGGGAGTAGAAAGAAGAGTTCCAGCGTCTTCAGCGTTTGCTGCCCCAGTTGAGTCCCTCTCAACTTAAAACTGGGCAAAATATTTTTAGTGCTCTCTGTGCTCTCTCCATATTTCAAACCCTGGACAAGACTGAAATAGCAAGCTGCATGTTTTCACTCCTCTTCATAGATAAATAAGGACGTTCTGTTAGCATCTCCCCCCTCCCCAGTGCAATTTACACACGCGTGCGCACGCCACACCCTGCTCTCCTTCACCGTGCCTCCAGCTGGAGGTGTGGGGGGATCTCCAGAATTTCTGTGGGTAGAAGAAAGATTCCAAATTGGGCAGCGCCGGCTGAGTCAGAGGCAGAACTGTGCTGCGCCGCAGGCTGTTGATGCCTTCCCTTCCCGAGGTGGTGAAGCACTTGGAACAGCGAGGATGGAAGATGAAGGTGGTTGTGCCCTTGCAGTGTCTTTTAATCCTTTTAGTCTGGCAGCAATAAGTTCTGCTTTAATACTAAAAGCAATATCCAATACAACATAAAACTTCTTTCTGTCAGATTGATTTCCTTCTTAAACTGCATACTCACATTTATTTCGGTTTACTCTACAAGGCTTTGTTTAAATCTGTGGGGTAGACAGAGCGATGGTTTAGTGTTTGATGGGGATGGTTGGACTCGATGATCCGGTGGGTCTCTTCCAACCTGGTTCTTCTATGATTGTAGGGATGCATCATTTCTGCAGATGGGAAGCAGGGATGCAGTAATTTCAGCTGTAAGGATACATCATTGCTTCTGCAGTACGGGAAGCAGAGTTGCAGTCACCCCTTCCAGTTGTAGGGATACATCATTGTTCCTGCCATATGGCAAGTCGGGATGCAGTCACCTATTCCACCTTTGAGATGCTGGTTGCTGTAACAGGATATGTTTTTCTAGGATTTTATAATTGGCTGTGAAACGGTGATTAAAAAACCCCTCTGTAAGAAGCAGAGCGCAGAAAAAGAGAAATTGCTCCAGTCTTCAGAGCATCTTGTTTGTCATCTTAATCTCACACATCCATTTTTTAACTGAAATGTTCTCTCTCTGTGATGCTGTATTTTAGGCTTGTCCTTTTCCCAGCGATGCTACACAGAGACTCGATGAATGTGTAGAAGCGCGGGGGAAGGGGCCTGTGTTATCAAGGTCTTTCTCTTACAGATAGTTTGTATTCTGTTCCTATAAGCATTGCTTAGTTCTCATCCAACTGGTATTACTATAGAAAGAACTTGCCTCATTAACCACCATAAAATGGTGTTTGGTAACTAGCTCTGAAGCAGTGTTTTGAGATTTTATTACCTGGAACCAAGTCTCAGTGTTTAATTACATTTCTCTGAAAGGGGTGGGCAGGAATGACCAGAATTAAAAAGCAATGAAATGAGGTGCTTCCTTCTCTAGTGCTCCTCCTGTCCAGACTGCCCTGGGCACCTGGTGCACTCCAGGCTTAGTTATCATTGATTTGCCATTAATCATGGAGCCCATTCCCCTTTTTTCTGACTGCTCAGTGCTTTCTGCGTCTGCTTTTGCATTTAGTTAGGAAATGCTGCTCCAGAGGATACTGTGTGCATCTTCTCTTCTGCTAAATCCACGTAGTAGCCAAAAGTGACACCATCCTGAAATAAGGCATCCTAAGGGCAAAATTATTAATGTTTGTGTTATGGTAATCATTGATTCAATATTCTAAAATAATACTTATTGCTTGTTCCTTTTTTTAACTTCACTTTTTTTTCTCTTGGCTTCCAGCTCAGATCGACTGATAGAAGAAACAATAAGGTAGGAACGAACTTACTAATTTTCATTATGTTCTGCACAATCAGAGTTGACATTGAATTTTGTCTAGAGATATCAGTCATTTCATTTGCACAATAGCTGTATTGTTTACAACCGTAGGCAGAATTACAATGAAGTGGGGGGTGGGGGTTGGCTTTTTTTCTGTTCAGTGGCAACATAATGGTGTTTATTCATCTTAGTTTAGAAAACTTGCTTTTCTGTTCAAAGGTGAGTAGCCCCTACAAAACCAAAGGGATCAAGCAGAATGAATCTCGGGTTGAGCTGCTGAGGGCTAGTCCAGTAGCCAAGCTGTTTCTCCTCACAGTGATGCTTTTCTATAATATGCTTTTCTGTAATCCCTTGTATGCAGCGCCTTGCTGTGCATCTGATATAGATAAAGGCTTTTGCCATAAGGACTTGTCAGGTTATTGCAGTTGTATAGTTACTTATCTTTCAGGTTTTTTATGTGGTTTGATTACTTGAGTGATACCTTCTCTAACTGCCTTGGAAATTTTAGAAACGGTAGCATCATAAATTACTTCTATCATCTGTGCCCTTCCCAGTCTTCCATTGAACACTGGGATTTTGGAAACCAATAATTCAGTGCCTGACTTAATGGTTTGAAATTTTAGATTGTTGCTTTTAAACTGAAAAAAAAAGGAAGAAATAAAGCAAGATATGCTTTCAGATAATGCACGCACTGGCATTAGTGATCAAGAAGAGTAATTAGAGGTACAGCAAGGCTCTGTGTCCATTAAGGGTTGGCTGACTTAAGTACATACAGTATAATTAACATGGTGGGAGAATGTGTTAAACCACATTAATGTGCGATGATGAACCCAAAGTGGCTGGTTCAATAATGTCTGAAAATGCGGATATCATCTCGCCACAGCCTCATAAAGACATGTGCCAAAGGTAGCAGCTACTGGCATATTCACCCAGTTCCTCCAGCAGCTTTGAGCCGTCTTGGAAGCTCCGTGGTGCCATCAATAGGTGTCCTGGCTGGTATAAAACTGCTTTGAGTTTCTTTTGGGGGACCCATAGTCCTGTGGTTGACTACAAACCAACTGCCTCCACAGCCGTAGTCCTTCCCACGTAGTTTGGTTCAGAGCTCCTCGGTGTAGAGGAGCAGTGTACCAAAGGCTTTCCTTCTGTAATAAATTAACATTTATATATAAGAGGCTGGATTCCAGCACTCCTTGTTGCATCGGTTTTTTATCTGTAGTAAATTAACTTCTTGCAGTTGTTGCCAAAAATGTTCTACATGTCTTTTTGTAGAAAAAGAGCTTGTTTAGTAACTTCAGTGAAATGTAATTTCATCTATGTCATTCATTTCAGTTCTGATTCTATTGAAACCAGGGTGATTTTTTTGTTTTACTTCTGTCATCTCTGTAATTGCAGGTATTTGGGTATGATATTAATTAGTGGTAAATCCTGCTGCATTTTAAGTGATTCTATCAGATAGAAATTTACCCAACACGTGACTATCAATTCCTTTATCTATTGTAAACCAAGTAAAGAAGAGCATTGTGCAGGGGAAGGTGTTCAAATGCAGATTGCTCGAGTGAAGTGAGATGTAATTACCTTCTTCTGGCTACTCACACTGCTCTGCCTTCAAGGTCTGCATCTGCTGTAGTTCATTACTCATTATTTGGGTGTAATTCGGGAGGCTAAGAAATCACTTCTCAGGTTTTTTAGGAGTTCTTATTAAGCAGCGATTCTAGACTCTAGAAAGCATTTTACTGTGCGTGCAGAGGCTTCTCTTGATGCACCGCGTAGCAGTGACCCCGTTACCTCTGTCGTTACCACTCGTGACACCCTCGCTCTAATCTTCTGTAGAGGAAAGACCAACCACTCGTGACACCCTCGCTCTAATGTTCTGTAGAGGAAAGACCAAAGAAGTATGGAGCCCAACTCCCTGCGTGTGGTTCCTCCACGGCACCAGACTTAGGTGCAAGAACATTTCCGGGTACCTCTGCTGAAAATTAATGAATGTGATGCATAGGGCTGTCATTCCAGAGGTTTTCTTAGCGCTAAACTTTTAATCAGTTTTTAAATGAATTCTCTGACATGGGTTCTTACTGCAGCAGATTCCTTTGCAGAAAGGAGTGGGATGTGACACTTTGTACTGCAGTTCTTTGGAACAGCGTTCGCTTGCCTTGGCCATATTTAAATACAAGCAGAGATTTTGCTTAATATGTTTGGTGTTCTTGAGTTTTCATTTTCAAACATTATCGCTTTTCCAAAATAGCAAATGATTTGTTTCTTGTTTTCCAACAGTTTATATTTTTAGGTTGGCTCAGTTTGACTTTTTTTTTTTTTTCTTTTTTGATAGTTACACATGTACATTGTGACAAGTTCTGAGGATCTCATTGCAGTCCTGTTTCCAAGGCCTGATTCAGGCTGTTTTGTCAGTGTTAATGTGTTAACAGATTGGATTACTCCATTTGCACTCTGAAACCAGACAAAAACCATAGATATAATTTTCTAACAAATCATCTCCTTCTATATTTGGCTATTTCTTCAGGTGATAATTAGGATTTAATAAAAGGGAAAAATTCACTTACATTGAATCTTGACTTTACAGAGTGGAATAGCGTGAATTGGAATTTGAATCTAAGCTCTTTTCAGAAGAGCCTTGCCACAGTGTCTAGGAAAAATCTGGGTTCCTTTTGTTTTCATCTTGAGCTTCATCAAAAGTCACGACAATCTTTAAAGGAATTTGTAAGGTTTTGTGTGTGTGCTTATGCATATATATATTTGCACATACGTGTGCGTTTATAGATACGAATATATATATGCACAAGGAATAAGTGATATAATCAGAATTTCTGCTGATTTAAAACCAGAGCCTGCATTTCTATGCAGTGTCACAGAGGCCATTCCCTTAATCACAGGCATTGCCATGAATGTAAATCATAGAATCATAGAATAACCAGGTTGGAAGAGACCCACCGGCTCATCGAGTCCAACCATTCCTGTCAAACAACGAGCAAATATGATTCACAAAGCACAAAATGAAGCACAAGTTCCAGTAATCCGTGAATTATTTGATTTTTAAAATCATGTCTTATTCCGTTAGAGCTTTGTCTTAGTTTTTCATCAATGTAGATTTGACTGAGCTGTCTGAATGGATGAAGCAAGGAGTTGACTTTTTGGTACATTTCACTTGATCAGAGGCTGTACATCTGTGGCTGCTGCATGGGCTGAGAATATCCAACAGCTTAAACATCAGGCTGGGTAAAAACACTTAGCATCCCAGGCAAGCAGCGTCAAAAGTCTGTTCATAGAGTCATAGAACAACCAGGTTGGAAGAGACTCACCTGCTCATCGAGTCCAACCATTCCTATCAAACACTAAACCATGTCCCTCCATACCTCGTCCACCCGTCCCTTAAGGACTATTTCGACTGTGACAGTGGCTGGAACTGTTTATGACTTTATACTCTTTCATGCCAGCAAAACCTTCAAACTCTGTACAAATTATCAATTGTTTTACTTTTGAAGAGAAATTTGTTTGCTTGCAGGCCTACAGCACTGCTGAACATCCAAGGACAAACTTGAAATGCAAGTGAAACGTTGAGGAGATACGACTGCAGGCACAGGAACTGGAGAGATTCCTGCTAATTTGTGGAAGGGATGGGTGGGCTCTTTGTGTCTGTGACCTCAGGCTTCCCTAAAAGAGGTTCCTCCCGTAGTGCAGCAATCTTTAATGTTGTACTTCAGCAGTACTTTAATATTAAATATAGACAGCAGAGTACCATCTGGTTTTAGAAACTTGGTTTACACCCAACTGTAGTAGTTCAAGCCAATGTGGCACCGAGAACAGTTCATGCTGGTTTCACATGAAACGTTAAAACGGGGTCATCTTCATTCAAGTAGGAAGCATTTAATCTTTTATCCCAAGTATTGCGTCAAAGTTTCAAAACGTTCGGGCAAGGTTTTCTTGATCAGGGGCGATTATGGTGCCGAGCAACTAAACGGGGCCAATATTGTGAATGGGAAGGATATGATTAATTTTATAAAGAATGGATTTGTCAGTGGACAAATGGCAACCGCGTGTCTGTGAGCATATGTTAGGGGTGGGAATGAAACCAAAACTGCCTAATGAAGGATATGAGGAAGCTGCAGTGCTTAAGACTGTACGATCAGTGGACTTGTCGCCAGAAGCTGTGTGTTTCCTGATAGTGCTCACATTTAATACTCTTGTCTGCAGATAGAAAGGCTTAGCTAACCCAGCTCATGTTTTCAGTGATCGAATTATACATGAAGAACAGCGCTTTTGACTTGAATTTTGACTTGCTAATGGTAGCGGGAATCCTGTTAAACTCTTGTTCATGGATATCACAATTACATTTAATTACTAGACCGTATCATATTTAAAATGGTAATCGCTACAGATTTTTTTTTCCTTCAGAGCCCTTCAATAAAACCTGTCCCATTGAGCTGAATTCTTCAAAATAGAATCATAGAACATCCAGGCTGGAAGAGACCCATCGGATCATCGAGTCCAACCATTCCTATCAAACACTAAACCATGTCCCTCAGCACCTCATCTACCTGTGCCTTAAACACCTCCAGGGAAGGGGAATCAACCACCTCCCTGGGCAGCCTATTCCAATGCCCAATGACCCTCTGTGTGAAAAACTTCCTCCTAATCTCTAGCCTAAATCTCCCCTGGCAGAGCTTGAGGCCATTCCCTCTTGTCCTGTCACCTGGGAGAAGAGGCCAGCTCCCTCCCTCCTTTCAGGTAGTTGTAGAGAGCAATGAGGTCTCCTCTCAGCCTCCTCTTCTCTAGGCTAAACACCCCCAGCTCTCTCAGCCGCTCCTCATAGGGCCTGTTCTCCAGCCCCTTGACCAGCTTCAAATACTGGGTAAGAAAAAGAACATTCCAGTCCTGTAATCTGTGAATTTAAACTGTTGCATCATGCCTTTTTGTATAAAGTGGAACATTTTCACTCCTCAAATGTTAAAACAGGAACCTTGTGTTCCACGGTAATCTGTAATAATTCTTTCCAAAGGCATTTTGGAGGTGTCTCAGGAACACTTTATATCCTGGCAATCAGTGTGTATTTTCACTTCTGTAAATTAGTGGATGCCTTTATGAGCCATCAGGTGCATCTTATGAAAACATGTGGCTTCCTTCAGGAGGGCTTTGAGAAACACTGGATTACAACTTCAGCAGGACAAGTATCAGGTCATGGGGGTAATGGGCTTACTAAGGAAGTGTTCCTCTGTACTGCTCGGAGATTTTTATTTCTTTCCAACTCAGTTCCTGGCAATTCAAATTTCCTCAGTGCTCTTCTCAATAGAAGATGTCACTGGTTAGTGTTTGATAGGAATGGTTGGGCTCGATGATCCGATGGGTCTCTTCCAGCCTGGTTGTTCTATGATTCTGTGGTTAGTGGGCTTGTTGCTTTCTACTTGAGAAAAACCTATGTGCTGAGTTGTAAATGTGTATATTCTATCAAATACCGTATCTTCTCAGGTATCGTATGAGTTGATAGGTTTACTGTTCAAATTTTGTAGCCCCCTTTTCGGCCCTTGATGGTAACGGCTTTTTCTGTACTGATACACAGCTGTTGATTCTCTGCACAGGATTTCTCTGAATGTCACCTCACAGCTACTTTTCTCTGTAGGCTCATGAATCGCTGGGGTAGGAAACTCCAATCTAGTATTCACTTTCTTTTCGTGTAATTCTAGTCCTGAAGAGCCTCTCCTGTTTAATCCAATAAATCGGTTGTGTTTACGGGTTGGGTGAGTTGGTGCATCCACAGGAACCAACACACCGAATGTGCTGAGTGGCAGAGCCACACAGGCAAAGAGAAGTTTTGTAGACTTTATTCTTTTTGGAGAAACAAGGAGGAGCGTTAATGGATTCTGGCAATCCCTTTATAAACACCAACTGCAAGCCGTGTTACTTCCAGTCAACCATGAGTTTAATTTTCACTTTGTGCTGACCTGGCACTTCAAAAGTATAAAAGAAAAATTGCTAAATAGCCATCTGCAAAAAAAACCATTTGGAGGTTTCAGTTAGTTCTGCACTGTAACTTGCATTTCCTTTTTTTTTTTTTTTTATTCTAATACTTCAAAATTAAGTGTTGAAATGTTAATTCTGTTCTTATAGAGCTGCTGATTGAAAACATCAGGGTTTTGGCTACTTGTTATTGAGCTGTTTATAGTCTCTTTATGACTGATAAACTCCCACTTTCCTAATCTATGCTCGAGTTTACTATATGCTAACATATCCTTAAAATAACGTATCGATTGGCCCTGTCAATGCATGTTTTCTATTTAAAGGAATTCAATGTTTAGAGCTATTGGAAGAGTCTTTTCTGTGACATGGAAGCTATGTGAGCCATAGGCTGGCCCTTCTGTCACTTGCGTCTCATCTGTCTCTGTGTGATGAATTGATCTTGTTTTCCAAGGTGTTCCACAACTGCTAAAGCCAAAATCACATCACTTTTAGCCCCCAGACTCAGGCTTGGCAAGCTCTTAGTTTTTAAGAGTGAAACAGAGTTGGGAAAGGCAGCCTCCACCTGACTAGGTGGTAGCAGAGCCTTGTCATTTCCTTTCCCTTTTTGCCTGGCACATTACAGGGAAGGTGAAGACTGTGTGTCAAGGGCTGCTCGAGGAGTAGGCAGATAGAATGGAAAGGAGCCCAGCAGGACTCGCTGCTCCAGAAATACATCAGGGTTCATTGATCTGGGTTGTTTTCTTCGAGGTGTTTGTGAACGGATGCTGACCTTTTGCCGTAAGTCTACAGGCCCTATGAGGAGCGGCTGAGAGAGCTGGGGTTGTTTAGCCTGGAGAAGAGGAGGCTGAGAGGAGACCTCATTACTCTGTACAACTACCTGAAAGGAGGTTGTAGAGAGGAGGGAGCTGGGCTCTTCTTCCAAGGGACAGGAGACAGGACAAGAGGGAATGGCCTCAAGCTCCGCCAGGGGAGATTTAGGCTGGAGAATAGGAGGAGGTTTTTCACAGAAAGGGTCATTGGGCATTGGAATAGGCTGCCCAGGGAGGTGGTTGATTCCCCTTCCCTGGAGGTGTTTAAGGGACGGGTGGATGAGGTCCTGAGGGACTTGGTTTAGTGTTAGATAGGAATGGTTGGACTCGATGATCTGATGGGTCCCTTCCAACCTGGTTGTTCTATGATTCTAAGTCTGGAAGGACACTTGTTAGGGTTGTGATTGTTAGGGTTGTGATCCTGTCTATAGAGCCTGAGCTGATGCCGAGCTGCTCCTTGCAGATGTTGTGTTCAGAAATTTGAAGTAAAATATATGAAATGACCTTTGTTATAAAAATACCAGGAATGCCAGGTCTACGGTTAATAACTATAGAAATATAAGTTGTGTGTGTGGTATTTGCTGCCAGATTTTTGCCTGTGGGTGGGGGTCCATTTTTTATCACTTCCCAGCAAGGTCAACCTAAGTACTTCCGTAGTGATATCTGGGAAAATATTGTTTTGACATCTTAACTGTTACAGAAAGATAAGCCCAAAGCCTTGAAACCGAGATGTTTTCGGTACAGAACAGTGCTTGAGAACCAGATATATTGGGCAAATACATGCAGGGAGTTCAGCAGTAAATATCAAGACTGGATGTAAAATGCAGTGTCCAGTTTATACTGCAGAACTTGGTGATAACATTGGACCTGGACTGAGTGTTTCAGTGCTTTTTACCCTTATTTTTCTTAAAAATGATGCCTGTGTTAGCTGTGATTTTTGTATCACGTCTGGGTACAGACACTGGGTGTGAATAAGCATAAAATGCTCTATATTGGGTAAAAGATGCATTTTCTGTTTTCCTATCTGTTTGTTCTGCTCTGAAATTACGACTTTGGTTCCATCTTCTTATATTTATATCTGTTTTATTGTGGTTTTTTCCGTTTAACTTTTATTCTTCCAAAATATTTTCCTTCCACATTAAAGGCTCACAAACTTGTCCAAGAACTTGTTTTAATGGTTGTTATTCATGTAAGTATAGTCAGTAGCAATATAGATGTCATTTTCTGAGTTATTATCCAGCCATGTGGTATTTATCTCTTACTTTGTTGCTTTTTGAAATGCTTGCCAGCCAAGGAGAGAAATATTTGTCACACTCTTCCTTCTGAAGCACCTCAGCTCCAGAGTCTAAACTTTTATATACTGTTTCTCTAGATGTAAATGAGTCTGTGCCGCGTGTCTTGACACAGCTCTTGCATTTGAAGTACCTACATAAAATATCACCCGTGGCTACGAGTAGTCGCCTGTGCTTTCATTTTTTTATCCTGCAAGTCTTTGGTTTACCATCTGCAGAGAAGTTTGAGGTAGAGAAAAAATATCGTCAACTGAATAGGTTTTTTAAATCTTCATTTAAATATCTGATTTTCAAGAGCACAGTTGCTTGTTTCCAGCTTCCGGAATGTATTACATTTGAAATTGGAAATATATTGTGTTGTTATATTTGGCTAAAGTACACACAGCTGGAGCTTGTATTAGTAAAGAAACAGAGGACGAAAACTTAGCTGCCCAGGGATGATGTTCTTCATTAGGACTAAAGCTCAAACATGTATTTTGGCTGTGCTGTGATGGAAGCATCGTTAGTTATGATTCCATTAAACACCAGTTTCTTCAGCTTAGGGAAGACAGTCAGGTGGGGCTTGGAAGGAAGAGACTTTAATGCAGGAGGATCCAAGCTTTACCCACTCCTCTGGTGCCAGAGGGCAGCATTAGTCCTGAGTCCAACTGGATATCAATGCTCTGTTGTGTTTAGATGTCTTCAAAGATGTGGTGACTGTTTGTCCCAGCTTGATTATCCAGAAGCCAGCTCTGCAAAGCTCTGTGAGCTGTGTTGGTCTCAAACAGCACTTCCATCTCCTCTCAATCAGCACGTTTGCTTTGCAAATTGATTTTTAATTGTGACCTGGTTCTTATTTGCTTAATACTTCTACAACCGTTGCTTCCTGATGGCACTTTGGAAATTTCATGTGCTCTCTAGAGTGTAAATGAGTGGGGCTTCAGTGATAACAAACCCTTCTTGGGCCAGAAGAGCACCTTGAGGATTTCTTTGTTATTCTTTTGTTGGGGCTGAAGGCAATAGGCCAAACCCCTGCCTGTTTCAAGCAGTTGCAGTGTTTTCAGTTGTTAATGGCTTGTATAAAAAGAGAAATCATTTAAGTGTAAAGGATTAAGATTAATGGAAAAAATGTGGTTTCATTCATCTTGCTCCACGTCATTCATTGTTCTCTAAAGAAGCGTTGCCTGCTTACTTGCCTCTTGTTTTAGCTGTGGATTATTCTTAGCACCAACAACTTGATCCATTCTTTTTTTTTTTTTTCTTCTTTCTCCAGCATCGCCATGGCAACTAAAGAAAATATGACTTCACAGAGGGGGATGTTGAAGTCGATACAGAGCAAGATGAATACCTTGGCTAGTATCCTTTCCTAAAAATTTGTGCTGCCGGTGCATAAGCAGGGGTACAGTGACATTTTTCACTCTTGTCATTTGAGGATCAGAATGCTTTGTGATGCCAGTGGCTGGATAACCTGTACTGGGATTGTCATCGATGACAGACAGAGCATTTTTTGACCACTCTTGCCTGATAACCTAAAGCGTCTTCATAACAAATGTGGTAAATAAGTTGTCTTTCCTCAAATTGGAGCACTGCTTATGAATCAGTGTAACTTAATTTTCAGGTGCAAATTTGCAGTGTCCTTTTATGGCCTTCCCTCTTGCATGTTTTCATAGAAATATTGTTTCACTTTACCTGCTTTTTGCTCTCAAGACTGTGAGCTGAAGCTTGGCAAACACTGCTGCTTATTTTGGTTTAAAGCTAAGAGCATTCATGACCTGAGTATCCTGCCGTTGGTCCCAGTCCTGGTGATGTTAAGGTTTTAGGTTGTCGATTTCTCCTCATATTCTCTGCTCATAGCTAAATAGTGTGCCAGACTATCGAGTCATGTTGGTTGTTTTCCCACTATTCCTTCCTTTTTGGTCATGAGAACCCAGAGAGCTTCATTTGATTAGACCGTTTGCATCCTGAAGGGATGAATCTTGGTAACCCACAAATTTCATTACAGTTCTTAGTAGCCGGCAAGAGCAAAAAAAATTCAATAAACTTTGGCCTTGAAAGAGTCTTAGTTCCGAAGACATGAGGCTTTGAAACTTATTATCTCATTGGCAGTTGTATTTTTCATATTACAGGATGGATTTATGTCTTTATGACTTTGCGAAAGGAGGAGTTCTCCCTATTGCTGTACTTGGGCAGTGTGTAGTCAAGCAACATACATGATTTTCTCAGTCAGATGCCTTTGGTTGTTCCCTTCAGTGACATAATTCCATTAAATAAATTCCACAGGTGTTTTATGTAACTGCCCCATTTTTTTTTTGCTCTTATTTAAACACAATTATTATAAGTAACTAAGCTTCAAATATTGGAGATTAAAGTATCTCACATGCTGGTAATTTAGGTGATGAATTCTGTGCAAATGTGAACTCTGAGCTGTCCTGTTCCCTCTTTCTCTCTGATTGTGTGTTATTAGTGAAGTACAGTTGTGATCCTGCTGGCTATCCCTGAGGGCTTTTTACTGCATCTGCTTTCTCCAGCTTGGGAGTTGTTCTGCATTTCTTGCAGTGCTGGGATTTCCGCGCACAGAGGGCCACGAAAATTCTCTGAGGGCCGAAGCACCTCATCTGCAAGGACAGGCTAAGGCAGTTGGGGTTGTTCAGCCTGGAGAAGAGAAGGTTGCATGAGTAAGTGACCTTAATAGTGACATTCCAGTACTTAAAGGAGGCCTATAGGAAAGGTGAGGAGGGGCTCTTTATCAGGGACTGCAGAGATAGGACAAGGGGGAGCAGTTTCAAGCAGAAAGAGGGGAAATTGGATAAAAGGAAGAAGAATTTTTTTGCACTAAGAGTGGTGAAACATTGGTTCAGATTATTCAAGGAGGTAATGGAAGCCCCATCTCTGGAAACATTGAAACATTAAAGAATTTGGGGCTTGCTAATGAAGATACTGTTTACTGATATGACCTTGACTCAGTCTTCTTAAAGATCGATTTCCAGCAGTGAACAGCCTGATCCAAAGGATCAACCTTCGGAAACGACGAGATTCTCTCATCTTGGGTAGCATTATTGGCATCTGCACCATCTTACTGTTGCTCTATGCTTTTCATTGATGGATGTTCCCCCATGGACTCTGTGAAACTCGTCACCACCAGTCAAGCAAAACGGAGTGGGGGAAGCGACAGACTTCAGCCAGCCGGCTCGTCACGGCTGGGAGTGTCAGCATGATGTCTAGAGCTTATGATGGTAGGACTGCAACTCTGGCTTGGGGTTGAAGCTGCAGTGTTTCTCCTTCCCTGCCATACATCTTCTTTTCGTTAACTTTTGTGGGATTTGTTTGTCTTTAATTCCCTTTCTCACCGCAAGGTAAGTAAATATGGGACGCTTACCAGCACCGGTAGAACAGTTCCTGTGCTCAGCGGCACTGGGAAGGCCTGTTTTTGGCTGGTATGTAGGAAAAGATTGTTCTGCTTGCCTTGGGTAGAAGCTGCTGGAAGCCAGTTTCCCCTGTGGGCCAATCACGCTTCTGCCCTGTGAGAAGAAATTTGCAGCTTTAAGCCATCAGGTTGCTTTACTACTAAGTACATGTAATTATTTTCAACTCATGTTTGAGATACTAGTTATTTCTGCATCGTACGTGCTGTGAAAACGCTGCTTCACACAAATTCCTCAAAGTTAAAAAAAAAGGATCGTTCAGTTCACTTTTTGCACAGAATATGAATAAACTACCCTGTGAGGAAGACCTGTAAGGTTTCTCGTGGCTTTAAAAGGGACTAAAAAGTCCCTGATCGTAAAAAGGGAGCACAGCATCCTCGCAGCTGTTTACTATAGTGTTCAGTCATCTGAAAAGTGACCAAACCTGAGTTCACCTAAAAGCAGTCTTTTGGGTGTAAATACTTTGACTGGCATCATAAAGGTCTTTACAAAGACCTGATAAGCAGTTTGAAAAGTTTATATTGTAATTTAGGTAAAGTTATTCTAATAGCATTAATATTTTTACACTGTAAGTAGAATATAATCTAAACAGTCAGTTGGAAATGAAAATAATGATGGTTATACCTGAGGCAAATGCATCCGAGTGCAAAGTTGTTGGACATTACTCCCCATAGTAACGAGTTGAATAGTGCAACGAGTATTATTTACCATCATCTGAGGGAGGAGGATTTTTTTTTGTCCAGACATGTAACACGAATCCTGTTGTGTTTGCATCTCAAAACAAAGCCGACATCACGAACGGCTTTGGCGTTCGTTCACAGATGATGTGTTTTCCTGCTCTCATCTCTCACTGTAACCCAGTACATTCAAACTGAGGGACTGAAATACTTTCTGAGAACTTGATTAACTCTTTTTGCAGTCAACTTAGAGTGCTCCTGACAGATTCCGTGTGTGCCATTGCCCACAAATGTCGGACAGTCCCCAGGTTCGACTCTGGAACAGAGCCTAGCAGGACGGACACAATTTTTTACTGCTTTTTATAGTGTCTGTGAAGTACCTGTTGGAGGGAGTAGAGACTTGTGCCTGTGTAGTGTGCAAAACCACACTGTTACGCCTCAAATGTTTGTATGGATTTGAGGGTTTATTTGCAGACTAATAACTTTGTGCTATAAAGTCAACAAAGATTTCTAATCGGTCATCTTGTCATTGGGATTAGAAAGCATTTGGAATTAATACGTGTAAAAAATGGGGCTTGATTTTAAATAAAGGGTGATGATGTGGTTGATTTGGGAATGTTCCTGGTTTGAAATGAAGTGTTTATTAAAGGGGTTTGTGAAAAACCTGGATGGGTAAAGAAGATTTATTAACGAATCTACGTCGGGAGATCAAACCTCTTCTCCCTCCTGCCTTTTCTTTGATTCTGCCACCACCCTAAGGGACCCTGATCGGCAGTCGTGCTTCTGTTTAGGACTTGTAGGATTTGGTTGCTCTATAGTTGGCAATATAAGAGCTGCAGTACCGTAAATAAATTCATTTATTTAATCTCGCAACAAGTCTTTTTACTGGACTTAACTGATTTTTTGGTGCATATATTTAATCTTACTGTGTGGAAAAGCTGCTATGGAAAATATGTAGATTATAATAAATATATAAACATAATTGATTTTTCATGTTATGAAAATGTTACGGAGGAACTGGTATATTTTAGTATAAAATAACGGAAATATGCTGAATAATCCCAGAAAAAAGCTTTACTGGAAATGATTTCAGTGTTGGCAACCCCTCCACGGGTTTTGTTTGTGTCGAGACAGTTTTCTGTTGAAAAATAATGGACCTTGTAAGGCTCTTTGTCATGATCTTCTTGTAGTCTGTGAGCAGGCGTTGTGCAGCGCTCTCTGAAGTGATGTGCACGCGTAGAGCTGAGAGGAAGGACTTGATAATTCCTGAACATCACTAGTGACACAGAAACTGTGTAGTGAGGGCAGTAGACTGTAAATGAGAGCAGTGATTGTATTATTTAATGTCAAACCCCAAAATATGGGTTTGTGTGTCTCCTGTTAAATACGTTCTCCCTGCCAAATATGTTCTCTAAGTTTTTCGTTCTCTGTGGTTCCTCTTGCTCTAAGGAGAAACACGTGGTTAAAGAGTTCTTATTTCTGCAATTCCTGGCAAAGCTGCGGTTTCGTAACTCGACCAAAAAGAGAATTATTTCCAAGCCATTGAGACGAAGTGAGAAATCCATAGTATTTTTGCAGGCGCATTTCACACACACACGCGCATGCGCACACTCTTTTTAAATCTCCACTTGATTCTCACTAGTACCTATTTTAAACCAGTCCAGCAACCCCTTCGCTCGGCATTAGAACATAAGGGATTGTATTGATAACTTTTGATGCTTCACACAATTGCAAATATTTTTATTGTTGCTTTTTAAACTATTTTTTTTTTTTTTTACGTGTTTGTCTGATCTCCAAGCACTGGTTGCTAGAGCAGAGGAATGGCATTCGGGCAACACCCAGTGTGGCGTGTTCAGTCAATAGTGAGTGTTTGTGTGGCCGCAGCCAAACCCAGCCCTGCAGGGAGTGAGCGTGAGCAGGGCTGGAGGCAGGGCTGTGCCATCCTCCATGTCGCTGGCTCCGAGTTGTGTGGTGCTTCTGGGGAGAAGAGACTTTGCCCTTCCAGGGAAGGCCTAACACTTCTGGTGTCAGGAGCTATTGCGTATTGAAGTGTGGTGTAAGTTCCTGCTGGACCCATTGCACTGAGTAATCAACCGTAATTTTTCATCTGTAGTTTCAGAAATCCCCTCTTTCAGACATTGATAAGATTACTGTGAGGAGTCAGTTCCTTGCTGGATGTTGAAAACGAAAGAGCAGAAGTAGATTTTTAGGTGATGTGAAAGTGTCTGGTTGAATTGACAGCCTGTCCCTGCAGGGCTGTGTTCCCGGAGCTCCCCCAGAACTGCTGCATGGGGAGCAAAGTCCGATCCACCTCTTCTATAACTCAATCAGTCAGGACTGTTTTAACTCTGTAAACCCAGCAGCTTGTTTCCCAGCATCACTTGGCGCGTAACCTTTTCCTATTTTTGCTTTTTTTTTCCCCCAAAGCCTTCATTTGAAAAAGGAAGGAGAGGGAACAGCTAGATCAGTCCTGAAGGAGGAAGGAGTTCTGAAACTCCTCAGAGCGTGATCAGAGAGTGAGATGTGTCAGAGCACTGGGAGCACAGGAGACCACAGTGAACAGCCCACTGAGACCAAACTGAACCTTTCTCTAGGTGACACCCGTAGGTCCTCTCGGTGCCCCATATCTCTCCTGCTGACTGGATATTTGAAACTAGTGGTGATGCTTTCAGTTCTGAATAACCTATGCAGCTGTTGGTCTGTCTACTCCTGAGCAAGGAAAGCGATTTAACTAGATACTCAAGGCAAATTCAAAACTATTTTCTCACATAATATCCCAGTCCAGACTTGTAAATGAGTTTCTGATTGCACTTTCTGAGTTTTTGCTTTTCAGATAGCTTCTCAGAACTTGTTTTATTGTAACTGTAATTATTTTTGTTCTCACCTATTGTGCATTCTCTGTATGTATTAAAAATAAAGCTTTGATATGTAATTTAATAATAAATTAGAATTCTAAGCAACGTGCTTGGTTCTTTCCCCGTGACAAGCTGCCTGCCTAAACTTCAGGAAGGATAATGCGATTCATCTCTCTGGTTTGGGATTGTCACCGAACATGTGAATTAGTTTGTTCTCTGGGCTTGTACCAGCCGTGATGGAGCATTTCCTGACCCAGAGTGCTGACTTTGGCAGGACGTGTTCCTCCTGCCTGCGCCTGCAGACCTGGACTCCCCTTCTCCCTTCCGTTTCAAGCATCCGCATTGGAAGGCTCCGAAAATAGTCATGAGTTTTTTCCTGCTGTTCTTTGACAGATGGCACGAGGATGGTTTTCTTTAGAGGTAAGCTTTAAAAAGTTTTCCGTGTATCCATAGTGTAAAACATTTAATTCCCACCAAAATGGGTGGGATTTGTAGAGAGTTTTTAATACGCTTCTCAGTGATTTGGTACCTTTTTTTCCCTGTCTCAAATCACAACAGAAACACCAAAAATAAGCTGATTCTTTGAGCACCGTTCGAGCAAACGGTAGCAATTCTCTGGGTGAGGTTCTGCTGTACCCTGGAGTTCTCCAGCCCTGCTGTGGTTGGGCTGCCTCCATCCTTGAGGTGTTCAAACCAGGCAGCATCATGCCTGAAGGACCTGTCTGTATCTGGTGGTTTTGCAATTGACGCTCAATCTTTCAGTGCCACTCAACATTTATTTTCTTAAACGAGAAAATCTGCCGGGTGGTGCGATACCTGTCTGTTCGCGTAAGGAGTGAGGAGAGGCAGCTCATTTCAGAGCTGTCGTGCTGCGTCTGTAATGCTGCTTTAAAGCAGAGATGGATTTCTCTATCCTTAATGCGCCTGCTAAATATTCAGGAATGACCATATGCTCTCCCAAGGGAAGGCTCTGACTATGATTCTAGTTAGAAAAGAGACTTCAAAACTGTTTTGAAAATGGAAAGGCAATTCTGGTTTGAGGTAGTGGGAAGCGCAGTGAGTTTTTCCAGTTTGCAGCACTGGTAATAAGTGGTGCATAAAATTCCATCTTCATTTGGATTAGAAAATAAATTATTAATGACGCTGAATCCTTTTTTCCAACTCCCTGTGCAGTCAATAATTCATAGTGGCACAGGCGTAAGATATATATTTTTAACCATCCGCCTCCCAGAATACTGTTGTTCACATTGAAAGCTGCTGTCCTTCCTGACAAGCTCCGGCGCAGTGGGTGTTCCTGCATTATGGATGAGACGTGCTCTGCTCCTTTAGTCCTGGTGCAATTCCATGAGCAGATTTCCTGCTGAAAGGGAGCCGAGCTCTCCATTAGAAATTCATAGGGAAGACAGAACTGTCTTTGTTGTCTCCGTTTCGCTAAACGTGGGAGGTGCACTGCTGCGTGGACTTGATTTTTTGGAATGTTTTAATAGAAAATGGCAATATTTACAGTAGGTATTTACATTTTTGGAATGCCAGCCCTCTATCCAGCACTGGGGTCGGCGAGGACGAAAGCTGTGCTGCCTGGGACTGTGCTTTAGCATCTGGGCTGTGCTCATTAAGCACTCGGAGCTCGCAGTTGCCTTCATCTCCCCTTTCTTCCCGAGCTGTTTGAGACCATTACAAGCGTGTGTGCTGCTGCTCAGCCCTCGCTTCATCTTCCCCTGTCATTGCTGCCCTCCTTGCTCTGTGTTCTTAATGGGACCCTGAGGCTTTGCTAACCCAGTTTCGATAGCGCTGCTGGTAAAGCACAAGTCTGGCCCTCATCAAAGTCCCTCTGCGTTTGAAACGGCATTTGCAATTCTCTCTTTGTGTGTTATTTTCTCTCTTTTGACTGTCACGCCCTGTGAATCCTGCCGGTCAGTGGTGTGATTTCGAGAGGTCCTCTGTGATTGTGTCCATTCAGGTCATTTGTGCTGCTTTGCCTTTCTTTGCTCACCGCGCTGCCTGTCAGATTCGCCTCCCTTGCTTCCCGACTGTTTAGCTTCCACCAGACATTTCAAACACGTTAATTTATTTTTGGTCCTGTAGTTTTAATTTCCTTTAAAAACCTGTCCTTCCTTTGAAGCCCAGAACAGCTGTTCCAGAGCAACCTGAAGCTTATCAATCAAAACCACACTGAGATGAGAGGTCTAGCTGAAAATTCAGTGATAACGCTTTGGTGCACAAACCCAAATGCTGTAAATGAGTCTGGTTTGGTCCCTTCAGATATTGTTTTGTTTCTTTCATTATCTTCCTTGCTCGTACCCATCAGCTGGATGCAAGGAAGTGGGGATGATATTCTTCATCTGCCAGCAGCATCCTGGCTTGGATCAGCCATGTGGCCAACAGGAGTCGGGAAGGGATTGTTCCCCTGGATGCGATGCTGGTGAGGCCGCACCTTGAATCCTGTGTTTGATTTTGGGCCTCTTAGTACAAGAAAGGCATTGAGGGGCTGGAGTGCATCCAGAGGAGAGGAATGAAGCTGGGAAGGGGCTGGAGAACAAGTCTTATGAAGAGCAGCTGAGGGACCTGGGGTGGTTTAGCCTGGAGAAGAGGAGGCTGAGGGGAGTCCTCATTACTCTCTGCAACTACCTGAAAGGAGGTTGTGGAGAGGAGGGAGCTGGGCTCTTCTCCCAAGGGACAGGGGACAGGACAAGAGGGAATGGCCTCAAGCTCCACCAGGGGAGATTTAGGCTGGAGATTAGGAGGAGGTTTTTCACACAGAGGGTCATTGGGCATTGGACTAGGCTGCCCAGGGAGGTGGTTGATTCACCTTCCCTTGAGGTGTTTAAGGCACGAGGTAGATGAGGTCCTGAGGGACTTGGTTTAGTGTTTGATAGGAATGGTTGGACTGGATGATCCAATGGGTCTCTTCCAACCTGGTTGTTCGATGATTCTGTGATTCATTGCTCTCTGCAACTCCTGAAAGGAAGTTGGGTGTTAGTCTCTTCTCCCACGTAATAAGTGGTCGGATGAGAAGAAACGGCCTCAAGTTGCACCAGGGGAGGTTTAGATTGGATATTAAGAAGAATTTCTTTACTGAGAGAGTAGTGAAGCATTGGAAGAGGCTACCCAAGGTAGTATTGGAGTCCCCCATCCCTGGAGAGGTTCAAAAAGCATGTAGACATGGCACTTCAGAATTTATTAGGCACAATGGGGCTGGGTGATGGCTCGACTGGGTGGGCTTTGAGGTCTTTTCCAGCCTCAGTGATTCTATCTTTTGCCCTTCTAAAGGTGCTCTGAGAAGAACTAGAAGCTCCTGGTTGCAGAGTGAGTGGAAACTTTCCTAGGAAGGTTGCTGGTACGTGTGCCTGTGTGTGTCATGCTACAAATCCATCTGAGTTCAGACCTGTGCTGAGCTGGCTGCTTTCAGGGTGAAAGCAGCCACTGAAACGCCAGATTTTTTTTTAAGGGAACAATTTCTTAAAGCTCTGCAGGGCGCTCAGGAATATTGCAGGTGTGCGAAGGAGTCGTGAGTAGCTGTGAAAGTGCTGATGGGTGTCCCTGGCGGGTCCTGCGATGAGCACGCAAGCGATCGTTTATCAAATTAAAGAGTAACCAGACCGTACGAGGACCTTGTCACTGGTGGAGAGTGGTGGGTCTCTGTGTCACAGTGAACGAGTAGCAGAGCCCGTGAGTGTCCCTGGCCTTGCAGCACAGGGGAGAGGCTTAGCTGACGCTTGGACCTCGCCAGCCTGTCTCCTTGCTGCAAGAGGAACACCCGCAGAGAGAGGCCAAGTGCAGAAAGGGGCATATGTGGATATTTCCCTGCTCTGCTATAAATGGAGTTCCCTCTAGGTCAGGCATGTATCACCAGGGCTATATTTACTTTAAAATATTACTGAGGTGGGGAGGTTCGTGAGTCAGGTCTCTAAAAGCATGCACTGCTTATGTAAAGAAATGCAGCTTTCTAGAGGCAGAAGGTGGGAGGGCTCCCAGCCTGCAGCACAGACCATCACTGGTGCGTCTGCCCTCTTCAAATAAATAGCTCTTTGTATTCAGGTAGCGGCTGTGCCTTCATGTTGTGTCTGTACCTCGCAGCAGGACTGATGGAGCTGCTGCCCAGCTCTTCTGAGGTTCCATGCGTTTCAGGAAATGTAAATAGTTTTCAAGCCTACATTCTACCTTAAACGGAGAGGTTTTATTGAACAAAAACCCAACAACCCCTTGGAGATGATCAATTCTTGTAATACTTCAGAGTCACTTCAGCTTGAGTTGTGCTGTGGTGTCTCTGGGAGGGGAAGGATTAGGAATGTGAGGGATGCTGCTGTGGGGATTTGGTGTTCCCATCCTTTTCCTTTGTTCAGGTAGGTGTCTGTCTGTTTGGCCTTTGAAAACCATATAATCATAGAATGGTTTGGGTTGGAAGGAACCTTAAGGCCCACCCAGTTCCACTCCCTGCCCTTCCTTTAATGTGCACCTGGCCCAGCTGCTTCAGGTTGGGAATGAATTACAGCAGGTGAAGTGCTGGTTTGTTTTTCTGACCAGCTGGATTTGATGAAGTGATCCGTTTGCATCGATCCTTGCTGGGAAGGAGTATAATATACAGGTTTTATTATATCGAACCCAAGACCAAATAATTGGAGAAAACGCTTTAAGAATATACAGCCTATAATTAAACATTTCCAAGAGGCAGCAAGATCCAGCGAGCTCAGCAGAAGGAGGCATTTTGCTGGGAACACTTCCCGTCTTTGCTTTGTTTCATGCTGTGTGCTATTAAAGCAAACAACTTTGCATGCTCCAGAAGCCTTCAGCAGCTCTTGAGCAAGAATAGCAACTAACATTGCAGCTAAGCTGGAAACAGTGAGGGCTATCAGTCCACCCGGTTTTGTATTTTTTAAGCAAATAAACTAGGTAGAAGCAACGGGGATTTCTCCATGAGCTATTTCAGGTGTTCTAGAGACCGCAGGATGGGAGTTCTCATCTTCTGAAAGATCCAGCAGTAACCACCATGCAGGAAAGGGCCTCATTTAGAGCACTGCTTGTATCTGTCGCTGCAAACCATACCCATGCAAACCAGGCTCTCCCCTGTTCAATTGCTTAAATCCCAGCTATGGGTCCTTCCTGGCTTGTATCAGAAATGGTGTGACCAGCAGGTCTAGGGAGGTGATTCTCCCTCTGTACTCAGCACTGGTGAGGCCGCTCCTTGAATACTGTGTCCAGTTGTGGGCCCCTCACCACAAGAAGGATGCTGAGGCTCTGGAGCAAGTCCAGAGAAGAGCGACGAGGCTGGGGAAGGGGCTGGAGAACAGAACCTATGAGGAGCGGCTGAGAGAGCTGCGGTTTTTTAGCCTGGAGAAGAGGAGGCTGAGAGGAGACCTCATTGCTCTCTACAACTACCTGAAGGGAGGTTGTAGAGAGGAGGGAGCTGTCCTCTTCTCCCAAGGGACAGGGGACAGGACAAGAGGGAATGGCCTCAAGCTCTACCAGGGGAGATTTAGGCTAGAGATTAGAAGGAATTTTTTCACACAGAGGGTCATTGGGCATTGGAATAGGCTGCCCAGGGAGGTGGTTGATTCACCTTCCCTGGAGGTGTTTAAGACACAGGTGGATGAGGTCTTGAGGGACTTGGTTCAGTGTTTGATAGGAATGGTTGGACTAGAAGATCCGATGGGTCCCTTCCAACCTGGTTGTTCTACGATTCTATGACATCAACCATACACCCCACTTCTGACTTTTTAATCTCAAGAACTAAGAATCTGTTCTGTGAGTAGAGAGCAGTTTGAGGTTCAATCTGTTATTTTTTCAGACCATCTTTGAGCTACAACCTCTTGCATCTCTGCGGACCAGAGGGAGCTGTACCAGAGCCAGGGGTGGGTGTGTGGGTGTGTGCTGCTCAGCACAAGGTCTTGCTGCTGCAGTTCTGTAGCCCTGAGCTCTCCTGCTGCGACTGCGCGATGCTGCTGCTGCCTGTGTGATTGCGGTGGCTGCAGCATCCAGGTCTCCAGCTCCTCACAAATGACTCGACAAGAAGCTGGGCACGGCTGTGGCAGTGCCCAAGGAGACCCTCTGCTACACGCTGGCATCTTCAACAGCTGCCAGTGTTAGGAATGAGATACAAAACCAAAACATTTTCCCTGTGCTTTCAATTCGTAGCTCCTTTCTGGAGCAAAGTCATGGAAACCAGTTGAAGAAGTGGCGACCGGCTTTTTGTGCTTTGCTTGAACCCCTCAGCTCATGCAGATTCGTTAGCGATTGCAAACATCGAGAGGTGAATGGAGAGTCTATAGTAGAAAATATATACAACATGGAAATTGGATGTAAACCTCTTGCAGTTCCTCTGTGAATCTATTATACATGAGCCCATCAGAGCAGCATATTAATAAAACAGGAGGCTAAAGCACTTGGCACTCCCATCTCTTTAGCGAAACAGCAGAGGCGAGGCTGTCAGCTTCCATCTTTGAAGTCTGGAACTTGCATCAGCCCAGATGCTTTGGTGACACGGTCAGGATGCTCCGAGGGGGAACCTTGCCACTGAAGGGAAATCTCTCCATGATGTGGGGGTTTCTACACGAGTAAAATCCTCCTCCTCCAGGACAAACCCGTTGTTCTTTCCTGCTCTGCCTTCTTGCCTGCTGAATTCTTTGTAAGCAATACGTGAAGAAGATCCGATGGGTCCCTTCCAACCTGGTCGTTCTATGATTCTATGATTCTAAGAAGACCAAAGATGGCTTAAAGTGGCCTCTGACTTGCATCATGTGCTAAGATGCAAATTGGATCTGTTCCTTGAAAGCTCTTCCCACCAGGACCAGTCTGTCCCAGTCTTTTGTTCTGCATGAGTGCCACCAACCACAACTACAAGTTTGCTTTACTGAATAGCAGGAAGTTACACTGAATTTTATGAACGTCTACGATTTGTTTCTCCATCAGGACAATTAAAATCGGCTGTTTGGACCTCCCCTGTAATCACACTTGTGTTGCTGAGGGTCCTTGTGCAGACAGCGATGCCACTTGGGCTTCTGGGTGAGCTCAGGCAGCAAGGGGAGTGTTGACACTGAGCAATAATGGGCTTCATGCAAAGTCTTATTGCAAACCAGACGTTGTTGTAGTGTGGTGTGAGTTTGGACCTTTGTGGCTGTGATTATTCGTGGTTGGTGGCTCATAAAGGTAGAGGTTTGAGCAGCTGGTATCCTAGCCCTGGCACATGCAATTGAACACCAAGAGCACTGATGTAGGTAGTGTTACAAGGGAGAGTATTTAGGAGGATGAACCAGCACATCTAGCTAGTCTTGCACTTTTCAAAGCAACGGGGAATGGATGCACAGAAGAAATGTGCTTAATTTGTTAAAAATTCACCAGTGAGCGACGGAACCAGGCAGGGGGTGAGCAGTGTGGTATGAGAGAGGCTGAGCTTGTTGAGTTTGAGGCTGCTGAGCAGCTCTGTCTCACTGGGAGTTGTCTGGGCAGTGCTGTGCCAGTGCCTTGTTGCCTGAACCACAGGAAACCTTAGGGACAGATCCAGTATTGAGACAGGCTCTGCCTTACAGGGGTTGGCTTTGCATTGTGGGCAGCAGCAGATCTGGAAGAACTAATTACTGTTCCTTTGATCATCTTCTGAGATGCGCATGAGGATAACGGATCTGTTTTTCATGAGTTTGTGAGCATTTAATCTGCATCCTCTCTGGCTTTCAGTTCCTGAGCAGTTTTCCTATTTATTTATTTTTTGCTGCCCAAAAATAACTGCAGCTTGCATCCTTATAAAAGGGAAAGTGGGAGGTTCAGGCTGAACATTAGGAAAATTTTTTCACAGAAAGGGTCACTGGGCACTGGCAGAGGCTGCCCAGGGAGGGGGTTGAGTTACCTTCCCTGGAGGGGTTTAAGGTGTGGGTGGACGAGGTGCTGAGGGACATGGGTTGGTGATTGCTGGGAATGGTTGGACTCGATGATCCAGTGGGTCTCTTCCGGTCTGGTGATTCTTTGAGTCTATAATGCTGCCTATGAAAGGCAGACCAAAGCTTTACTCTGTCACACCAGAGGTGAGGGATTTGGGTTCAGACCACAGACGTGGTCTTGAATGGTCTGTTGATACTGCTGCCTCACCCACACAGGCATAAACATTTCCTAAACACCCAAATCTCTCATTACAGTGTTTGCTGCTGAGTATTTACCTAGTGGGCTCCATTGGCTGAGCTGCTCATGGGGAACTGGAGCCCTGGATCTCTTGGGTGGTGCTGGTGGCTCTTTAGCGTTCCCGACTGTGACCTGCCTCTGCCTTGGAGCTTCTCCGGCAGGGCTTGCTCCAGGCAGGACCATTAACTACGTTTGCTGCTGAATCACACTGCAGGCTGCCAATGTTGCAGAGAATTTCCGTCTTTCTTTTTCTATCGTAGACATGCATGAAAATGGAAATGCTGTGTCCGATACCAGCTCTGGGGCTATAAAGCCTCATTTTTGATCCCTCCTGGTGGTGATGGTTCATGCTTTGTGTGTCCTGCTTTGCTGGGACAGGGAAGGAGTTGTCCTCGGGAAGCTGCAGGAGCCTGTTGCCTCCAGTGAGTCTTACCCTGATGTCTGGGCAGCTTGAGCACATTGCTACAGAGGAGAGAGCTGTGTAAGACAACTAATTCATCTCAGACTTGGCAAGTCTTCTCTCCAGGCTGAGCTGGGTTGGAAGCTTCATTGCCATTCATTCCCGGAGGATGCCAGCGTGTGCAGCCAGAGTTGGGTGTTAGGATTCAGCTGAACGAGGTTGTTGTGCAACTGATTTTCAGTACAGATAAGTAGCCTTGACAGACTTATGTGCCATTACACAGAAATAAACCCGGGTAGCCACCCAAGGTGTGTGTTACATGCAGTCAACAGCTTTCCAGTCTGGTTAGAAAAAATCCTCCTGGGAAAAGACTAAAGCAAATATTTTTTGGTAATGACTAAATTTTCAAGCCTTGGCTTAAAAAACTTAAAGAAGGGCTTGCTGGGAGCTGCTTGCATTTAGGCTTTTTGAGCAGAGATCAAATATTGCTCTGAGTTCTTGAAATCTGTGGGTTTGATCGGTATTTCTGGGGTTTGAGCAGATTTGGAAGGTGTTCTCTCAGACTTGGTTTTGCACCACTGACCTGGAGCAGCAGGGCCACCGTTGAGAAGCAGTTCCCAGGGACTATTCCCCCATCCCATCCTCGTGTGCTGCCCACAAGGAGGACTTTCCTGCTTCCCTGGGCAGGGTTGCCCTGTGGCACGGCCAGAGAGAGAGTCCTCCTGCAATCGCTTTGCTTTCTGAGGAGTTAGGTGCCGCTCGTGCTGATCTGTCTGGACCTTTCTCTGCTCTGACTTGTGCTGTTTTCCTCTGCATTTTCATAGAATCATAGAATCACCAGGTTGGAAGAGACCCATCGGATCATAGAGTCCAACCATTCCTATCAAACACTAAACCATGTCCCTCAGAACCTCATCTACCCATCCCTTAAACACCTCCAGGGAAGGTGAATCAACCACCTCCCTGGGCAGCCTAGTCCAATTCCCAATGACCCTCTGTGTGAAAAACTTCCTCCTAATCTCTAGCCTAAATCTCCCCTGGTGGAGCTTGAGGCCATTCCCTCTTGTCCTGTCCCCTGTCCCTTGGGAGAAGAGCCCAGCTCCCTCCTCTCCACAACCTCCTTTCAGGTAGATGTATTTATTTGCAACCCACTTCCCCCAAAATACCAGCTGATCCACTTGCTCTCTGAGTGCGAAGCAATAGTTAAATGAGTACGTTGGTTATATTTTTCTCATTTAGACAGAAGAAACAAGTTCAGCTTTGACCATGCATGTTACATTTTAATTTTTTTTTCTCATGCCAAGAAATACAAAGAAAGTATATAAGATATACCATATCATCCTGCAGAAAAAGAAACATCTACCAGCAAAGAGAAGTGCCCGGCTGCGATTCCTGATGTGTTCATGCTGCGTGTGGAACACGGCTCTCCCAGCTTGGCTTCAAAACCGGAGGAGCCGGCGCGTGGGCAGTGGCTGTGGCAGTGTTGGGGGGGATAGACCCTGCACTTCCACCCAAAGGATCATCTCCTGGGCACCATCTAACAAGGGCACCTGCTCCAAAGTGGTGTCAGGGTTGTCTTGGTGGCAAATCCTGCACGAGTTTCCTTTCTGACGTTTCTTGTCCTGGATGTGTATTTATAGGTTTGGATTTCGCTACCTACTGGTGTCAGCAAATGCTTTACAGGTATTCCCACTTTGAAAAGGCTGCTTTCCCCCCTGCCAACCCCCTCAGCTTGTGCCCAGGGAGTTTTCAGTCCGAACCGAATTGTCTTTGCCAAAACTAAAGGATGTACGCTGAAAGAAAATTGACCCTAAATCTGAAGTTGTTTCAGCTTGATAGCCCTGGCTGTGGTTCTGTGATAAGAAATGAAGTGGCAGGGCAGGGTGGGGAGTATCAGGAAGATAGAAATAAAGTCATGGGACCAGCCCAGCGGGTGCGTTTCTGCAGCCTCTCCCTGGGCTCAGACTGAATGGAAACGGAGTTTTAATTTTATTTAAAAGGCAGGATCCGCTCCCCTTGTCTACGTGGAGAAGTTACTGCTTGAAAAATCAACCTCTGCAGTGGTAGATGTTAGAGGTCAGAGCTTTAAGAGGGAGTAGGTTCCCTACCTCTCCAGAACTCCTTTCAGCAAAGTCCAGCGATGGCATCTCATTGCCAACAGGACCTGTTCCAGGTTAAAGGAAAGGAAGAGGATGGGAAGGAAGAGCCTGTGAGATGCAGTGCTCTAGGGATAGATCTGCTGTGGGGAAAGCACGTTAAACTGGTAAAGGTGGGGAGAGGGAGGGATAAACTGGAACAGAGGGGTATGCTGAGCTGAAAAAGTGAACTCATCACTAGCACAGCAAACTTGAAATCAAATCATTTGTACCTTTCTTTCTTCCTTTTGTGCTCAAGGCCCTTTGGTCTCTTCTGCAGGCACCTGGGCGGTAGCAGCCAGCACACTGCTGTGACCAAGTGACTCGAGCCAGTCCTCTTCTGTCTGTCAGTCATTGCATCCCACGAGAAGCTGGTATGAAACCAAGCCAGCTTGTCTGCTCAGCAGCAGCGAATTGCTTGTTCAGCTCAAACCTTCGATCTAGCATCACTGTACCCAGCAAGGGCTCTCCTGTGCTGTCCTGCACAGCCTGTCTCTCTCCCAAACCCTGGGGAGCAGAGCTCAGGAACGTCAATGCCAGGCAGGTGCCATCGGCCGTCCGCTCTGCTCAGAGACTCTTTCCCAAGCAGTGCAAACCGTGTATTTATATCCCACCAGGACCTCACACTTGTCGATCGTAACTCCTACTTCAATTTACATTTAGAGACGTTTCCCACCTTCTCCATCTCTTCAGCAAGCTATCCTCCTACTTCGCTGTCAGGTAAGGCTGGGTTGCCACCGCGTCACTTGGAGCTCTTGCCTCTCCCCTATTGCCTGTTTCCCTAGTGGGGGTTAGAGGTTGTCCAAATCATGAGGAGTTTGTGACTGTTATAGTTGTGAACCCAGAAAAACTCAATTCTGACCTGCTTAGAGGAGGCTGCAGCAGGTGGCAAAGAGCTGTGACATAAGTAATGGGGCTTGTTTGTGGGGATGGAGGGGGGAAAGTCTTTTCCTGACGTACTTTTTGTGATTGTCCTCCCGTGTGCCAAAAACAGAGTTAAAGAGAGGACTGGTTGTGCCTGGATGTGAAAAGTAAGATGCACTGAGGTGAACACTACATCAGGGAAAACCTTGAGGGATGCGTTTGTTCCCCAGATGAACACCAGAGGAGGAACCCTGCCTGCTGGTGGCCTCAGGATGAAGTTCTGCAGTAGTTTAGCTCCTCATAACACAATCACAGGTGAGGTGCGTGTCAAGGGTTGGGGGCTCAGCAGCTTTTTCTTTTACAAATACAAACTCAGGCACCCAAATAGGCAGCTGTGCTGTGATAAAACCGTATGCAACTGAGGAGTAAGGATCCAGTGGCAAATCCTTTGCAAGATTTTCAGACTGCAAAACATAGAATCATAGAACAACCAGGTTGGAAGGGACCCATCGGATCTTCTAGTCCAACCATTCCTATCAAAACATATGGGAAGTGGTGGGAGAGCAGGGAGAAGAGACTTTCCAGACTCCCCTGGGGAGTTTATTTCTCTGATCTGGACAGCCATCTTACAAGAGGGAAAATATTTTGTCAGGAATAACTGCAGAGGTTTTTCCTCTGAATTGAAGTGCAGGATAAGAACCCAAAAGCGATATCCAAGAGTGCAAAGCAGTGTAATTGTATCTGGTTAGAAAGAAACTTAAAAAAGAAAGGAGTTTAATTGTCTTAATTATACTTAATAGTGAGAGCAGAAGCAGCCGCCTCAGCAGCCTGAGGGTATGGGCTAAGGCCAGAGGCACAAATCACATTTGGGTGCTTGGAACAAATCATCACTGTGAGGAGGTTTTTTTTTTTTTGAGAAAGCTGCTGCTTTCTCCTTGGTTCAGATGAATTCTGGTGCCTCTGCTGCTCTCTGCTTCCTCAGCCAGGGGCGTCTCAAGGATCATTGCAACCTCCTTGAGAAACCCCATCGTTTCTATGATTGCAGGTCTGTTTTGATGTGTAGTGTGTGATTGCCTCGATCCCTTTGGAAAAATCATACTCAGAGGAAATCTGGGTTCAAACGTGATTCTGTGAAGGAGGAGAAAGGAAAAGAGCTTTCGTTCTGGAGCTGCTTGGTGCACGTGACTCTGAGCAACTTTACCATCCGTGCAATTAGAGCAGCGTAACACTAACCCACCTCGTGGGTGGTGGCAAGGATTAATCCTTTAAGGGTGGTAAAGCACTTTAGATGAAAGGCTTTATATGATGATAAAAGGGCATTTAAATTCTTACTTAATAAATAATTGGTACTCTCAAGTACTATAACTCACTGCAGCAGTTTCCCCTGAACGTTGTCTCTTCCTGCCTGAGGAGGAGCTTGCTCAGCTCTGAATTTCAGCAGCTTGAAGAGCAAAAGGCAGAAGATGCATAGACAGAGAGCACTGTCCTCCCGTAGCTCAGGAAAACTATTGTTTCCTAGCTGGCAGCCTTTGTCTTCAGGCATTAAATCACAGAATCACAGGATCACAGAACAACCAGGTTGGAAGGGACCCATCGGATCATCGAGTCCGACCATTCCTATCAAACACTAAACCATGTCCCTCAGGATCTCATCTACCTGTGCCTTAAACACCTCCAGGGAAGGGGAATCAACCACCTCCCAAAAGAAAGGGATTTGATGGAATTTCATCAACCATAAAGTAAGAGTTTGAATGTCCAGGGGAGAGCTTCTGATGAGCTCAGGAAGAAGGGACCTGGTGCCAAGGGGCACCCTGGCAGCGGCTGCTGGTTGGAGCTCTCGGCCAACTCAGCGGCTCCTGTTTGCTGAAGCTCACAAAAAAACAAATGAACTGCAAAAGAAAGATTGCAAATTTGGTCCATCTTAGAAGCCAGTAGTTGGTAATAAATTACTGGCAAAGGGGTGGATGGGAATGGAGGCCAAGAAAGTGCTGTGGTGATGTGCTATTGCTCTGGCTCTCTGGAATGCCTTTGAATGTAGAGAAAAATACTAACCGTGTGTCTAAGGGATTTGTCTTTCTTAGCCCCTGCATTCAAATAAAACCTAGCGAAAGAAAGCACTTTCAAGGAGAGCTGTCAAACAGATGACAATTTCCACAGCAAAGCCCATTTCCATGGCTTTGCCCATTAGAGAGGGACCACAGGGTGGGTTTACAAGGGACCACGGTGTGGGTTCACAACACACCCCAGCCCTGCGCTGACCCCACTCTCGCACACTTGCCCACTCAGATGCTCCAGAGAAGTGAGTGCCAAGCAGTTACCGTGTTCTATCGTTTCTTAGGGTGTGTCGATTCTCCACGTAGACAAGCCCTCGGAAGCACTAGATTTGGTCTAAGGTTTGGGGCATTTTTTTTTTTTCGGGAGATTGATGGTTGGGAGCAGAAGTGCCCTGAAACACCTGATTTTTCAGTCTGTATTTCAAGGTCCCAAGGCTATCGGCTGGAGACAAGAGAAAGGCTGGGAAGTGCAGCTCTTGGCCACGTACTTGTGCCTGCAAAGTTGTGATAAAAGAGAGAGAGGCTCAGCTAATAGAGAGCCAGTGGATATGGCCAGAAGCCATCTACGAAGCCTGAATGAAATAATAGGCTATGAAACTTTGCATAGTCTGGGTGGCCAGAGAGAGGACCGACCCCAGTAATAACCGTGGCAAGGACGGGATGGGCAGGGGGGAAAGGGGATGGGGCTGGATGGATGATCAAGGGAGCATTCTGGGATCCGATCCCGCAGGAAACGGCCGAGAAGCCACATGTTACGGAACACATGGTAGGGCACGGGGTATCTATAGGCAGATCGGGAGGAGGGAAGTCTATTTCCATGTTATGTTAAATATAAAACATTAAATTAAAAAAAAAAATACTGCTTGTGGAACTGACCCCAGTGAGCTCTAGGGATGCTGGAGATTTTCAGAGATGCAGAAGAGCGTGTAAGGTGTTCAGGGGCAGGACTGGGGATCTTCAGCTCCTCTGGGCCTGTGGAAATCTCCTGGAAGGCCCTAAACTTGAGCCCAAAAGGGTCAGAGCACTGACAGCGGCAGGGGTTGGATCACATGGAAGCTTTTTCATGGGGGACATGACATGACATAAACGTGTAAGTGGGTAGAAGGGGCTCTCTGTGCCTTGGTACTGCTGCTCCGGATTAACCAGGCTCTTTTTCTCAGCGCCACGAGTATTAACCTCACTTCGGGTGCACAGAGAGAGAAATGTGTTGGTTCACAGCGAAAGCACTAGTTTTCCTTCCCTTAAAACCCCCACCGTGGGGTTGGGGTGCGGAGGAGCCTGGCGTTCTCATGCAGCAACATTCTGCTCTGCCGGCTCTGAGACCTGCCCTAAGTGATACAAGAGCTTGTAGGAACAGACATGGAGAACATTCCCAAAGGCATGCAAATGGTCATTGTCTCTTTTTTTTGTTTGTTTGTTTGTTTGTTTGTTTGTTTTTTTCATCAAAAATACAAAAGCACCCACCACATCCTCCAGCTTTCACGGCTGCGTTTTGGTCGGAGCAGAGCCATGGTCCTGCTGCAGCTCTGCTCTCCCTCCTCCTTCCGTGGAACAGCTCTCAGCTCCTGATGGCAGTTTGAGCTTTGTTTTTGTTTGGTTTTTTTTTTTTTTTTTTCATAGAGACAAAGAATTTGATGATTTAAAAACCAACAACCTCCCAAAAATTCAGTGACTTCTGCCAAAACTCTTAGGAGGGTTCCTCAAAATGTCCTGTTCTCGCCTTAGGTTTTCTTTTTAAAATAAGCTTCACTCTTGAAACTCTCTTCTCCTCTCATACTTTAGTTGTCTCCCCGCTCCGTGAGTTTTGCTGGAGGGGAATGAGGTAGTGGATTTCCCCCTTCTCCTCTCTGCTCGGCATCCAATGTTCATTCCCATTTCTTCTTGCGATGTTTTTTTTTTTTTATCCCATCACTGGTACAGACTCATTTCCAAGAGGCGGTGAAGTAGAAGCATGCATTCCTTCAGATGGCACTCCAGAGCAGGCTGTCTAGGGCTGCCCACCTACACTGTGACAATTTTTTGTTGCAAGGCTGAAAGTAAAAACCCCAAAAGGGAAGTTGTCTCCCTCCTCTTCGAGGTATCTGCATGCTAGAACGTCTTCTAGGAACCTGTAAAGGAAGAAGAGTCTTAGGGCAGCTTCCAGTACTCACAGGGGTTTCCCTAAGGCTCTTGGTTTGGGCTTCGAGTGTTTCCATAGAACCATAGAACAACCAGGTTGAAAGGGACCCATCGGGTCTTCTAGTCCCACCATTCCTATCAAACACCAAACCAAGTCCCTCAAGACCTCATCCACCCGTCCCTTAAACACCTCCAGGGAAGGGGAATCAACCACCTCCCTGGGCAGCCTATTCCAATGCCCAATGACTCTTTCCGTGAAAAACCTCCTCCTAATCTCCAGCCTAAATCTCCCCTGGTGGAGCTTGAGGCCATTCCCTCTTGTCCTGTCCCTTGGGAGAAGATCCCAGCTCCCTCCTCTCTACAACCTCCTTTCAGGTAGTTGTAGAGAGCAATGAGGTCTCCTCTCAGCCTCCTCTTCTCCAGGCTAAACACCCCCAGCTCTCTCAACCACTCCTCATAGGTTCTGTTCTCCAGCCCCTTCACCAGCCTCGTTGCTCTTCTCTGGACTCGCTCCAGAGCCTCAACATCCTTCTTGTGGTGAGGGGCCCACAACTGGACACAGTATTCAAGGAGCTGTTTTGGCAGCTGGGTTTGTGTTTGGGAGGTTCCTTAAACATTTGGGTGATTTGTGTCCCCAGACCCTTCAGGTTTACCCTGTTAGACTCTTCTAAACCCACCGCAGCTCTTGCCAGGACAAGACCTTTAACCAGAGGGACCTTGTATGGTCACTGCTGCACTATGGGATGGCACAGGGAGGATTTTTCATTCTGCTCAGTTGAACAGTGTGGTGCTGCAGCAAGGAACCCATTCTCCAAGGTGTTTTGCACACATTTGTGCAGCTAGTGATGCTCAGACCAGCCTGGACCATACTGGGCTTTGTTCCCTACCACTGCGGCTGGGCTGGGGATGGAGAACCACCTGCCCTGGTGTGGTGGTGGATCGTGTGCAGGTATATATAGGTATATATCCTATACACTGGGCTGGAGGCAGGAACTGTGTGAGGTTCCTGCTTAGGCCGCGCTAGTGAAAAAGGAAGGAGATGTTACCTCTGATGGTGAGTGCAATGTAGACCACGATGATGATGGTCCCCAGGACAATGGAGACAATGCTGAGCAGCCTGGCCATGCGGCCGAGTCGCCGGGCTCCATCCAAGTCCCCTTGCTGCCCGCTATTCCTTGACTGTGGGGAGACAAAGAGAAAGGCTCTTGAGAGTGGCTGCGGCTCTGGGGCGACTCTCTAGCTATAGTCCCCAAAATGAGATCCACTGCATTGACGGGGGTTGGATCTGCTCTCCCAGGCTCTCTCAGGATGGCATCTCCTCTGTGAGCTCCTGGCTTTGACCACCTGTGGTCTTGCTAAACTGACCTGCCCGGAGCAGCACACCTGGTTGCTGCCCTCGGTAGGAGCTGAACTGCCCGAGTTTAACTCTCGCTGACAAAATGGGCTGGGAAATCAGTGACATTTCCACAGCAGCATGCGGTCTCTTTGCCAGCTGTTGGAGATGAATGCGTGTGCGAGGAACAGGCTTTGATGAAACGGGCACTAACTGCTGGCTTTCATCTTGTGATGTGATGTACTTTGGTGCCTCTGCGTTATCCTGAATTTCTGCATCAACGTAGATGGTTGTGTTCACCGTCTCTGATTTTAAACGCAGTCGTCTGACAGTGAATTCCTGCTCTTGCGTGTGCGCTGCAGGGACAGAAGGAATAGCCCATACGGCTTCTCTATTCTGCTTCTGGGTTCATTGTGATTTCCCCTGCTGCTCTATTGATTTCTTCAGGCAGCTCAGTGAGAGCTTCCCTCTGCTCTGTAACTGAAAGAAAGGGCTCCCTGGCTGTGGCAGGGATGGGAGAAGGCACTAGGAGGTGCTTGGAAATTGTGTGTGAACTCATTAAGAACTGAAGAGAATCAGAGCTAGAACAAGACTTGCCTGGTGCTTGTGTTCGGTGGGCTCTGGTGTCTTAACGAGAGGCTCTCAGTGGGATAAATGGCAGCAGCCCTTGTCTTTGGAAGCAAGTGGCGACCGAGGGTGGATGGGGAGCTCAGCTTGGAGCTTCCCTGGGAGGTTTTGCATTTCATTGCTCAGTCAGGGCTGGCAAACCATGGGCTTGGCAGAGATCCAGAGCCCGGGGCCATTGCTGAGGGGGTGTTAAACGAAGCTTCCCCAGGGTCTGCTGGGGCCACAGATGTGAGGGGCTGGATGTGTTCAGTAGGATTTGGCTCACACCCAAAGGGGAAAGAAATGAGACTGGATGAGCACGGGCTCACCAACACCTTGCCTGGTGCCTGATGGAACACTGAGGGTGAAGCTGTATCCTGACTCCTCCGAGCTTCATTGCCAGCTCGATTGCTGCCTGTGCTCAGCAGTGTGAGAGAAGCCCCTATCTGAGCTAAACACATGCAGCAACCTGAGGACCAAACACAGCTCATCAGAAAAAGTATAATATAAACACAGATCATATAATCATAGAATCACCAGGTTGGAAGAGACCCACTGGATCATTGAGTCCAACCATTTGATAGGAATGGTTGGACTAGAAGATCCAATGGGTCCCTTCCAACCTGGTTGTTCTGTGATTCTGTGATTCTGTAATATTCTGTAATTCCCACCAATCTCTAAACCATGCCCCTCAGTACCTCAGAGAAGTGATTAAATAAGGAGCCGTGTTGGTTTTGTTCTCTTATCGTTGGCAAACGTTTGGTTCCCAAGTGAAAAATCGCTGAAAGTAAGAGTTGCTGGTGATGGAGAAGCATTTCTGCTGAGAGGAGAGCCCAAAGTGCTCCCCAGCCTGCTGGAGCAAGCGTTCTGGGCTTCCTGCCCTTGGCCGAGGGAGGACCTAGCACTTAGCAGAAGGGCAGTTGTGCTCTACCACCGTGAGGTTATTATGGTGAAATTACTCACTATGCGTCAGCATCTGCTGTGTGTGCGGTGGAGAGTCTGGAGCCCCCTCCATCAGCAAAACAGGAGCCGCCTGCTCGGGAAGAGGCAGACGGTCTGCAACTAGCACAGGTCTCCTGACCATAAAGCCTTCCCGAATTCACGCAGAGCCCTTCTGCCTTCCGTGAAATCCATTGGGAGGGGGGGTTGGAGGGAAAGGAATTGGATAAAGAGTTTTAAGGTCCATCAGTAGCATTTTCACCTGATTAGGAAGGCTTGGAGTGGAGGGAAAGGGAAGCAAGGCAGGTCTAGGGGAGCAGGGAACACAGCACATGGGTCTGTCGCCTTGATTTGGTGGAGGAGTTGGGCAAAATTCCTCTCAGTCTCACTGCAGACAGAGTTTTGCAGATACCTTGACTGCCTTGAAGCAGTTAGTCTTCTTTTAGAGATGCTTTTAAGCGTTTAGCAATGTTTCATGGGTTAAAGGCTTCTTTCCCCACCCTGTTCACCTCTAGCTGTGCTGCCTTGACTGAGCTGGGCCTCAGGAGAAGAGGGAGATGTAGGGCCAGCAGCTCCCTGTGACCCCACACCATGTGCCAGCTCCTCCTTTTGGCTGCTAAAACTGGGAAAACTCCAAGGTAAAAAAGTAAATATGGTAGTTAAGAAGAGTTAAAGGTGGAAGGGTACTAAACCAATCCCGTTTTCTTTCAAAAAAATGTGTATTTTGGAAATAACAGCTGGAAAGGTTTCCCTGTCAAATGTTGGGGGGAAAAGAAGAAAAATTAGGAGTCAGGAGGCCTAGCACAGCTCCAGCACTGATTGTGAAACGTCGTTGAGAATTCAAATGAATAAATGCTCGATGTTAATAACCCTTTTCCTATTCCTCCTGCTTTAATACCCTCCAGGCAGCAGCATGACCTAAAGGCTACCAACCCCAGCCTGGGCTGCATATTGGCTGCTGCTCCACAGGGCTCTGGTATGTAAAAAGCAGCTTTGAAGGTTTCCATCTATTTATTTCAGTTCCATCACCGTGTAAATAATGTAGTGGAGCCTCAAACAGGCAACTAGTTCCACTGCCTCCCTGCAAACGTCCCACTCCACTCTTGGGCCACTTTGTGTAGCGACATCCCCACCACTGACACCCAGAGAGCTCAAGACCTCATTCCTTCTCGTCTTGACACGGATTTGACAGGCAATATCTGAAATCGATGGGACGCAGCCAAGAGGCTGTTTTCATTATGGAACAGGCGGCGACAAAATGAAGCTTTGTGGGCTGGTGGCGAGAGGTGGGGGGGACGTGGTAGCCCAGGGATTGGCAGGATCCCTGTCCTGCTCCCTGGCAGCTTCCAGCATTTGGGATTTCTTTAATTTGAGGCTGTAATTTTTATAACAAGTATAATATTTTTTTCCGGGTGTGGTTCAGATTACAGTGAAACACACAGTTTTAGCTGATTTCTAGGGGAAAAAAATATAGGCTAAAGAATTCAATATATTTGTCGCTACAGTTTCTGGAAGTGTTGACTGCTCGTTTACCCTGAACAATGATGACAACACATCAGCACTGCCATGGGGTATTTAGCAAGCATTTGTTACTGTACATATATTATTCAGTTGGAACGGTTTGATTATAGCTCTCTAGTATCACTAAGCCGGTGTTTTGCTTTCCACAGAAAAACATGAACATCTTGTTTATTAATCAAGACCCAAAGAGGCAGAATATCTCAGAAAGGCTCGAGGGCTCCGGGGGAGTGAGGTGCTGTACGTGTGTGCCAAGGGACTCGGATTAAAGGGGAGCAGGAAGAAAATCTGAAAGACTCTGGGAGTGGGGCTGGAAGGGCAGGCTGTACCGCAGCACCCACGGGGCTGGGTAAGTCTGAGTGATTCAAAAAAGTTATTAATCTTAACTGTTACCTGCTCAAGTTACCACTCCCGAGGTTTTTTTACCCTGATCGATCACCTAGGTTGCCTTGTTGCAAATGAAGGTAATTACTTTTCTGTCCTCGTCCCAGGGACAGAGAAGACAAATCATCACCTCCTCTTCCCTGCAATCTTTCCTAATTTATGAACCAGCTTTGGATGCACTTTGCTGCCTTCCACCAGTTCCTCGGGATAAATCACTAATCTTCGACGCTTGTGTTTTGTTGATGAAAACATCCTGAAAGAGGTATAAGTCAACATCAGACTTGGATGACTGTGCCAGTCGAAATGAGTAAGGAGAGTTTGACTTCTCCCACATCTTTTGGTAAAGAGAGTACTTATTTTGGACAACAAATTTTTCACACAGAGGGTCATTGGGCATTGGAATAGGCTGCCCAGGGAGGGGGTTGATTCACCTTCCCTGGAGGTGTTTAAGGGACAGGTGGATGAGGTCTTGAGGGACTTGGTTTAGCATTTGATAGGAATGGTTGGACTAGAAGATCCGATGGGTCTCTCTTCCAACCTGGTTGTTCTATGATTCTATGAAATGCTATGCCCTTGGTGCTCCTTTATGCTGGTTCTGGTTGGATTTACCTTTCTTTTTCATTTCGCTTCATTTGTTCAGTTTTATATGCTGCTTAGTGACATTTCTGCTTCTTTCCCCAAGTTCAGTAGGAAAGGGAAGGGATTTGGGAACAGCAACACAGCATATGGGGGAGGAGGGGGGGTTGTCTCGGCGCTGCCCTTATGTCCATCAGCCCTGCTCTGCAGCTTGGGGAGGAACCCGAGACCCTTAGTCCAGCCGCGTCCTCACTTGGTCAAGAAATTGCACCCAAGCATCAAGGTAAGAGCCTCCCAATAATGCATTTCCATGAGACCAGTGTTATCAAAACCAGGCTGGGGACTAGAGAAGATTTTTTTTTTTCCACCTTTGGCCAAAGGCCCTGCTAGGATCAGACAGCAGCTTTTGCAAAATGATTTATGAGACAATAAACCCAAAAGCACTCATTTGCTTTCCTCTCTGGTCGCTACTTATTATCCAGAAAAAAAAAAAAAAAAGAAGCTTTCATGTGCAAAAAGCATTGACTTAGGAAAGAAAAATACAATTGCAGAGCTAAAGGAATGTCAGCACATTGTGGAAAGGCCACCCTGTCCCCAACCCAGGCACTGGGAATTGCAAAAACCTGGTTCCTGCTCAGATTTGGGCCAATCAGGCACTGGGAATTGCAAAAACCTGGTTCCTGCTCAGATTTGGGCCAATCAGACCCTCCTGAGTTTTTTGCCTGTGGGGCTACCTAAGCCTGTGGGAGTCTCAGTGGTCCCTGGGAACTAAATTCCTCAGTGGTGTAAGCAGGTGGAACATAAGCTGATGCTCCAAGAGGTGTTCCTGCTGGCTGAAGGACCCAGCCAGGTGTTTCCTGGCTCCCTAGAGTCAGCACAGAGCGAGGATCACTCCTTGTCCCACTCTGCTAGCACTGTGAGGAGGTCCCTGGGTGGTAGGTGGATGGGAGTGTGTGATGGAATAGGCATGTCCGGGAGCAGAAAGGGCAGTAATAAATTGTGTCTCGTGAGGCAGGGAGTGCAGGGGTGACTGTGAAGGAGCCAGATGATGCACGTTGGCTACTGACGTGCCGTGTGTGCTGAAAACCTTACCCTGGAGAACAAGCTCATCCAAGTGTGCCTTCTGCCTTGGTGGCCTCAGAGGGCTGGGGTTGGGCCTCCCCTTCCCCACCTCTGAGTGGGCGCTGGTCAGTGCTGTCAAGGGCCTCAGACACAGAGGCCCTTATTGCTTTGCTGGTCCTGCCTCCCTTTGGGCTTAACACGGTGAATACTCAACACTGGTACCTTGCTGTCTAGCGGTATTAACTGGTTCCTGCTCCTTTTCCAGTGTTCACTCTTCTACTCCATAGGGCTTGTGTGGCCCAAGGCACATCCTTACTGTGCCGGAGGCTCTGACGCCTGCAAAGGCGAGTGTGAGAGAATCTATTTTGCATGAAGGCTAATGTGGCTGGAAAATCCCCGTGAGAGACCTTGTTTATTACCATGGCTATGCAATACCCAGCTGCTTCCCCTCTCTGTGCAGTGCGGAGCCAAGCAAGGCTGGCTGGCTTCCCTGGGTGCTGCCTAACCAGGCTCCGCCACACAACTGTACTACGCAGATGACAGCTGGCACAGGCAGAAATGTTGATTCCTCCTCAGAATGGAAACTGGCCTCTCTAGAGGGCTTTCTGTGGCAACCGCCAGTGTGTGTCTTCAGTTTGGTGGTGGTTTTGGGGGAAGCGCTGGCTGCAGGTACCCCTCAGTGTATTAATGTATAGTAAGGTGGTAATTGCTCTCTCTGAGCTGATTTCAATTGAAAAAAAAAAAAAAAGCCTCCATTGGAAATCAAAGCCATAAAAGCTGCCTGGAGTGGTGTAAAGCAGTGGGGTGTCCTGAGGGGTAAGATGGAGCTGCAGTGCTGTGCTGGGAGTGCTGAGCCACCTGTGCCCGGGAAGGGTGGGAGGCCGCTGGCTTTCTTCTCCCCTGCTCTGATGTTGGTGTGAGATGTGGAGAATGCTTAATGCAGAAAATTGCTTCTCCAGGGCAACTAAAAGAGCTGCAGGTGTAACCTATCCTCTCATAGCGTTCGTGGACAGTAATTTCCCTCCAGCCAGGGTTTCCCCAGTGCTGCAGGATGTGCAGAGGGAGCTCCCTTCTCCCACCATTGCCTTGCAGCTTCCTTAGGAAGCCAGGCTAGCTCAGGGCAGCTGTCATCCAGGGATGGATCAGCTGGTGGCACAGACTGAGCTTCCCAGAGCCAACGGGCCTCCCTGGGTGCATCTGGATCTTAACACCCAATCCTAAACCCCCCCTTTCCATCCTGCCGCACCATCCTGGCAGCTCGGAGAGCCACTGCCTGCCTCCACCCGGATCCCGATGGAAGCATCGTGCGGGAGCCGAGCAGTGGCAGAGCCAATGGGTCTCCCTGGGTGCATCTGGGTCTTAACACCCAATCCTAAACCACCCCTTTCCATCCCGCCGCACTGTCCTGGCAGCTCGGAGAGCCACTGCCTGCCTCCACCCGGATCCCGATGGAAGCATCATGCGGGAGCTGAGCAGCAGCTGAGCAACCCTGGCTGGGCTGCGGGAGCTTCTCCCACCCCAGTCCCGTCCCCCCCCTCCCCCCGCCTCGTTTAGCACCGCGGACAGCTCCTGATCCCCGTGGGTCAGCATCGCGGACGGCTCCCGATCCCCGTGGGTCAGCACCGCGGACAGCTCCCGATCCCCGTGGGTCAGCATCGCGGACGG
This sequence comes from Coccyzus lansbergi, assembly GCA_033558105.1. Classification (NCBI taxonomy): domain Eukaryota; kingdom Metazoa; phylum Chordata; class Aves; order Cuculiformes; family Coccyzidae; genus Coccyzus; species Coccyzus lansbergi. The sequence goes on along the minus strand of JAUMJK010000618.1, from coordinate 278,509 downwards.
CTCCGGAGCCGCCGGTCAGCACCGCGGACAGCTCCCGATTCCCGTGGGTCAGCACCGCGGACAGCTCCGGCGCAGCCCCTGTTTGGAGGCTCCCGGCGCTTCCCGCACTCACCATTATGGAGAAGACCAAGCCCACGATGTTGATGGGCCAGACGGGGCAGAAGCAGGAGAACATGGCGAGCAGCAGGTAGTCCTGGGGGCGGCCCTGATCCGGCGCCGCCGTGCTGGTGGCCGTGGAGGAGGCTCTGCCCAGGCTGAGCCGGGACGGCGAGAGCGGAGCCGCCTCCAGGTGCCCGACCGACACCGACTTGTAGGCGAGCCCGTGCCCGTTGCGCTCCGCCTCGGTGGTCAAGGCGGCCGTGAAGGACTTGGAGCCGCGGAGGCCCTTCTCCTCGCGGCTCTCGGCGGCCGCCAGCAGCTTCTCGGTCTCCTGGAAGCGGCTGGGCAGCGCCGTGCCCGAGCCCGAGCTCCCGGGCGCGGCGCCGCCGCTCGCCATGGCCCGGCGGAGCGGGCACCGAGCTCCCCCCTCCACCGCCGCCGTTCCGCGCTCGGGGAGGCCGTGCCGGAGGGAGGGGCCAGCCCGGCTCGGCCCCCCGGGGCAGGAGCGGGGCCGCGGACCGCCCCCGGGGTGTCCCCGGGCCTCCCCGCCCCCGGCCCCCGGTGGGAAAAACCGGCTGGGAAAGCCCCTGCCGCCTCCCTCCCGAGCCTCCGTCCCGCCCCCGTGGATCCCCCGCCCTTCCCGGGGGCTCCCACGGGATCCCCTGCGCTGCAGTGGGACGTGAGAGCCCAGCGACGCAGCAGAGCTTGGAAGATGCTTCCCCCGAGCAGCTGGAACCAGGAGGGGCTGCTGGACAACCCCCTCGAGCAGCTGGAACCAGGAGGGGCTGCTGGTCAACCCCCTCAGCAGAGCCGGGAGGCTCTGCTGAGGGGGTTGACCAGCAGCCCCTCCTGGTTCCAGCTGCTCTGGGGAAGCATCCAGCCCAGGGACAGAGTGAGAGGAGGTGGTTGATTCCCCTTCCCTGGAGGTGTTTAAGGGACGGGTGGATGAGGCCCTTGAGGGACATGGCTTAGTGTTCGGTAGGAATGGTTGGACTCGATGATCCGATGGGTCTCTTCCAACCTGGTTTTTCTACGATTCTACGACTCTTCCTTGCTCCGTACAGCGAATAATGGCTCCTTGGGAGCACGTAGTTGCTATGAAGGGCATAAAAAAACCCCCCAAACCTGCAGAGCCTGGAAAAGATGGATGGTTTCCACCCATTCTTTCTCTTGCCTACATTCCAAATTTTATCAGACTTCCCTGGCAGTGAGTGCCATCTATAGGGCACACCCAGCACCTTCTGCCTCTCTCCAAGAGGTGCCCAAGGAACACCTTGGGCTCTGTTGTCTGATGCCAAACGCTGTTCAGAGCCTGCCAGGCTGCTGCCCTCCCACCTTCTCCCCTGGGACCGATCCCCTCCCACAGCTCCAGACAGACTTAGGATCTGGATGAGCCCAAGAGCAGCCTGTGAACCTGCCTTGGGGGGATCTCGTGGGGTTATTGCACCTTCCCCTCTTCTTCTGCCTCCCTGGCCATCTGCTTCCATCTGTCTTGTCTTGACTGGACACCAATGCTTAAAACCTAGAGATGCAAATTTGGATGGAAGGAGGGGGTTTCACTCAAACCATCCTCTGGAGCAAGTCCAGAGAAGAGCGACGAGGCTGGTGAAGGGGCTGGAGAACAGAACCTATGAGGAGCGACTGAGAGAGCTGGGGGTGTTTATCCTGGAGAAGAGGAGGCTGAGAGGAGACCTCATTGCTCTCTACAACTACCTGAAGGGAAGTTGTAGAGAGGAGGGAGCTGAGCTCTTCTGCCAAGGGACAGGGGACAGGACAAGAGGGAATGAACTCAAGCTCCACCAGGGGAGATTTAGGCTGGAGATTAGGAGGAAGTTTTTCATGCAGAGGGTCATTGGGCATTGGAATAGGCTGCCCAGGGAGGTGGTTGATTCCCCTTCCCTGGAGGTGTTTAAGGGACGGGTGGATGAGGTCCTGAGGGACTTGGTTTAGTGTTTGATAGGAATGGTTGGACTCAATGATCCTATGGGTCTCTTCCAACCTGGTTGTTCTATGATTCTATGAAATGATGGTATCGCTGGGTTCTCATTCCCTGTGTGATGGGTGCTGATGGGGCAGAGCAGGGGCTCTGGGGAAGATGCCCTTACCCTTACCCTTAACTGGGAATTATTTTTGTTTTGTAAGAGGATGTAGAATCTTATCCTTTGGCAGACAATGTTTTTTTCATTGATAAGAGTATCCGAGTTAGCCTGCAGCATGGTTTCCTTTGTTAGTCAAAAAAAAATCTACCTTCACATTATTGAAAGGAGGAAGAATTCATAGAATCATAGAACAACCAGGTTGGAAGGGACCCATGGGATCATCTAGTCCAACCATTCCTATCTAACACTAAACCATGTCCCTCAGGACCTCATCCACCTGTGCCTTAAACACCTCCAGGGAAGGGGAATCAACCACCTCCCTGGGCAGCCTATTCCAATGCCCAATGACCCTCTGTGTGAAAAACTTCCTCCTAATCTCTAGTCTAAATCTCCCCTGGTGGAGCTTGAGGCCATTCCCTCTCGTCCTGTCCCCTGTCACTTGGGAGAAGAGGCCAGATCACTTCTCCAGTGTTTAAAATTTGTAATTTTGTGTCTTTATGATAGTATTTAACATTCAACCAATTCATCAAAGGTTCATTGATAACAAATAACAAATAAATTTAAATGCTTCAAATGCACCATGGGCTAGTTTTTCATAGGAATGGTTGGACTCGATGATCTGGTGGGTCTCTTCCAACCTGTTTATTCTATGATTCTATGCCTGGCACAGGGATACTGCTGGGAGAGGCAGGATTCCTTCAGCGGACATGACTGCAGGCCCTCTGGCATGGGGAACATCTGTGGGAGATTAGAGCCAAGATGCATCACACTGTCAGCACTTTAATGAGGCTCCTTTGCTGAGCAAAGAGCTCTCTCTCCTGGCTGCTGCTTGCTCTGCTCAGTGTCCAGCTGCCTTGTCCCACCTGGGGATTAAGGGAGGAGGAGGAGAACCTGAGGAGGGGTTGGCAAACCGGAATGAGGGCTTGAGAGGGTTGTTCCAGTGTTTCATAGAATCATAGAACAACCAGGTTGGAAGAGACCCATCGGATCATCCAGTCCGACCATTCCTATCAAATACTAAACCAAGTCCCTCAAGACCTCATCCACCCGTCCCTTAAACACCTCCAGGGAAGGGGAATCAACCACCTCCCTGGGCAGCCTATTCCAATGCCCAACGACCCTTTCTGTGAAAAACCTCCTCCTAATCTCCAGCCTAAATCTCCCCTGGTGGAACTTGAGGCCTTTCCCTCTTGTCCTGTCACTTGGGAGAAGATCCCAGCTCCCTCCTCTCCACAACCTCCTCTCAGGGAGTTGCAGAGAGCAATGAGGTCTCCCCTCAGCCTCCTCTTCTCCAGGCTAAACACTCCCAGCTCTCTCAGCCGCTCCTCATAAGGTCTGTTCTCCAGACCCCTTCACCAGCCTCGTTGCTCTTCTCTGGACTCGCTCCAGAGCCTCAACATCCTTCTTGTGCTGAGGGGCCCAGAACTGAACACAGGATTCAAGGAGCGGCCTCACCAGAGCTGAGTTCAGAGGGAGAATCACCTCCCTGGCCCTGCTGGTCACACCATTTCTGATCCAAGCCAGGATGCCATTGGCCTTCTTGGCCACCTGGGCACACTGCTGGCTCATGGTCAGTCGGCTGTCGACCGACAACCCCAGCCCCAGCAGGGAAAGAGCTCAGACTGCCCTTCATGCATCGGCAGCCAGTGTTGGGGCTCAGGTGGGAGCAGAGGGGCTGGAGGAGCTCAGTGGGGCCTCTGCACTGCAGGAATCACGCAGTGTGATTTACCCTCTCCAAAAACCTGCCCATTGTCACATGTGCGGCAGTAAAATCCTGCAGCAATTCCAGTTTGCTGAGCCCTGGGCAGGAGCAGAGCCCTCCCAGCTAGTCTGAGCTCCCTAAGGTGGAGGGAAGGGGCCTTTCAGGTAAAATCCCACCCTTCCTTCCCTCCGCTGGGGTCAGCCGGGAGGGTGCCATCGGCCCATCCCACCAGAGCCACTTTGCTGCGATCGGGAGGAAACCGCAAATGGATGGTTGGGTTTTACGAAAGCTGACATCTGTCTCCCCTCCCGGCCTGGCTTGGCAAATCTGCTGGGCCAAACGTCTGCACCAATGAGCTTAGCATCCAAAGTCCCAGGGCACAAACGTTTCCCTGTTTCCGTTCCCCTCCTTCGCCGTCAGGAGCCAGAGCGACCAGCCAGCCAAGGGCTTTAGTGTGATCCCCACTGCCCATCTGTCCACCCCACAAATATTAACAGCCACTGGCGCGGTGCTGACTTTTTAAATCGTGTTTCCTCACAGAGCAAGCAAGAGAGAATAAATAACAGTGACAATCTGCAGCAGTGAGACCTCACAACGAGAAACACAGAGCTGGCGATTCCAGAGGGCTTCCCACCTTCCCTGGTTTTCTTGCAGAGCGAAGAGCCTCACTCAGGCAGTGCTGGGGCCCCATGAGGTATGTTGGGGGCTCACAGCTCTTGCCAGTATCGCAGCTGAGCTCTGCATCCTGCAATGCTTCTCTCTCATGCAAAAAAAGTCCCTTGCAGCTCCCCTCCCTCCCCCTGTTTGTCCAGCGGATGCGTTACCTTCCCGGCACCTTCTTGCCATCCCAGCCCTGCAGGTCAGTGGATGGGGAAGCGCTGCTGGTGTCCCCAGCTCTGGCAGTATCCCAGCTGCCAGGACGCTGCTCCAGCCAGGGGGGCTCGCAGGCCGCCCGTGTACCTCTGCTGGCCTCGGAGCCCCGGCTGCTGGGTCCCGCTGGAGCAATAGGCAGGGCTGGGCATGGAGTGATCCTCCTTGGGGCTCTCGTGGCGATGGATCTGCCTCTCCGGAGTAAACGTGGTGTAGAGAGGGGATGGAGGGCAGCGCTGCAAGCTGGCAGCGCCCACGTATCCAGGCTCCCAGGGGAACTGGGGTTGGCTGGGCCTCATCCCTGGCTCCCGCACAGAGACCCCAGCCCGGCCACGGCACTCGGAGTGGGTGCAGGGCCAGCAGCGCCCAGCACTGTGCAAGGACAGGGACAGAGCGGTGATCCTGTTGATGGCTCGCCGGAGGGTAGCTATTTTGGAAAGCCTTTTGCCGCCGAGGTCGTGCTTGAGGGCCAACCGCAGGGCGTTGAAGGCTTGGTTGTAGTCCAGGATCCTCTTGCGCTCCCTGACGTTGGCAGCCATCCTCCTCGCCTTGGAGCGCACCGGCCTGCTCCTCTTCCTCACCTTCATCCCTTCGGGGTCCTCCAGGCAAGCGGCTGCTTCACTTCCCTGGGGCACCCACAGACCCTGCCCGTAGTACGGCTGAGGCGTGGGTCCCCCTTCCAGCTCCTCTTCCGAGCTGTCGGGCTCTGGGCCTTTCCCCATGGTTGCTCCAGCTCTGGCCATGGTGAGGGGGACAGGAGAGGTGCTGCTGTGCTCCTGCCTCCTGCGATGTGTAGGAGACACTCCTCCTGGGATGTGCAGCTGCCTCTAAAAAACCCACCGCGGGGCTCGGCTCATCACGTGGCTCAATCTCGACCCTCCTCACCTGCCTGCAGGTGTGCTGCCCTGGGGAAAAAGGCACCATGAGCCCTGCTGGATGGGATGTTCCTCAGCACAATTTGACCTGAGTTTGGTCACCGCAGGAGCTCCCTGTGCTGCTCTGCCCACGGGTGGCAGTCCAGTGTGAACCATTCCCTCTTGTCCTGTCCCCTGTCGCTTGGGAGAAGAGGCCAGCTCCCTCCTCTCTACAACCTCCTACAAGTACCTGAAAGGAGGTCGTAGAGAGGAGGGAGTTGGGCTCTTCTCCCAAGGGACAGGGGACAGGACAAGAGGGAATGGCCTCAAGCTCCACCAGGGGAGATTTAGGTTGGAGATTAGGAGGAAGTTTTTCATGGAAAGGGTCATTGGGCATTGGACTAGGCTGCCCAGGGAGGTGGTTGATTCCCCTTCCCTGGAGGTGTTTAAGGCACAGGTGGATGAGGTGCTGAGGGACTTGGTTTAGTGTTTGATGGGAATGGTTGGACTAGAAGATCCGATGGGTCCCTTCCAACCCGGTTGTTCTATGATTCTATGATTCTATGATTCTAGGGTGGCAGCTCAGTGTGAACCGAGTCATCCCTGGCCCTGTGGTGCCATGAGCCCCATGGGCATCAAAACCCTAGAACAGGGTTTGGGCTCTGCTCCCCTCTGCTCATTTCTGTTATTTCCCAGCTGGGAGAAACTGAGGCACGGAGCGACAAGGCTGCTGAGGAGAGCAGTGAGTTTCACGCCTGGACGCAGAAGATGAAAGTGACTGAGGAATGGGACCAGAGCACTGAGCCGCCTTTGAGAGGGCAACTTGGGGCTGCTCCTGGCAGCTGCAGCCGGTGAGCTGGGAGCAGCCGTGGGCACGGAGGCGGGTGGGTGCCTGGGCAGGAGCAGCCCCTGGGAGGAGAGGAGGAATGTGTGGGGCTTGGCAGGCCTCTGCCCTGCGGAGGAGGAAGCAGGAATGTGGCAGGAGGGATTGGGGCAGGTGATAAAAGAGCTAAAGTGCTACCTGCCTCCAGAGCCTTCCTGTCCCTTCTCAGCAGCGCCGAGCCCGGGGGGCAGAGCTGTCTGGGCTGGTGCTGCTGCCCCAGCACTTACACCTTGGGGAAAACAGCTCCTTGTTCTCTGCATCCCCAACCCAGCAGGTCAGAGCGACTTGGCAGGTGTGGTGGGTTCGGAGGCCGTGGGGAGGGCCAGCTCCCCCTCCCCTGGGCAGTGTGGGGCTGCCATGTGTGTTTGCCCATCATTTCACAGAATCATAGAACAACCAGGTTGGAAGGAACCCATCGGATCTTCTAATCCAACCATTCCTATCAAACACTAAACCAAGTCCCTTAGCAATTTCCTTAGCAAGCGGTCGCTAAATGCTTTCCTAAGTGAGGAAACCTTGTGAAAAACGGCCCAGGAGCGGGTCTGACAAATTGTTGGGGTGAGTGGGGCAGAAGTAGAGCCTGGGGAGAACGTGTTCTCCTTGATCCATCCCTTTGTATCTGCTTGTCCCTGCTCACATTTGATCAATAGCCACAATTAGTGGGGGGCTATTTGTCTATTGCTCTTCTCTCTTGGCTCTTTGAAGTCGGAGCTAATTTAGGTGCCTCTGCTCCAGGAACCCAATAAATCAGGAGCTGAGGCCTCGGGGAGGACCAGGTAGCAGGACTTCAAAGGAAGGTGAAGCTTGCAAATCTTTTTGAGCACTCACCTGTGCTCACTGTGGCCCTCTTGTTCTCCCCAGTGGCCTTTTGGCTCTGCCCAGGAGTGGGTGTGTGACTTACACAGTGAGCTCAGCTCAGGAGTGAGGGGGAATGATGCTTGAATGTTGGCAGGACATGCAATGCTGGTCCCTACCTGAAAGGAGGTTCTAGAGAGGAGGGAGCTGGGCTCTTCTCCCAAGTGACAGGGGACAGGACGAGAGGGAATGGCCTCAAGCTCCACCAGGGGAGATTTAGGCTAGAGATTAGGAGGAAGTTTTTCACAGAAAGGGTCATTGGGCATTGGAATAGGCTGCCCAGGGAGGTGGTTGAGTCACCTTCCCTGGAGGTGTTTAAGGCACAGGTAGATGAGGTGCTGAGTGTTTGATAGGAATGGTTGGACTAGAAGATCCGATGGGTCCCTTCCAACCTGGTTGTTCTATGATTCTATGATATTCCAGCCCAAACTCCAGCTGAGCAAGACCGATCCCTGCCACAGAAAAGTTCTTACTTGTGTGGGAGGTGCAGATAAAGAGGTGGGACAGGGCAGGCGGCAGCTCCGAGGTGCCCACCACGTGGGGCAGAGCCTGCTGCCCACATCCTGCACACAGCAGCTCGTTGCGGAGCGACGCTGAGGCTCCCCAGCATCTCAGCTCTGGGCAGCCCTGGCCCTGAAGGGACCCAGCCACAGCTCTCGGAAGCAGGCAAGGCCGGATCATAAATCATGGGTCACCAGATACCACCTGCTGCCTGTAATTAGCGCATCCCACTGGGCCATCCCCACCTCGTCCTGATCGCTTCCTACCTAGGTGCCCATTACAGGGTGGGAGGCCAGTGGGAACGCCCACTCTGGCCCTGCTCCCTCAGCCTCCGCTGATTTATATCCGTGTGCTGGAGAGATTTATGGGCTGAGATGGGGAGCCAGAAATGCATTGTAGGGCTCTGCCGGGCCCGTCGGCCTCAACAGATGATGAAAGAGCTGTAATTATCCGTCGCCAGGCATAAATCAGGCCACTCACGGCAAACCCCTTCCTCCTTCCCAACCTCCACCAAGGGGTTTGACCCCTGGGGACACCAGTACATGTCACACTGAATCTGGGGCTCTGCTGAGCGCTGGGCACCTGTGGCATCACTACAGGTCTTGGGGGTCCCACAGGGGAGTGTTTTGGGAGTCTTTGCTCCTAACACTGCTGTGGAGCAGGGACACCAGCTCCTGCAAAGGGCTTGGGTCATCAATGGAGATTAAACTCTGGTCGGGCAGTGAGGAGAAGGTCATCAACAGAGATGAAACCCTGGTGAGTGGTGAGGAGAATCATAGAATCATAGAACAACCAGGTTGGAAGGGACCCATCGGGTCTTCTAGTCCAACCATTCCTATCAAACACTAAACCAAGTCCCTCAAGACCTCATCCACCCGTGCCTTAAACACCTCCAGGGAAGGTGAATCAACCCCCTCCCTGGGCAGCCTATTCCAATGCCCAATGACCCTCTGCGTGAAAAACTTCCTCCTAATCTCCAGCCTAAATCTCCCCTGGTGGAGCCTGAGGCCATTCCCTCTTGTCCTGTCCCCTGTCGCTTGGGAGAAGAGCCCAGCTCCCTCCTCTCTACAACCTCCCTTCAGGTAGTTGGAGAGAGTAATGAGGTCTCCTCTCAGCATCCTCTTCTCCAGGCTAAACACCCCCAGCTCTCTCAGCCGTTCCTCATAGGGCCTGTTCTCCAGCCCCTTCACCAGCTTCATCGCTCTTCTCTGGACTCGCTCCAGAGCCTCAACATCCTGCTTGTGGTGAGGGGCCCACAACTGAATACAGTATTCACCAGAGCTGAGTCCAGAGGGAGAATCACCTCCCTGGCCCTGCTTGTCACACCATTTCTGATCCAAGCCAGGATGCCATTGGCCTTCTTGGCCACCTGGGTACACTGCTGGCTCATGGTCAGTCGGCTGTTGACCCACACCCCCAGGTCCCTCTCCTCCTGGCAGCTTTCTAGACAGACTTCTCCCAGTCTGTAGCTCTGCATAGGGTTGTTGTGCCCCAAGTGCAGGACCCAACATTTGGCCGTGTTAAACCTCATCCCGTTGGACACTGCCCAGCGGTCCAGCCTGTTTAGGTCCCTTTGCAGAGCCTCCCTACCCTCCAGCAGATCCACACTTCCACACAGCTTTGTGTCATCTGCAAACTTGCTAAGGGTACCCTCAATGCTTTCCTCCAGGTCGTTGATGAAGACATTGAACAGGGCTGGACCCAGCATTGAGCCCCGGGGAACCCCACTTGTCACTGGCCTCCAGCTGGACTTAACACCATTTACCACCACTCTCTGGTCATCAATGGAGATGAAACCCTGGTGAGTGGTGAGGAGGAGGTCATCAACAGAGATTAAACTCTGGTGGGGTGGTGAGGAGTTGGTCGTCAATGGAGATGAAACCCTGGTGGGGCGGTGAGGAGGTAGCTGACACAACCTGGTGCTCCCCAGCTCCTAGTAGTGTCCCAGCATCATCCAAGCCCCTCCAGAAGGCTGCACCAGGAAGCACGACTGTGCTGGAGAGAGATGATGGAGAGGGAACCCATGGTGTGAGTCATAAGAGCCAAGGACTGGCAGGCAGGGAGGTGCCCACCCTGGTGACGGAGGGGAAGGAGGAGGCGGTTGTTGCGACACCGCCTGGGCCCCATGGGTAAATAAATAGGGTGCTTTGTTCCTGCTGGGGCACGGCCAGGTGGCACAGGGGACACGGGGCTGTGAGTCACCCACAGCCGTCACACAGGCCCTGGGAGAAGCAGCAGAAGGCAGCTCCCTGGTCCAGAAGATCTCACCTCTGCTCCTGGCACCTTGCAAGGTCCCACATCCCAGTGCCGGGTGTGCCAAAGGGGGTCACCAACCCTGGCCCAGGACACAGGGCTGGAAACAGGTGGGAGTGAGCAGGAGGGCAACCACTTCCCTGGCAGTTTAAGGGCTGTGGCACACGTGTTGTGGCACAAAGTGGGTGTTCATCACTCGCTACAGGAGTTTGTGCCCCTCAAGCTGATGGGATTGGCCTGTCCATCCTGAGATGTCCCCGGCACGAGGAAGAGGTTGACTGGGAAACAAGCAGAGCTCCGTAGCGAAGGCACTGGGCAGGGGCACAGCAGCCTGGCGGCACGTGAGCTACCCCACGACTGGGAGGCTCAGTCATTCCTGGCTCGGGGACTGATTTCTTTGCAGCGCGTGGGATTGTTTGTGTCATTAGCTGTCGCTTTGTCAACTGCTCTGACGCTGCCAGCACCAGGCGCTCCATGGCCTGCACAGCATCCTCCAGGCGCTCCTTGAATCCTGTGTTCAGTTGTGGGCCCCTCACCACAAGAAGGATGTTGAGGCTCTGGAGCGAGTCCAGAGAAGAGCCACGAAGCTGGTGAAGGGGCTGGAGAACAGGCCCTATGAGGAGCGGCTGAGAGAGCTGGGGGTGTTTAGCCTGGAGAAGAGGAGGCTGAGGGGAGACCTCATTGCTTTCTACAACTATCTGAAAGGAGATTGTAGAGAGGAGGGAGCTGGGCTCTTCTCCCAAGGGACAGGGGACAGGACAAGAGGGAATGGTTGGACTCGATGATCCAATGGGTCTCTTCCAACCTGGTTGTTCTATGATTCTATGATTCTGCTCCTCCTCTGGGGGGACACAAAGGTGGGGATGGAGGGACTGGAGGCCAAAACAGCCCAGACTACAGCACTGGGCTCTTGGAGTCCATCGCATATTAAACATGGGGGGAGCTTGTGGTGCTCCTGGGGTCCCACATGAGATGGGATGATGAGGATGGGATGATGAGAATGGGCTGCAGGGCCTAGGTGCCACGACTGTTCTGCACCAATCCCGCAGCTGGTGGGGGGACAAGGAGGAATCATAGAATCATAGAACAACCAGGTTGGAAGGGACCCATCAGATCATCGAGTCAAACAGAGGAGCTATGGGGACTCAGGTACCGTGGCTGGAACAGAGCCCAGAGGGGACCAGGTGAGGTTGCAGAGCTCAGGCACCGCAGCTGCTCTCTGCACCCATCCCGCAGCCGGGGGAGTGTTGAACCAGGTGGAGATGTGGGATGAGGGAACCACATCCATCCCACAGCCCGAGTAGAGAACCAGAGGTCCAGGAGGAGATGCAGGGCATGGTCCTGCTTTGGTCCTGCAGCTGGGTGGGGGCAGGAGGGGCTGTGGGGCTCCAGACCCATGGCTGTGGGGGCACTGGGCAGGGCTGCAGGGCTCTGGTCCTGCATCCATCTCGTATTGGTCCTGCATCCATCCTGTTTCATAGAATCATAGAACAACCAGGTTGGAAGAGACCCATTGGATCATCCAGTCCAACCATTCCCATCAAACACTAAACCATGTCCCTCAGCACCTCATCCACCCACACCTTAAACACCTCCAGGGAAGGGGAATCAACCACCTCCCTGGGCAGCCTATTCCAATGCCCAATGACCCTCTGTGTGAAAAACTTCCTCCTAATCTCCAGCCTAAATCTCCCCTGGCGGAGCTTGAGGCCATTCCCTCTTGTCCTGTCCCCTGTCACTTGGGAGAAGAGCCCAGCTCCCTCCTCTCTACAACCTCCTTTCAGGTAGTTGTAGAGAGCAATGAGGTCTCCTCTCAGCCTCCTCTTCTCCAGGATAAACCCCCCCAGCTCTCTCAGCCGCTCCTCATAGGGCCTGTTCTCATCCTGGGGCTCCCCGGGCGGGGCTGTGGGGCTGGTGTCCGGCAGTCGGGGGGCTGGGGCAGGGCTGGGGGAGGGCCGGGGGGGCGGTGTGAGCGCTGCCCCCGCCCCGTGGGGGCCGGTGGGGGCGGGGCGGGGGAGGGCTCGGACGTGAGGGCCGGAGCGGGGAGGGGGCGGAAGGCGGCGGCGGCGGCCGGAGGAGGCGGAGGAGGAGGAGGAGGAGGAGGAGGAGGGAGGGGGTGGGACGGGGTTGAGGGGGGCAGAGAAACTAGTTTGCGGGGCGGGGATGGCGTCGGGCGAGGCGGGCGAGGCGGCCCGGCAGGACTTCGCTCGGCACTGGCAGGCGGAGTTCCCGGGGGAGCCCGCGCCCCGCATGGAGCTGGGCTCGGTGCGGGCCATGGAGCGGGAGCTGGAGCGCTGCCGGCGCCACCTGCGGCGGCTGCAGCGGGCGCTGGCCGAGGAGCGCTTCAAGGTGGGCTACCTGGAGGCCGCCCTGGCCAGAGCCCCCCCCGCCCCGACGGACCCCCCCGCCGACCCCCGCCCGCCCCGCAGCCCCGCGGGCAGCGACCCCGAGCCCCGCAGCGGCCGCAGCTCCGACGCGGAGGACGCGTCCTCGGCAGGTGGGTGACCCCGCCCCACGGCATCCCGCACCGGGGATCAGGGCGTCCTGCCCAGTGGCGTCGCCCGGTGGAGCATCCATACCGGGGATGAGGATGTGCACAGGAGGGCGTTCTGCCCCAGGGCATCCCCCACCGGGGCATCCGTACCAGGGAGGAGGGCATCCCACACCCTGGGGCATCCCCCACTGGTGCATCCATACTGGGGATCAGGGCATCCCACACCCTGGGGCATCCCCCACTGGTGCATCCATACTGGGGATCAGGGCATCCCACACCCTGGGGCATCCCCCACTGGTGCATCCATACTGGGGATCAGGGCATCCCCCACAAGAGCATCCCACACTCTGGGGTATCCATGCTGGGGGTGAGAGCATCTTGCCCCGTGGCATCTCCCACCGGAGCGTCCCACACCAGGGATGAGGTCATCCAGCCCCACAGTATCCCCCACCGGGGCATCCGTACCGGGGAGGAGGGTATCCTGCCCCGTGGTATCTCCCACCGGAGCATCCCGCACCGGGGATGAGGGCATCCCAAGCCCCACAGCATCCTGCCCCGGGCATCCCCCACCAGGGCATCCGTACCAGGGAGGAGGGCATTCTGCCCCAGGGCATCCCCCACGGGGGCATCCGTACCAGGGATGAGGGCATCCTGCCCCGTGGCATCCCCCACTGGAGCATCCCACACCGGAGATCAGGTCATCCCACACCCTGGGGCATCCCCCACTGGTGCATCCATACTGGGGATCAGGGCATCCCCCACCGGGGATGAGGGCATCCCACACCCTGGGGCATCCACACTGGCGTGAGGGCATCTTGCCCTGTGGCATCGTCCACCGGAGCATCCCACACCAGGGATGAGGTCATCCAGCCCCACTGGGGCATCATGCACTGGAGCATCCCACATCAAGGATGAGGGCATCTTGCCCTGTGGCATCCCGCACCAGGGCATCCGTAGCGGGGAGGAGGGCATCCTGCCCCACAGCATCCCCCACAGGGGCATCCCACTCTAGGAGTAAGGGTATCCTGCTCCCTGGGACATCCTCCACCAGGACATCCACACCAGGGATGAGGGCATCCCGCCCCACGGCATCCCCACTCGGGAGGAGGGCATCCCACCCTGTGGCATCCTCCACCAGGGCATCCTGTGCACGAGAGCATCCTGCACTCCAGGGCATCCCACCCAGGGATGAGGATATCCCACCCCACATCCTGCTGTGCATCCCAGGATGTCCCACACTGGGGATGAGAGCATCCTGCCCCACATCTCACATCAGGGACAAGGGCATCCCACCCTGTGTCCTAGGGCATCCCACACCAGGGACAAGGGCATCCTGGCCCGCATTCCAGGGCATCCTACACCAAGGACAAGGGCATCCCACTCTGTGCCCCAGCACATCCCTCACTGCATCCCAGGGCATCCCACAGCAGGGATGAGGTGGGTCCGCAGCCCTCGTGCCACCCCTGCTGCATGGTCAAGGGCATCCTGTGCTGCTGCCTGGGCAAGAGCATCCCCATCCCTTGTGCTGGCTGTGCCGTACCCCCTAGCACAGCCAGGGGTGCCTCCTGCATGGCGTGGCAGAGTATTCCATGTCCCTGTGCCATTCTGAGCCCCTCTGCCAGCCTTGGCTCACAGTCAGTGCACCCTGTTTTGTGGCATGGCAGAATCATAGAATCATAGAACAACCAGGTTGGAAGGGACCCATCGGATCATCTAGTCCAACCATTCCTATCAAAGATCTGACCACCTCCCCTTGCCATCCCTATTGCATGGCCAGGGATGTCCCATGGCTGATGCTGCCCCAAGCCCTTGTACTGTCCTCATCAAACAGCTAAAATACCTGCCCTCTGCCCCTACACTGTCCCCATCCCACCACTAATGCCGCCCCAGGCCCCTGTGCTGTCCCTGTCCTGCTGTTGGGGGTGCCCTGTGCCAAGACCCCATCCTCAACCGTGCTAGGAAGGAGGGTGCTGGCCTGTCCCCTGCTCTTTGTGACCTGCTACCAGCCCAGGAACCAGCTCTGGGGCTGGGAACCTGTGGGAGAGTCACTTCCTCCAGGTGTGACTTGGCATGTGGGGACACCTCTGCTCACCTGACCTCCCCATGATCTCCCTTGGGGAGGTCCTGGCGCTGCTAAAACAGAAACGTGCAAAGGTGCTGAGGTGTCCTGGGGTGTTTCCATGGGTGGTTTGAGGATGATGTGATTTTGCAACTGGCTGGTTTGTGGTGCTGAAGGTGCAGCCAGCTCGTGCTGTCACTCGTCACGCTGTCCTACTTCCAGCGGCCTGGAAGTTGTTATTGCATCAGCTTTAATCCCGGTTCAAACACAGTCCTGATAGCTAAGGAATGTCACTTTTATGTAGCTAATTCTGCAGCTGACTCGAGTTAATTTTGTTCTTCCTCGTTTGTTTGGCATTGTAGTTTTTCCCCAAGGTTGTATTTTATGCTGGTTGGAGATTGCCTGGGTAGCAAGCGCTCTGATGTCGAACTGGGCTTAATATTTAGTGCAATTTCTATTTATTGGATTGGTCTTCAGGGCTGGGGAATGGCTCTGTTTCACCTTCCTGAGCTGTCTGGAGGTGAAACATCCCAAGTATGTGCTCTGGGTGTTCTCTCTGCCCCGTGCCAGGCTCGCTCACACGTGTGTTTCTGCCTCTCCCTGCTCGGTGGGGACATTGCCTGCTCCCAGCCCTGCGGCGAGGATTGAGGGTGTTCCATGTGTTGCCTTCAAAAGGCCTCCTGAAGCCCTTCTCCAGCTCCCATCAGTGGGCACCAGTGGTTTTTAGAGAGCTGCTCACTAGCCAAGAGGGCTTGAGTGTGGTGGAGTGGCTAAGCACAAATACTTCTGATTTACACTCAGATCCTGCATTTTATTATATCTGGTAATGCTCCTGAATGTTTCCAAGCACTCAAGATTGTGCAAGGCTGCTTTCAGGCCAGGAGAGCATTGTTAAAGGTTTTTTTCCTGGAGCAAAGCATCAGGAATTGATCTCTGAGCCCTCAGGTCCCAGCTTCATAACCCTGAGAAGCCCAATCATAGAATCATAGAACAACCAGGTTGGAAGAGACCCATCAGATCATCCAGTCCAACCATTCCTATCAAACACTAAACCATGTTCCTCAGCACCTCATCTACCTGTCCCTTAAACACCTCCAGGGAAGGGGAATCAACCACCTCCCTGGGCAGCCTATTCCAATGCTCAATGACCCTTTCCGTGAAAAACTTCCTCCTAATCTCCAGCCTAAATCTCCCCTGGCAGAGCTTGAGGCCATTCCCTCTTGTCCTGTCCCCTGTCACCTGGAAGAAGAGCCCAGCTCCCTCCTCTCTACAACCTCCTTTCAGGTAGTTGTAGAGAGCAATGAGGTCTCCCCTCAGCCTCCTCCTCTCCAGGAGAAACACCCCCAGCTCTCTCAGACGTTCCTCATAAGGCCTGTTCTCCAGCCCCTTCCACAGCTTCGTTGCTCTTCTCTGGACTCGCTCCAGAGCCTCAACTGCTCCTCCTGCCCTTCAGGGTGGCTGGACCAAGACCTTTGCAGCTGGTTGGGATGAGTCTTTGAGGCGAGATCTTGCAATCCAAGGTTGTGTCTGCTGCCATCAGGTGTGACCTCTTCCTCCTCTTCCTCCTCCTCCTCTAGCTGTGTCTCCATCACGGTCTCCAGCTCCTGCACTCCTCCGAGGAGGCAGCGCTACTGTGCCAAGCACCCAGCTCCTCGCTCCGCAGCGCTGACCGGGCTCTGCGGGGAGGTCGGTTGTTGGTGGTGCCCGTGAGCTCTGCTCCCCAGCCTTGTCCCGAGCCTTTCACGGGCATCAGCACTTTTCTTTGTTGGGCATTCTAAGGGCGCCTGTGTGTGCTGACATTTAAAAGCAGAATTTGGGAGTGCAGTACAGTGCGTGCGGTCGTTGCCTGCATTCCCCTTTCTCCGGGCAGTCGGTTAACTTTGCACTCCCATTGTTTTCTTCCCACTTCTCTTTATATTTTCCAGTTATAATTAATATTTCCTGGGGCCGGTGCTGTTTGCTTCTCCCACCAGCAGCCCAGGGGGTGTGGAACTCGGTTAGTGCTGCTCTGCTCTGGGGTCCCTCAGCGGTTTAATGTAAATTTGGGAGGTGAATGGTGCTGCAGCTGTGGCTGGATGTGGCTGGTCCCGAGTCATTTCACAGAATCACAGAATCACACAGAACAACCAGGTTGGAAGGGACCCGTTGGATCTTCTAGTCCAACCATTCCTATCTAACACTAAACCAAGTCCCTCAAGACCTCATCCACCCGTCCCTTAAACACCTCCAGGGAAGGTGAATCAACCACCTCCCTGGGCAGCCTATTCCAATGCCCAATGACCCTTTCAGTGAAAAACCTCCTCCTAATCTCCAGCCTAAATCTCCCCTGGCAGAGCTTGAGGCCATTCCCTCTTGTCCTGTCCCCTGTCACTTGGGAGAAGAGCCCAGCTCCCTCCTGTCTACAACCTCCTTTCAGGTAGTTGTAGAGAGCAATGAGGTCTCCTCTCAGCCTCCTCTTCTCCAGGCTAAACAACCCCAGCTCTCTCAGCCGACAGCAAACGAAGGGGTGTTCAATATAATCTTTATGGGAATTACTGAGGAAAGACAGTGGTTTCCTTTAAGTAGCTTGCGATTAATCTGATTTAAAGCGAGGAAATCTGCAAGATGCCCCTGTTTGCGGCTCTCGCACAAAAGCGGCGCCTGTGACAGCCAGATACACCATCCTGGCATCTGAGATAAGGTCTGCGCCAGCTCAGCCAGGACCGACAAAATCTGAGCGTCAGCAAGCAGATGGCTAAAACGAAGCGTGGAAAGGACTAAAATTCCCTTCATCTCAGCTGTCACCTGTCCCTGTGGCTAAGCAGGCAGCTGGCCTCACAGCTGAGTATGCGCAGTGCCGGGAGGAGGTTGGGGTGAGCTGGGGCGCGGCGATGCTCCAGCTGGGTGCTGCCTCCATCGCCTCCCCTCAGCTCTGGCACGAGTCGGGGGCGAAGGGGCTGGTGCTGCGGGTTGGTACCCGTGGAGAGAGGGTGAGCGCAGCGGGTGGGAGGCGACCGTGCTGGTGGCGGAGAGGAGGGATGCAGCGATGCTCGCCGGGAGATGCTTTGTGCCCAGCAGCTGGGTGGTGTGCACAGAGGTGGAACAAATGCGGTGCTGGGTTTCCCTGCTTTGCCCTTGGGAAGCTGAGAAAGAGGCCGCTTTGGCTGTAGAGCTGGGATGCTGGGGGAGCTCTGGAAGGGAAGGCTGGTGGGTTCAGGAGCCTCTGATCTGCCCTGTCCGGGACACTGCACCTCAGAAAGACGAGCTGTGGGGTGGGGAGCGCTGGCATAACTGGGATAACCCTCAATGGGGTTGGCCGGCTATGGCCGGATGCTATGGCTACGAGTTATGCTGTGAATAAATCCCCAGCTCTCTGTTTAGCTGGAATTACAGTTTTTGTCAAGGCAAGATCTTGGAGTTACGTGGGTTCTTTTGCTCCCCCCACCGCACCACCTTCACTCATACCTTAGGAAATCGGAAGGGAGGCCGCTGGACTCCCTGCCTCGAAGGGTGATGAGCACAGAAAAGTGTTGGTCATCTCGAGTCCCCAGGGTATCGTCCACCTTGTCCTCACATACCCAGCTGGGGGCTGGATGGCTGTGGGCATCGTGCTGGGAGCTCCTGCTGTGCTTTGGGTAAAGACAGGGCTTGTTCTTACTGCTCCATCTCTGCTTTTGGTTTGTGCTGCTGAATAAATGGCACCACAAAAGTGGTATCTCTGTCTCTCACGGGGAAATTCTCCGTTGTGCAGCAGTGTTCTGTGCAGGGCTCTATCCGGCTGTCCTGGGCCTCTCTTGGACCCAGCTGGTTCCTCCTGTCTTTCTTGGGAAATCCCCTTAAACCCCAGCAAAAGGAGAACGGAAAATACTGAGCAAAGACCAGAGTTTATCCCAGCCTGTCTCTTTCTGGAGGAGGTCACAGGGTGCACGAGGTGAAGAAGCACTGATCCTGCAGCACCCGTGGAGAAATGTGGTGTCGTCTGTACATCTGATTCCCTGATTTTAGCACCAGGAGGGCATCTGGGAGTCGGTGCTGAAGCAGAGAGGTGCGTGGGTGGGAACTGGCCCTCTCTGAGAGCCCATCTACGACTTCTGTATCCTAATGTTTATTTTTCTTTTTTTTTTAATGGTTACTTCATTGTGTTTCCCCACTGTTGGAAAGCACTTGCTTGGCTCTGAAGATGCGGAAAGTGCTTCTTTTGGCAGGGGAAGGCCAGGCAGCGTCGCTGTGTTTAATTTTAACTGCTTAGGCGAGGACAAAACCACAGCATGTGTGTTTGTGTGTGTGTGTGTGCGCCTGCCGGGGACCTTTGAACCGTCTCCATCTGCTCTGGGGCCCAGCAGCATTTTGGCAGGTGGCTTTTCTCCGCGAACCCCCCCCCCCTCGATGGCCGCGTGACAACAACCCCCGTGTGACACAGGGCTGCCCTGGATAGGGACTGGGTAGGGGTTAACGCTGGGGGAGGTTTGCACCATTAAATAAATCATAAATAAATGCTAGAGTTCACGACGTTAAAAAGACTTTGAGTAGAATGGTTGCTATTTGAGAGCACGGCTGTTCAATGAGAGCAGTAAGTGCTGCTGGTTGAGAGTGACTTCTGTGTGATGAACAAATGGGCTTGGAAAGGAGCTGGAAGAGCGAAGGGGAAACGTGTGATTGGCTCTACCTGTGGGCATCATCAGAATCTCTGCGCAGGACAGAGCAAGCAGCATCTGCTGGGTGGAGAAGTGGTTCTTCCAGGCACTAGCATCCTGCGGAGGCTGAGCAGGCTGGACACATAGTGGGACAGGGGTCCCTGTCCCCTTCACCAGGCAGGGGAAGGGTGTGTGAGGCAGTCCTGGTGGGCAGTGTCCAATGGCATAAGGTTTAACATGGCCAAATACCGGGTCCTGCACTTGGGGCACAACAACCCTATGCAGAGCTACAGACTGGGAGAAGTCTGGCTGGAAAACTGCCAGGAGGAGAGGGACCTGGGGGTGTGGGTCAATAGCCGACTGACCATGAGCCAGCAGTGTACCCAGGTGGCCAAGAAGGCCAATGGCATCCTGGCTTGGATCAGAAATGGTGTGACCAGCAGGGCCAGGGAGATTTTTCTCCCTCTGGACTCAGCACTGGGGAGGCCGCTCCTTGAATCCTATGTCCAGTTGTGGGCCCCTCAGCACAAGAAGGATCTTGAGGCTCTGGAGCAAGTCCAGAGAAGAGCAACGAAGCTGGTGAAGGGGCTGGAGAACAGAACCTATGAGGAGCGACTGAGAGAGCTGGGGGTGTTTATCCTGGAGAAGAGGAGGCTGAGAGGAGACCTCATTACTCTCTACAACTCCCTGAGAGGAGGTTGTAGAGAGGAGGGAGCTGGGCTCTTCTCCCAAGGGACAGGGGACAGGACAAGAGGGAATGGCCTCAAGCTCCACCAGGGGAGATTTAGGCTGGAGATTAGGAGGAAGTTTTTCACACAGAGGGTCATTGGGCATTGGAATAGGCTGCCCAGGGAGGTGGTTGATTCCCCTTCCCTGGAGGTGTTTAAGGGACGGGTGGATGAGGTCTTGAGGGACTTGGTTTAGTGTTTGATAGGAATGGTTGGACTGGATGATCCGATGGGTCCCTTCCAACCTGGTTGTTCTATGATTCTATGAGTCGTGCCTGGGTCTGGCTTTCACCTGGCCAGCTCCCCTCTGCCATCCGCTCGCATCATGTAAGTGTGGGTGCAGCGGGAACCTGGCTGCTGCCCAGTATCGTGAACCCCCATCTTCTCCGAAATAGGCCCTCAAATCTGGTGTGAGCGTTAGTTCCTCTCCCCTGGCACGGCAGCGGTGTCTGCTCTCAGTGGCCCAGAGATGCTGACACCTCACCTGCAGGAGGTGGGTCTGGCTGCAGCATCCCTGTGTGCCCCTATCAGCTGAGAATCATAGAATCATAGAACAACCAGGCTGGAAGGGACCCATCAGATCTTCTAGTCCAACCATTCCTATCAAACACTAAACCAAGTCCCTCAAGACCTCATCCACCCGTCCCTTAAACACCTCCAGGGAAGGTGAATCAACCACCTCCCTGGGCAGCCTATTCCAGTGTCCAGTGACCCTTTCTGTGAATGGTCCTACTGGCTGGATATTTGCTTCCCAGTGTTTGGGGCAGAGATGATGCTGACCTTCCCTGGTTCAGCAGCATCCAGGCAGCAGTGCTGGGCTCTGTGGTTTGCCCCAGTGCCCTGCAGAAGGGAAGGATGAGATGCTGTTCCTCTTTCAATGTCACTGGTATTATGGGCTGTGTCCACTGCAGGGGCTCAGCCTCTGCTCAGAGGTGACCCCCCATGCTCCACGCTGTACTAGGTGATTGCGGGGTGCTCGGTGTCCCCAGGTAGGCGCAGCAGCAGGGCACAGAGAACCCCTCATTAGGTAGCTGGCTACAGCCAGAAGTGTCCTGCGGGGCCTGAATACATTTGCATTGTTAAGTCTATTGAAATCTGCTTTGTTTTTTTTTTTTCTTTTTTTTTTTTTTCTTTTTTCCTGGAAAGACACTTCTGTGCAGCCAGGCTCTTTGTTCATGTGCTTCTTCCTCTCCTCCTGCCCAGTGAGGCCACAAGTTTGGATCCCAATCCAGACTCTGCTCTGTCTTCTGCAACACTGCAGCAGTGAACGGAGGGAGATGCTTTCCCCCATGCTGGTCGGGATTCATATTCTCTTGGGTTAGAGACAGCAGCCTGGTTTAGCTGAGGCAGCTCACTACAACCTGCATCCATCCTGGGAAAACCTGTGCCCTTGGTTCATGGCATTGCTGGGTTTGTCCTCCTACTGAGGTCGCCTGGAACAGCTGCTGGGAGCGTGGCCGGGGCCAAGCAGACAGAGGGAGCACAGTGATCTCGCTTGCATCCCCAAGAGACATCTTCAAAGAGGCTTGGCTTCCCTACCCCTAGTCACTTTATCGCTGTTTGCTAAGCAGGATAATTTGCATATGTAGATCAGAAGCAGCAACGCTTCTTGGCTCTCTTGGAGTGGATCCTGGCCAGCCTGAGCAGAATGGTGGAGAATGTCCTGCAGATCTGCCCTGAGATAAGTCCCAGCTGCAAAGGTCGGGGATTGTTTGAAGATCTGGCAGAGATGGAGACCTTTGTGCTCGGACTGCGGCTTTCTGCCATGGGCACTTTTTGTTCCAATGCTGTAGAACCAACACCTCTTCCTTCTCCTTCACAGGTCCTGCAGTGGGAAGCAAACCTGGCTGAGCCATCTCAGCAGCACTAGCCGCAGTTCTGGGTGGGAGAGGAGCAGCTTGGGGCTGTGGTGCTGGCAGATAGAGCTGCAATCTCCTCCCTCTCAGAAGAGAGATGCAATGCGATAGTTGGCCAAAGCCTTAATCTGATATGAGAGCCTTTTTCCTGTGAGCAGCCACCACCTTTCTATCATTCTCTGTCTGGTGTTTTGAGAAGCCAAGGGTGCTGGGTCTCTGCTTGCTGGGGGAACCTGCCCACCTCTGCTCTCCTGCTCAGCTCCATGAGAGTAGGAGGCTCTGAGGAGCTTCCCTGCTCCTCAGGCTTCCAGTGGAGCCTGGAGTCAATGCAGCACAGGCCTTGGGGTTCCTGTCCTGCAGGAAAGCAATACTGGGGGTAAAGTTCAATGTCAAGTTGAACTGAGGAGCATCATGTTCAGGGTAACCAGTGGGAAGGATCTGCTGTGCTCCTTGTTGGGAGGGTGGAAGCATTTTCATTTGTTCCTCTTTTTCCCCCTCCGCAACCTCTGGCAAGGGAAGAGTTGCTGCTCTGTACCAGTTGAAGACAGCTCAGCCCTCTCGGAGAGCCCAGCAGGGTGGGCACGGGAGGAGGTCAGCGAGCCAGGTGTCTCTGTCAAGGCTTCAGGTCATCTAGGCTTCACCTCTCCCAATCTAAGGATTCTGGCTGCTCTCATAGTCCTTGTTTAATGCTGCCACCTGCATGGTGCTCCCAAACCACCTTCTCCCACCCTGCTCCTCCTCCAGGAAAATATTCCCTTTGCCCCATGCTGGTGTTGGAGGTGTGGGCAGCTCTGGGCCTTCTTTGTGGAGCACAGCACCATCCCCCAGCACCATCCCCCAGCACCATCCCCAGCCTGGCTGCAGACAAGCATTGCGGCTGGTGTGGCCGTGGCTGGAGGAGCCTCTTGCACAAGAGTCCAGAAATAGCGACGCGTGGGCTGGTGGGCAGGGGCTGGGCAGATGCCAGGCAGACAGACAGACACCAGGCAAGCAGCACGGGGCCGGCTGGTGACAGGGTGCGACTGCGGGACTCAGCTTCTGGTCTCGCCACAGGGATGCTCCCAGCTGGAGCTGCGCTGCGGTTGGAGCTGGGGGTGGATGCAATAGGAGGAGAACGTGGTCAGCATCTTCTCACCCAGGGCTGGTCTGTGTCACCTCAAGATGCCGGGTGCCCGAGTGTGGGTGGGTGCTTCCCTCCGGCCCCAGGAAGAGGAGGGAGGTTCAGCTGCTTTGGATGTTTTGAGATTGCATTGTTGTTCTTCCTATTGCAAAGGTGAAAAGAGCTTGAAAAAAACAAATCTAAAATAGAGCCTGAAAGTTTGGTGGGGCCGTTTCATCCAGTCTGTGCAAGGGCACCTGCCTGGGTTGGTGTGTGCAACCAGGTAAAGCCCATTGGGAGCAGCACGGGGGCATCTCAGTCCATGGGGAGACTTTGCAGAGCACTCGCCAGCCTGCTCCTCATGGGCTGTGGTGCTTCCTGGCCCTGCTGCATGGTCCTGGGGGTCCAGTGGCCTGGGGGTGGTTCATCAAAGTGCTCATCTCATACCCTGTGTTGGATCAAGAGGCAAATGTGCAAAGGGGAGTTTACACGGTGGCATGGAAAGGATGGTGACATGGGCAGGAGTGGCTGGGAAGTATGTCTGGCCAGGATTAACGTGGAAATGTGATGAGATCTTGGGCAGAAATGTTTTCCTGTGGGGATGGGAAGACCCTGTTCTGGGTCGCCCAGAGCAGTGGTGGCTGCCCCATCCCCAGAGGAGTTCAAGGTCAGGTTGGATGAAGCTTGAAGCAACCTGGTCCAGTGGAAGCAGGTGGAACTGGATGGGCTTTACGGTCCCTTCTGACCCAAACCATTCCATGAGTCTATGAAACAGCAGCTGTGCCGCTGACTCAGCCCCTGGTGACCCACAGCCTCTGGTGGGGGTGTGGGTTGTGGACCTGGGTTCTTTCCACACTGGGGGTGGACACGGCCCCATAAAATAGAATCATAGAATCATAGAATCATAGAACAACCAGGTTGGAAGGGACCCATCGGATCTTCTAGTCCAACCATGGGGAGACAGGGCTGTGCCAGGGGCAGCAGTGACTTCTCACCCTAGGTGCCAGGTACTGGTGGCTCCATGTGCCTCAGCCACGTTGAACCAAAGCTTTGGCATTGCTGTGCTTCTCCTCAACTGCTGCCAAGCCTGGTGTGGACACCCCTGGGAACAGGATTCAGGTGGTGGCAGCACCTTGGCAAGGGTCTCCTCAGGTTTCTCAGCTGGGGGGGGTTGCCGGTGCCACCCGCATCCTGGCACTTCATGCTCCAGTGGCTCTACTTTCCTCTGGTGCCTGGCAGAGCGTTATCCCCCCTGCCTGGCTCCCATCTGGCCCTGGCGACTGGTCCAGGTCCTGTGCAGCGGAGGCCGTGGGTGATGCTGCCGAGGGCTCCGGTGGGGGATTCAGCTGAGGGCTCCGGTGGGTGATGGTGCCCGGTCCAGCGGGCACAGGCTGATCCAGGGCAGTCTCCACACTTGAACGCTTGGCTGGCGCCCTGACATATTGGGGTTGATGACTCTGGCGCTTTATATTTCCTTTGGCTGCGGGCAGCTGGGGGAGGGCAGTTTAACCCCTACCTGCCCGCACCCCATTCCGCCAGCCCCAGTTCATAGTCACTTTTTAAGCATTATGTTTCTTTGTACACTTAATAATCTCTTTTACTAGCTCCAAATTAGTACTTAGAATCATAGAATTATAGAACAACCAGGTTGGAAGAGACCCATTGGATCATCCAGTCCAACCATTCCTATCCATTCCTATCAAACACTAAACCATGTCCCTCAGGACCTCATCCACTTGTGCCTTAATCACCTCCAGGGGAGGTGAATCAACCACCTCCCTGGGCAGCCTATTCCAATGCCCAATGGCCCTTTCTGTGAATTTTTTTTCCCTGATGTTATAGAATCATAGAATCATAGAACCAGGTTGGAAGAGACCCATTGGATCATCGAGTCCAACCATTCCCATCAAACACTAAACCAAGTCCCTCAGGACCTCATCTTCCTGTTCCTTAAACACCTCCAGGGAAGGTGAATCAACCACCTCCCTGGGCAGCCTGTTCCAATGCCCAATGACCCTTTCTGTGAAAAACTTCCTCCTAATCTCCAGCCTAAATCTCCCCTGGTGGAGCTTGAGGCCATTCCCTCTTGTCCTGTCCCCAGTCCCTTGGGAGAAGAGCCCAGCTCCCTCCTGTCTACAACCTCCTTTCAGGTAGTTGTAGAGAGTAATTAGGTCTCCCCTCAGCCTCCTCTTCTCTAGGCTAAACCCCCTTAGCTCTCTCAGCCGCTCCTCATAAGGCCTGTTCTCCAGGGGTCATTCCCGCGGTGGGAAGGGTGATGGAGCCAGGCTTCCCCTTTCCTCCCCCTCTCCTCGGGGTGAGGCCGGGGCAGCCGCCATCCCCTCCTCCTGCAGCCCCCCCGGAGGGTCAGGGTGTCTGCGTGCGTTGGGCTGCTGAGCTCGGCTCCCCCCAGGCAGGCAGGGGCGGGAGGCGGGACGCGCTGCCATTGCCATTGCCAGGCGGCACCTCCTTCCCTGGGTAGCCCTGGCAGCCGAGCGGCCGCACAGCCCGGCGCTCCCACGCTGCCCCTCTCGGCTGGGCCCGCGGCCCCCCCGCCTCCCGCCCTCGCCAGCCGCCTTTGTTGTGAGATGAGAACCGGCTGAGAGCCGGCGCAGCCCTCCCCGAGCATGGAACCGCTGAGCCACCGCGGCCTGCCCAGGCTCTCCTGGATCGACACCCTCTACAGCAGTACGTGACCCGGGATGGGGGGCGGCCGGGGCGGTGGGACCCGCTACCTGCGTGAAGCTGGGCAGGGATGCTGAGCACCCTTGGTCCTGTGCCCGTGGGCTGAGCTGAGCCCGGGCAGGGGGCAGGAGATGCCGGGGGGAGGTGACGCTCCCCATCTCCAGCATCCCGGGTGATGCTGATGGAATCGGTCCAGCATCTCCTGGGTCCACCATCCCTGGAGGTGTTAAAGGCATTGGAATAGGCTGCCCAGGGAGGGGGGTTGATTCACCTTCCCTGGAGGTGTTTAAGGCACGGGTGGATGAGGTCTTGAGGGACTTGGTTTAGTGTTTGATAGGAATGGTTGGACTGGAGGATCCGATGGGTCCCTTCCAACCTGGTTGTTCTATGATTCTATGATTCCTGGGCATCGGGGACCCGCTGCTCGCTGCGGGAGGCTGCGTGAGTGGGATGGGTGACGGTGGAGCCGTCGCTGTGGGGCTGCTCCTGCTGCTCACGGAGGGGCTTTCTGCCCCATCCCTTGGTGGCTGTGGGAAGGTACCTCTCCCCCTGCTGTGATTTTCACAGCGAGCTCCGAGCCGCCGTGCCAGGGATGCTGTTGGTCTCCGGGGGTGGCAGCTGGTGGGGTTGGGGTGTCCTGCAGCCCCCAGGGATGCTGTTCCCACCACCCTGCCCCGCTGACAGGCAGCAGGGAGGAATGAGCCCGTGAACCTGGCCTGTGGCAGCTGGCTCGTGGTGGCCAAGGGAGCCAGGGACGTGGCTAGGGGATGGGGGAGCTTGATTACAGGGTCCCTGTTTGCTCATTCTTGGGGAGCGCTGAGCTGCGTGGGCGCCCTGGGGGTGGCTTTTGGGATGCAGTGTGAGCGCAGTGCCTGGCGTTTGTGGGGCGGTGAGGTTTGGCACAGGGGAATGTGGGATGGAGGGATGTTCTAGAGGAGGGGGCGCAGGGTGCCCTGCATAGATCTGGCATCTCCCGTGCCCTGGAGGGAGCAGGGGCTGCTGGGGGACACATTGCTTAGGACTGAAACCCCCCAAGTTTTCCAGCCCAAAGCGTCCAGCATCCGCAGCTGGAGGTCCTGGGGTGCAGTGGAGCTGTGCAGCGTGTCCAGGAAGCTGGGCTGGAGCCCAGAGGCCACATCCAGCCCTGCACCTTCCTTCCCAGCCATGGCATTTCTGCAGAGTGATAACTCTGCCATCCCAAATCCCGCTCTGGCCACCCTTGCTGTGGATGGGAGAGGGGCAGGGGAGGCTGCTTGGCGTGTCCATGTTTTGGGGGCCTTCATCCTGCTGGGGAAGGCAGCAGCGTGGACGAGATGCTGTTTGTGTTGAGCCACGCTTTGGAGGAGGCCCGCGGAGGCAGGTCCAAGGCCAGCTCACGCATCCGTGTTGTCATGGTGAATTTTTACCCAAGCACAGGGAAACGGCGGCATTTCCCCAAAATCTTGCAGGCTCCATGCGGACGCGGGGCTTCTTCCAGCAGTGGGATAGGATGGGTGAGGGCTGAGGTGTGCTGGTGCGCTCCAGGGGTGCTGGGAACCAGAACGGAGCTGGCTGGAGAGCAAAGATAATGCCACCCTGAGCTGCTGTGAGTGTGCTGTCACCCGCTTGGGCTGGGAAGGAGCTGGCTGTGCTTCCTCTTGGGGACAATCGCACTGGGATTAGCCTGGTTCAGACCTGAGAAGACATGGCAGAGTGGAAACATTATTTTCCCTTGAGAGGGAAATATTTTTTTGGAGACTGTCACCCTGCTAGGGCCACTTCCAGCCTGCAGGACACTTGCCCCAATTGGTGTTGGTGTCCTACGAGCGTGTTATGGGGTTGGATACAACCCAGGGCTGTAAATCTGTGTGTGGGAGCTGAAGTGTCCTTGTCTTCCACAGTGGCTGCCCTGGGCCAGGAGGTCCCTCCCCTGGGGTGGAGCAGGAGGATTTCCACTGCTGCTAAAAAGTGGGAGCAAAAATAGCGCTGGTTTTGGCACTGGCACAGGAACAGGCTGCAGGGGCGATGCAGCTGCAGGGGGAGGAGGGAGGTGCTTTTTTTTTCAGGCTGGCTGGAGCACCCCACAGGCAGGGAGGTGCAGGGGACAGCCCCTCTGTGCCCCCTTGCCCGTCCCATCTCCTTGGGCGCGCTCGGTTCCCCACTCTGCTCGGCCTCCTCAAGTGACACCCCCAGAAATCTGTGGGCAGCACAGCTGGAGGCACAGCTGCAACCATGGGGACATGGCCTTGTTGTCCCTTCTGCAGACAGCACATGGTCCCTACCCCTGGGTGCCTGGTGGGGCTCTGCCTGTGGGTCTTGTCCCCACTTCATCCCCAGGACTGGGATGTAGATCTGCTCCAGCTGGCTGTGCCAGAGCTGGGTCGTTCCCTCAGCCCTGCAGGCCAGACCCTTCACCCTCGGTGCCATCCACCTTCTTCCCTGTGCTGCTGCAGGTGTCACCTCCCTGGGTCCCCAGCCACCTCATTAAAGCTGTGTTCCTCGTTACCTTGCCACCAGCCTGGGTTGCCAGGTTGCACAGTGCTGCTCTGGGTGCCCCTGTTGCCCACCCTGCAGTTAAACCTGGAGCTGCAGAGCTTGGAGGAGGGAAGGTGGTGGAGCCTGATGGCCTCTGAATTGGTGTGGCTGGTGGAAACCATCAGCTTTACTCCCTCTCTGCTGCCTTGGCTTCCCCTTAGACCCTGCCCTGATGGGGAAAAGTGTTTGAGTGAGAGGCTGAGTTTTCTCTGAGGCATCCCTAGCTCAGGGATGGTTGGGTGGGCTCAGGGGAGCTCGGTGGGGTCGGGGTCTTGGGGACATGGCCATCATGGGGAGACACCAATGCTAACGTGCATCATGCATGTTTGGTTTAGTATTTGAGGGGAATGGTTGGACTCAATGATCTGATGGGTCTTTTCCAACCTGGTGATTCTCTGATTCTATGCTGCTTTGCTCCTTTGCTCCTGGCCAGTTACTGGGACTTGTCAAAGGCAGGAGGGACGAGGGACATCCCACCACAAGAAGGAGGACAGATTATTGCTGGGGATCCCCTTTCCCTGGAAGCTGAGGACCAGGGGAGCTCCCCCATCTCTGCTCATCCAGCTTCTTCATTCCCAGTCACCCCCTGGGTTGAATGGAGGATGTGCTGGCCTAGTGAGGGTGGCACCCCAACCTCTGAGAGATGGTTAATAGCTGCTAATTGCTAATGAAGGGAGGCTGTGGTGCTGTGGTACAGCTGGGATGCATCTGACCCACATCAGGGCTCCCCTCCATCCCACTCCTAAGTGTAGGATGGGACTTCCCAGCCCTCCCCACTGGCACTGGCAGGGCTCCCAGCCTCAGCAGGCTTCTCGGTGCTCTTTGAAAGATTTATCTACTTTGAATGTGAAGGTGAATACAATATTCATGCGCTGAGTGGTGTTGGTGGAGTCAGGGGAGTCCTCGGCTGGGGCAGCAGGGCCGTAGCGGGTATGAAGTGGCAGCAGTGCAGGGTTTGGTCTGGGATGGTGGTTTCAGCCCCTGGACACCCCGTTTTGGATATCAGCCAGGGTCTCCCTGCTGTGGGGGACAGGAATGGGGGTGCTGGGTGGGCAGGGGAGCGAGAGGCTGGTGTGGGGTCAGCCGAGCCTCTCCGGGAGCTGCTGAGTGGGGCTTGGCTGCCGGTGTGGACTTGGGGTGCTGGCTGCACCCCTCGGCTGCCCCTGCCGCAACCAGGCTCCCTTCCCCCTCCCCTTTGTCAGCATCTCGGGGCTGCTGCAGCCGCCTCCTCCTGCCACCACCGAGCCGCTGCCGTTTCCATGGGAACAGGTTAGGATGTACCCCGGTCCCCCGCTGCGTCCCAGGGACCCAATGCACACCCCAAAGCTCCCGTTCCCAAAAAAAAGGCTTCCTCTGGCCCAGGGGTGATGGGAGGGTTATGGGACAGCACAGGGCATCCAAAATGGGGTGTTGGTGGCCTCGTTCTGTGCTGGGGTGAGCAGGACCCCTTCTGCCCTGCCCAAGATGCCCACCAGCCATGGAGCTGCCACTGTCCCCCGTCTTCTAGGGGGTGGCACTGCGGATGCAGGCATCCTGGCACCCGTTCCCACACTCCGAGGACAGCAGGCATGGGGAGGCAGGGAGGACGGTGGCTGTGGCTGCCAGCCCAGCTCCGTCCCGCCCTGGAGGTGGCATGGGGACAGTGGCCGCCAGGCAGGCAGAACAGAGCCACTCGCGTGGGGACAGGGCGTCTGGTGGAGCAGCTGCACACAGGAGGCCTGCGGCTTCTCGGTGCTGTTAATTATGCAAATATAGGGAAGTGTGTCGAGGGGAGGATGCCCTGCAGGGCTGAGGATGCTCTGTGTGATGCCCACAGAAAGCAGGAGGCTGGGGTGGGCTGCGAGCGTGGGTGTCTGTGTGTGATCCTGGCTATTGGACACAGGGCCAGTTGCCCGCAGGTAACCGCAGGGGTGGTTGTGGTTCACTGTCCAGTGACCCTCGACGCTCACCACCAACCCTCTCTTCCCCTCGCAGACTTCAACTATGGTGCGGATGAGTATGATGCAGAGGGCAACGAGGAGCCCAAGGTGCTGCCGGAGGGCTCGGAAACCATGCCTTACATCGACGAGTCGCCCACCATGTCCCCCCAGCTCAGCGCCCGTGGCCAGGAGAGCGGGGACGGTGTCTCCCCTACACCCACCGATGGCCTCAGCACAGGGGTAGGTGCTCGGGATGCTGAGCTTTGTACCGGGTGCGGTTGGAGGCAAGGGCTGTGGGTGCCAGGCTTGGTTGCGTCAGCAGTGTCGGAGGTGCTGTGGTGCTGCTGTCACCTCAGAGACTGTCCCCACAGCATCCCAAACCGTGCTGGCTGTGTCCTTCAGGGCACAACACCCTGTTGTGCTGCTGGTGGTGAGGGTGCCCTGTCTGTAGGACATGTCATGTCCCTGCCCAGCCGTGGCAGAGCCAGGAGGGCACGGGCTGGTCTGGGAGCTGAGTTGAGGTGCTGGAGCCCACCTGGGTTGTCACCTTTGTGGGACACCTGGTGTCCCTGCCCTTTGGTGCAATGAGCCAGGGGGGCATGGGCTGCTCATAGAATTAGGTCTGGATGCTGGAGCTCACCTGGGTTGTCACCTCTGTGGGACATCTCATGTCCCTGCTCAGCTGTGGCAGAGCCAGGAGGGCACGGGCTGGTCTGGGAGCTGAGTTGGGGTGCTGGAGCCCACCTGAGTTGCCACCTCTGTGGGACACCTTGTGTCCCTGCTCTGTCCTGCCACTTGGCAGGAGGGCATGGGCTGTTCTAGGAGCTGGGTTGGGCTTCTGGAGTCCACCTGGGCTGCCACCTCTGTGGGACACCTCATGTCCTTGTCCCGTGGTGCCACAAGCCAGGAGGGCACAGGCTGCTGTGGGAGGGAGATCTGGATATTGGAAGCCACCTGGCTTCCTGATAAGCTGGAATCCCGGCTCCGGGCAGCCCTTGGGGACCCAGCACAGCCTCTCCGCCAGGCTGCCGGCTCCATCTAGTGGCACTTGGGGACAGCCACCAGCCGGGGAGGGATGCCCTGTCCCCCCCCACCCCCCTCCTCTTCAGGGGAAGCTGAGGTTTAACCCCTGCCCTCCCTGTGGGGTTTGTTCGGGATGTTTCGCGGGGAGGATGCTTGGAAGAGCTGCGGGGAGGGGGAAACAAAGGGAAAAAGTGGTTTTCCAGAATAAAAATCCGGAGGCTGCCGTCCCCGCTGTGTGTGCTGGACCAGTGGGTTCTTGTCCCCGCCGGCTCTCGGCTGGGGGCTGGAGAGGCTGCTGGGAGGGGTGGTTGGGGCAGCAGGTCGGGCTGGGAAACGTGCAGGCGTTTGCTGTGGAAAGAGTTAAACCCTCAAACCCGGATGCTGAGGCAGAGGAGGAGAGAGGTGTGGCTTCCTCCCCGGGGGCCCCGCATCCTCCTCCCGGCACCCAGCGGTCCCTGGGGAGGGAAGGATAGGAGCCAGGCTGCTGCTCCCTGCCACCCTCCTCTGCCAAGGATGCTCTCCCGGGGCTGGCTCCAAAGCCCCCGGGCTCAGGGTTACTTGCCTTCGAGTAGGGCAGGGACCACAGATGTGGTCACAGCTGCCCCAGGAGCTTGCAAGAAGAGATGTCCCACCAGAAGCCTCCTCCAGCCTTCCCAAAGGCTGCGATACAATCCCACCTCCCCAGGGGAGAGCGATGGGACGAGAGGACTAGAGGAAATGGCTTAAAGTTGCACCAGGAGAGGTTTCATAGAATCATAGAACAACCAGGTTGGAAGGGACCCATCGGATCTTCTAGTCCAACCATTCCTATCCATTTGATAGGAATGGTTGGACTAGAAGATCCGATGGGTCCCTTCCAACCTGGTTGTTCTATGATTCTATCAAACACTAAACCAAGTCCCTCAAGACCTCATCCACCTGTCCCTTAAACACCTCCAGGGAAGGGGAATCAACCACCTCCCTGGGCAGCCTATTCCAATGCCCAATGACCCTTTCCGTGAAAAACTTCCTCCTAATCTCCAGCCTAAATCTCCCCTGGTGGAGCTTGAGGCCATTCCCTCTCGTCCTGTCCCCTGTCACTTGGGAGAAGAGCCCAGCTCCCTCCTCTCTACAACCTCCTTTCAGGTAGTTGTAAAGAGTAATGAGGTCTCCTCTCAGCCTCCTCTTCTCCAGGCTAAACACCCCCAGCTCTCTCAGCCGCTCCTCATAGGTTCTGTTCTCCAGCCCCTTCACCAGCTTTGTTGCTCTTCTCTGGACTTGCTCCGGAGCCTCAGCATCCTTCTTGTCGTGAGGAGCCCAGACCTGAACACAGTATTCAAGGAGCGGCCTCACCAGTGCTGAGTACAGATGGAGAATAACCTCCCTGGCCCTGCTGGTCACACCATTTCTGATCCAAGCCCGTACAAACTTCTGATACAAGTTTCGATTGGATATTAGGGAAAAAATCCTTACTGAAAAAGTGGTGAAGCACTGGAAAGGGCTGCCCAAGGCAGTGGTGGAGTCTCCATCCCTGGAGATGTGCAGATGTGGAGCTTTGGGACATGGTTTAGTGGGCACAGTGCAGTTGGGCTTACGGTTGGATCGGATGAGCTTGGAGATAATTTCTGACCGTAACGATTCTAGGATTTGGAGCACAGCCCTGCGAGCCTCCACCCTGACACCCCAGTGCTGGGATTTGGTGATGGGCTCCATCCCCCTGGCCATGCAGGGGTAGCAAGGGGTGGTGGCAGCGTTGGGGGGAGACCCTGGGGGACACCGACAAAGCAGGATGGAGCGTGATGTGCTTGAATGGCACTAGCAGGACTGGGAAGTGCTGGAGCTTAGCACCAGCTCTGCCTGCATCTCTTTTATCTAGAGCCTCATCCATGGAGCACCCTGCAAAATCCGGGTGTGTTTAATGCTGCTTGTCCAGCCTTGCGTGCGTGTCACACCATGGCTTGTGGCACAAGGTGCTGGGCTTGTCCCATCGCTCTTCTCTGGGGAGGTGGGATTGGTGTCACTGCCTTTGGGAGGGCTTGAGGAGCTGTTTGGTGGGGCATCTCGTGCAAGCTCCTGGAGCAGATGTGATCACATCTGGGGTCCCTGGCAGCTGGATCCAGACACAGTCTGTCCTTCCCTCTCCCTCCTGGGAAGAATGAGAGCCACGGTCATAGGGAGGGGTGGTGGCCCAGCCACTGCTGATGTTCTGGGTTTGATGCTGCAGATAGCTTTCCCATGGGTAGAGTGTGTTCCCCGCTCTGGGGTCCTGGCAGGATCCTGGTGCCCTGGCAAACCCCCCTCTGAGCAAAGCCTGAGCTGTGGCATAGACACAGGATTGGACGTGGGCTCTGGGAAGTCCCCTGGTCTGTGTCCCTGCCTGCTACTCGCAGCAGGAGTTTGCTCCAGACTTTGGGCAGGCGCAGGGAGGGGGGGGATGGCTCCTGCGGGCAGAGCACATGCAGCCACTGGTTCCCCTTTTGCTGCTGAGGAACAGGGGGGAAACTGCTGAAACGGCTCTTGCGTTAGTGTCCCCTCCTCCAGCCCATTCTTGCCCCATTTCCCATGGTCCAAGATGTCCCTCACAGGCATCACACTGCTGCTCATGGCCCTGCTCCTCAGCTGCCCCCGGGGCTTGTGGTCAGGCTGGGGCAGCAGCAAAGTGCCGACACTGATCCTTCTCTGGGATGTGGGGCAGATACTGGGGGAAGGCATGTGTTTCAGCGTAAACCTGCCCTGAATCTTCTCTGGGGTGGCAAAAGGTCTGATACCTCTGGGAGTGTGGAGCCAGATTCCTTTATGGGACCTGGTGATGCTGCCGCTCTGCAAGATCACTTCTCACTGGTGGCAATCCACATGGTCTGGCTCATCTGTGTGCCTGTGGGACAAAGATGGACCACGGGGGTGGCAACTGCTGTGGTCTGACCCCTCTACCTGCTCCGGGGAGCAAGGGGCAGGTGGGGTGGATGCTCTCCCAGTGCTGACAGCTCTGCTGGACGAGGGCATGGGTGGCCTGACAGGGAGCAAGTGACCCCTCCTCACAGGTCTTGCTGGACATAGAATCATAGAATCACCAGGTTGGAAAAGACCCACTGGATCATCGAGTCCAACCATTCCCATCAATCACTAACCGATGTCCCTCAGCACCTTGTCCATCTGTGCCTTAAACCCCTCCAGGGAAGGTGACTCAACCCCCTCCCTGGGCAGCCCCTGCCACCGCCCAATGACCCTTTCCGTGAAAAGTTTTTTCCTAAGGTCCAGCCTGAACCTCCCCTGGTGGAGCTTGAGGCCATTGCCTCTCGTCCTGTCCCTTGGGAGAAGAGCCCAGCTCCCTCCTCTCCTTTCAGGTAGTTGTAGAGAGCAATGAGATCTCCCCTCAGCCTCCTCTTCTCTAGGCTGAACACCCGCAGCTCTCTTAGACGTTCCTCATAAGGCCTGTTCTCCAGCCCCTTCACCAGCTTCGTTGCTCTTCTCTGGACTCGCTCCAGAGCCTCAACATCCTTCTTGTGGTGAGGGGCCCACAACTGAACAGAGGATTCGAGGAGCGGTGTCCCCAGTGCAGAGTCCAGAGGGAGAAGAACCTCCCTGGCCCTCAATATCCTTCTTGTGGTGAGGGGCCCAGAACTGAACACAGGATTCGAGGTTCAGTCTCCCCAGTGCCGAGTCCAGAGGGCGAATAACCTCCCTGGCCCTGCTGGCCACGCCGCCTCTGCTCGAAGCCCAGATGCCATAGGCAAAGCACTGAGCTGTGCTGGTGGCGGGAGAGGCATCTCGGAGCGAGCGGCTGCCCCAGCCTCGGCCGCCCTGTGGTGGTGGAGCAGCCCCACCTCCCTCGGCCAGAGCTGCATTTCCTGTAGGAGCGAGCAGGGCGGAGCGGCGGGAGGCTGGCTGGGGCGGGAGGCTGGCTGGGGCGCGGGCTGGCGGGCGGCGGGGCCGGCACACGCCCCTGGCCCCTCGGAGGGTGAGCGGAGGCCAGGCCGGAGCCAGGCTGTCCCTCTCGTCCCGCTTACCGCTGACCCCAGCCGTGGCAGCGCCGCCGCCGTCCCAGAAGCGCCTGACGCTGGGGCCGAGGGCCGGAGCCGGGGCGGGCGGCAGCCCCGGCCATCCCATAATGGCTCCTTTCATCCCGCGGGGGTGGCCGGCGGCCAGGGCTGAGGCAGCCGTGAGGGCCGTGTGAGCCCCTCGCTCGGAGCCCTCGCGGGGTCCCCTCCGCCGCCCGGGGCGGCCATGGAGGAGGAAGAGGAGGCCATAGGCTACCTGGATAAAGTGCTGGAGGATGAAGATGACTCAGAG
Source organism: Coccyzus lansbergi (assembly GCA_033558105.1). NCBI lineage: Eukaryota > Metazoa > Chordata > Aves > Cuculiformes > Coccyzidae > Coccyzus > Coccyzus lansbergi. The sequence continues at coordinate 243,137 of JAUMJK010000618.1, read as the reverse complement.
CCCGGAACCCCCACCAGCCCCGGCTCTCCGTTCTCTGCTGGCGAGAAGGTGGGCAGCGGGGCACCCCCCACCCCCCCCCTCTCTGCTGGGTGCTGGGGACCTGGGGCATCGTGCTGGCACGTGCGACAGCTGAGTCTGAGTCTCAGGGCAGCTCCTGGGGCGCTGGGGGCATCGCTGCAGCCTCTAGAGCCTTCCAGGAGTGCCTGTGGCTGGGGGCACGTGGCAGGGCGTCCATACGAGGGCTCAGCGGGTGCTTGTGTAGGGTGAGCACCCAGCTTTGCTCCCGTGGGGGAGTGGGGGCCGCGCGTGTCGCTGTGGGGTGCTGCGTGGCTCAGCAGAGCCAGTGCTGGACGCTCAGGAAGGGGCTGGACCACTGCCCCACCGCTCAGCCCCAAACTCCAGTGCTATGGGGTGACCTCAGGGGATGGCAAGAACAGCCTGGCAGCCTTCTCGCCCACCCTGCCAGGGATGCTGGGGGCTGGCATGGGGCTGGAGGGCTCTGGGTTCGCGCTCCTTGGAGTCTCTTGCATGGGGTGGCCACCGGTCTCTGCTTTAGGGTGGCTGCTCTGGGTTGGAGGGTCCGACTGGCATCGTCCCTGTGGGGTGCTGTAGGCCCCGGGCGTAGGCAGGCCCCTTATCTCCCCAGCTCCTGTGCAGGACGCAGGCTGGGGAAGCAGGAAGAGTCCGTGACGAATCGGTGGCAAGGAGCCCGTGAGCTCCCAGCATGAAAACCTGCCCACCCCACGCGCCCCCGTGCCGCGCTGGCTGGCACAGCCTGGCCAGGAGCCACGGGGTGGGCACCCTGCTTGGGCAGGGTCGGATGCCGGAGCGGGATGGGGAGATGCTGACGTGTGGCTCTGCGCCCCTGGAGGGGGGTTTGTTGCTGCCAGGCACGATTGCAGGGCTGCCAGGGACAGACAGCGTGGGTAGGGGTGAAACAGGATGATATAGAGTCATATAGAATCACTAGGTTAGAAAAGAGCCTTGAGAATATCAAGACCAACTGTACCTGTGCACGACTAAATCATGTCCCTAGGCACCTCATCTACCTATTCTTTAAACACCTCCAGGGGTGGAGATTCCACCACCTTCCTGGGCAGCTGTTGCAGTGCCTGAGAACCCTTTTGGCGAAGAAATTTTGCCTGAAGTCCAATCTGAAGCTCCCCTGGTGCAACTTGGGGCTGTTCCCTCTCATCCTGTATATGTCCCCAAACTGTCCTGAATGTCTCTTTGCAACTGATGTCCTTGTGGCTCTGCTTGGTCCCTACCTGGGTGGCAACACCCACTTCTTGAATGTGAGTTTTAGGAGCAACTGTGCTGAGGTGGAAGCCAGGGCACACCAGGTGTTTGAGGCAGTTCAGGGGCTGGAGCATCCGTGCCTGGACACCACAGAACCTCACTGGAGGTCCCAGAGCATCATCACCTTTCTCCTGACTGCGAGGGTTGTGCTGCTGGAGCATCGGTGCCGCAGTGGGCTGGACACCCTGGTGCCAGCGGGCACTGACCGTTGGGGTGGCAGTTCCCTGGGAAAGCCTCAGCTAAGGAAAAGGGTGGTGCTGGATCACATGGCAGCACCATCCACTGCCAAGCGTGATTTCACCGGGTGCCTCTGTACTCTGCCCTGGGAGAGTCCTGCCTTGCTGCGCACCACCCTGGAGCCCTGCCAGCGGCACCGGGCTCCTGGCCAGCCGGGAGCAGAGAGGGGACCAAAGCCAGCAGAGCTCGTGGCTTCCCAGCTGGCTCCAGTCTGGTTGTGCTGTACAGTAAGCGTGTGCCTGGCCCTTGCCATGGAGCTTCCCCGACGCTGGTGGAGACACGTGCCCACGCGGGGATGCCGGGGAAGGGCTGTTGGGATGTGGGCTCTCCTTCTGTGCCGATTGCTGGCTCAGCCAGGCTCCTTGCTGTGTTGTACAGGGTGAGCGAGATGCTGGCAAGGGCCTGGAGATGCGGAAACTGGTGCTTTCCGGCTTCCTGGCCAGTGAGGAGATCTACATCAACCAGCTGGAGGCCCTCTTGTTGGTGAGCACAGACCCCAGACCCAACACTCCCTCCAGGGATCTCCCCCAGCATGGGTGTGTGTGTACGTGGATGGATGGATGAATGAGTGGTTGAGAAGGTGGGTGGATGGATAGAATCACAGAATAACCAGGTTGGAAGAGACCCACCAGATCATCGAGTCCAACCATTCCTATCAAAAGGATGGATGGATGGATGAGTGGTTGGGTGCATGGATGGATGGATGGAGTAATTTCTTCCTGGACAGCCTTCCCCAGGCAGCCCTGGTCTGGGCACTCCCTGGGATGGAGCAGAGCTGCAGGAGCCATGCCAGAGCTAGCAGTGCTGTGGCTCATCTGCCCCAATCTCGCTTCCCTCTGCTGCCACTGTGCCTGGCGCAGAGGTATTTATAGCTCTGGTTTCTCTTGTGGACTTACTGACTCTCACGGAGGAGACAGTGTTGCACAACGCTGGGGTCACCACTGCCACGGGGAGGTCTGCAGAGATGCACAAGCTGGGAGCAGCCCCTTGGTCCTTGTGCTGGCTGGGACCCATCCTGGGAAGCCCTCACTGCTGGCTCAGAATCTCCTCATCCCCAGCACTCCTCCCCCAGCCCTTGACTCAAACACTCTCTGTTCTCCTTTGGCAGCCTATGAAGCCGTTGAAGGCCACGGCCACCACGTCACAGCCCGTCCTCACCCTCCAGCAGATCGAGACAATTTTCTACAAGATCCAGGACATCTATGAGATCCACAAGGAGTTCTATGACAGCCTGTGCCCAAAGGTGCAGCAGTGGGACAGCAATGTCACCATGGGCCACCTCTTCCAGAAGCTGGTACGCATCTTCCCTGGGGCTTACCCTGCTTGGAAAAGGAGGAGGGCTGGGGAGATGGAGAGGAGGAGGGCTGGGAAGATGAAGCACTGTGCAGGACTCAACCTCGTGGTGTGGCTCAGCTGACACCCTGCCACGTGTTTACCGGCGGCTGTGGGACTTTTTGCATCCCTCCCATGGGGCTGCTGCTTGCCTGAGCACTCCCACCCCGGGATGGGAGTTAGTGCAGCCTCCGTGCTCCTCGCTGCAGCGGGAATGCCCACAGCTGGCAGATCCTGGGTGCAACCATAGTGGAGCTTTGGCTGCAGGTGTATGTTGTGGCTTTATCATGGGGCTGGCAGGAGCCCAGGTGTGCAGGTGAACCTCTAGGGAGAGGCAGGAGGTTGCTGCCTCTTCGCTGCCTGTAGGTGCTGTGGTGGGTGTTCCCCAGGGTTACAATCCCAGTTCTGACACTGCGATGGGAGCCGCAGCTGTTCATGTGGGTGCTGTGGCCATGCTGGAGAGGAGATTGGGCATGTCAAAGGGTGCTAGGAAGCAGCTGTAGCTTCAGCCTCTGCTGTCCAGGCACTTGTCACCGATCTGCTGGATTCTGGAGGTTTGTGAGGGGCTGGGTAGGACACCAGCTTTCTGTCCTGAGTGAGGGTTCTCCCTGTGGAGCCAAGCGTGTGGCCCCCCAGCTAGCTATGATCTGCTAGAGTGTCCTGCCAGGACGGGACAGCTCTGGGCTGTGCCACCTCAGTGTCTGCCTGGCCCCTCAAGCTGCGGGGGCTTCAGCATCCTTCTGTGCTCCCAGCTAATCCCTGCTCCCTGCAGGCCAGCCAGCTGGGGGTCTACAAGGCCTTTGTGGATAACTACAAAATTGCACTGGAGACAGCGGAGAAGTGCAGCCAGAGCAACTACCAGTTCCAGAAGATCTCAGAGGTAAGCGGGGTCAGCGTGCAGAGAGCTGCCACAGCTTGGGACAGAGAAAATCATCCACACCGCTGAGCTGACTGCATGTGCCCTGTGGTGATGTTTTCCCTGCCCTGGGGACTCTTGGAGCTGGGGTCATTGGCGGCTGTGCTGGACATTCAGGTGTTTGCTCCCTGTATTGTGCAAACTCAGGTCAGCCTCAGCCCTCACTGCTGTTGTTTCTGGGGTGTCAGGGCAGTCTGCACCCCCTCACCCCATGCACTGAGCGTGGCTGCTGGGTGCTGAGCACCTGTGGCTCATCCCCTGCTGGCTGCATCTCCGTACCTGGTTCTTCTATAGAAACGGGGAGCGTCTGGCTGCAGCTCAACTGTCTGCTCCCTCCAGCTCCTCCACAGCTTGGTGGGACCAACGATCTCCCCACTGGGGAGTGGGTGCCCCGCTGCAGGGATTCCAGTGGTTCGTGGTGGGGCTGCCCTGTGGGTCTATCTGCTGCTTTTGACCGGGCAGTGCCCCATACAGCCCACACGTCCACCCCAGCACCCAAGTGTGGCCTCCATCATGGCCAGGCTGGGGCTGGTGGGTGGGTGTCAGGGTGCAAGAAGGGTGAGGAGCACCCAATGACCTTGAACAGTGACCTTCCTCCCCCAGCCCTAGCTCCCCACGAGCCGCTCTGATGGGCCTTTCCCTCCCTAGGAGCTGAAGGTGAAGGGCCCCAAGGACTCGAAGGAGAGCCACACATCGGTCACCATGGAGGGTACGGCAGGCGTGGGCGTGGGGAGGGGGACGCAGCCTTTTGTGTGTGCGCGGGACCAGCGCTGATGAATTACTGAGCGCGAGTGGAGCCCTTTGTGTTTGCGTGTGCGGAGCTGGCAAGGATGAGGGGAAGCGCAGCTCTTTAGGATGCTGGAGGCGTGCAGCAGCCCCCCACCCCCTGCCTACCCCCTCCTCCCCACCCGCTGGCTGCGCCGAGAGCCGTGCTGAGGGGCTGCTGATGCCTTGCTGCAGCCGGGCTCAGCTGCCGCGGGGCGGCAGAGATGGCTGCGCGGAGAAGGGGCTGCCATGGAAATCCTCGTCATCATTCGGCTCTGCTGTAACTGCACCTACGGTGAGGCTGAGGGGTTCGGCTCCGGATTGGGGTGCCGGTGGGGAGCGGTGCTGTGGTGCTGCTGGCCCAGGGCTGGCTGTCCTTGCTGAAGGGGTGGAGGCTGCGTTGCGCTCTGCAGCTTGAAGTTGGGAACGTCTTTGTTCCAGGCTCTATTGAATCATCTTGGCTGTAGCACATGCAGCCATGCGCTCGCCTTCCTTACCGGGCAAGGGCTCATGCTGGCAGCGGGACAGGTTTTGGGACCACAGTGGGGCTGTGTCAGGATGGCAGTAAGAAGGGGTCCCAGTTTGGTTGCTATGAGCATCGTGGGGCTGGAATGAGTGTCTCTCTGGGGCTGCGATGCCTGTCTCTTGTGGCTAGGGAGGAGAGGCACCAGGCATCCCTGCCTGCAGGTGCCTGCATGTGGGTCCCAGGCAGGTGGAACCATGCCTGCGAGAAGCCCAGCGCTCCTCCCTTATGCCAGGACAGCCCCTCCCGTGCTCCTCGGTGCTTTGCATGTGCCTGTAGCGATGGCAGCAGGAAGATCCCTCCTCCCCATCCGAGTAGGATGAGGGAAAGTAGGGGACACCGTTCTGGAACCAGGCTCTCCCTGGCTGCTGCAGGGAGTGGGACTCAGGTTTTACCCACTGATGTGGAGTCATGGGAGTTGCAGCCTCCGGTTCAGGATCCAGCTCTGCATCTTTGTCTCCCAAGCAGAGCCCCCTTGCTAGGGTGGGGTCCCTCTCTCAGGACCAGGTGCCACGGGTCACCTGGCAGAAGGGGATGGGATGGCTCATAGCTCAGGATGTGGGTTCAGATGCTTGGGGTGAAATGTGGCTCTGAAGAGCCCCCAGGGCTGGTTTTCTGCTGAGAGGGTGCTTCGCAGGAGAAATGGGGAGTGTCTGTGCCCCCTGCCCGAGACAGAGCCTCACATGCAGTCACAGGGGACTGTGGGGAGGGAACGGGACAGCAGTGTGGGACGGTGCCTTGACAGGATGAGAGGGAATGGCCTCAAGCTCCACCAGGGAAAGTTCAGGCTGAACATTAGGAAAAAAAATTTTCACAGAAAAGGTCATTGAGCAGTGGCAGAGGCTGCCCAGGGAGAGGGTTGAGTCACCTTCCCTGGAGGTGCTTAAGGGAATGGGTGGACAAGGTACTGAGGGACATGGGTTAGAGACTGATGGGAATGGTTGGACTCGATGATCCGATGGGTCCCTTTCCAAGCTAGTGATTCTGTGATCCCTGCCTTCTCTGTAGGTGGAGGTTTTGCTGCTGCTGGAGCAGCCTGGGTTTCCTTTCACCCAGAGCTGCCTGGGGTGGGGGGATGCAAGGTGTGCCATGGGGTTAAGGCAGGGGTGGGACTTGCTGCTGAGCCAAAAGTGAAACTGAAAAAGCTACTGTAGGAGCTGAACGGCTCTTCTGCTCCACAGCCACCACATGGCAAGTTGGGGGTGCTGGTGCCTCCACCGCACCTTGGGTTTCTTCACCCTGGCAGTGGATGCGCTGGCACCATCATTGTGGGATTGTTTTTCCTCTGTCGCAGCAAAGCTTGGGGCTGTGGTGCTGAGCCTGGTCTCACCGCAGCTCTTGGCAGTAACGTGATGGTCTGGTTGCTGCTGGCTCCATGCAGAATGGACCCCAGACACTCACCCAGGGCTCCATGCAGACCTGAGGGGTCTCAGGGCATTTGATCTGTGCTCCTCGACCCTGTGGGATGTGGTGTGCTGGCTTTTGCAGGTGGGAGAAGTGCCACTGGTGCCGGGTGGCTGCTGACATCTCCTCTTTCCCCACAGCGCTGCTCTACAAACCCATTGACCGGGTGACGCGGAGCACCCTCGTCCTGCACGTGAGTGTGACACCAGTCCTGTAGTGTGGGGCTCTGTCCCCCTTGCCCCTGGGGACCTGCAGCCCTGGGTAGTGCTGCTGGGGGTCTCTGGGTGGCTGCTAGAGTCAGGACAGTGCTCTCAGACTGCTCACCTGTGCATGTGAGGCTGAGAGGAGACCTCATTACTCTCTACAACTACCTGAAAGGAGGTTGTGGAGAGGAGGGAACTGGCTTCTTCTCCCAAGTGACAGGGGACAGGACAAGAGGGAATGGCCTCAAGCTCCACCAGGGGAGATTTAGGCTGGAGATTAGGAGGAAGTTTTTCACACAGAGGGTCATTGGGCATTGGAATAGGCTGCCCAGGGAGGTGGTTGATTCACCTTCCCTGGAGGTGTTTGAGGCACGGGTGGATGAGGTCCTGAGGGACATGGTTTAGTGTTTGATAGGAATGATTGGACTCGATGATCCGATGGGTCCCTTCCAACCTGGTTGTTCTATGATTCTATGTTGCCTTCCAGGACCTCCTCAAGCACACCCCATCCGACCACCCCGACTACCCACTGCTCCAGGATGCCCTCCGTATCTCACAGAACTTCCTCTCCAGCATCAACGAGGACATCGACCCCCGGAGGACAGCGGTCACCACCCCCAAGGGAGAGGTGAGCCAGCAGAGTGGGCAGCGCCTGGGCACGGGGTGAGGGCTGAGCCCTCTGCCAGCTCCTGGCTGGTGTCTCCACCCTGAGGAACATCACGGTGCTCAGTCAGCAGATGGAGACACAATTCTGGGTGCAAGGTTAGGGCTTCATTTGGTCCTCACTGCTTGCTGGTACCCTACTGAGCGTACAGGACTCAAAATAGCAGCCAGAGGACGTGGACCTTCCCCTGCTCCTGGTGGTTGTGCCATAGAGAGGACAGGAGCTGCTCTCCACCGTGGTTTGTTGGCTTTTGCTCCTTGCCTGCTCTCATGCCAGCCCTGCCGCCCTGCAGACCCGGCAGCTTGTCAAGGATGGCTTCTTGGTGGAGCTGTCAGAGGGCTCGAGGAAGCTGCGACACGTCTTTCTCTTCACCGATGTGCTACTCTGTGCCAAGCTGAAGAAGACGGCGGTGGGGTAAGGAGGATACTGGGCGTGGGGGGAATGTGTCCCAACCCCTCCTGTCCTCCAGCGGACAGGGGGATGTGCCGGGAGGGGCTCAGGCGTCGCTCAGCACCCACACTCTGGCTGCAGGAAGCACCAGCAGTACGACTGCAAGTGGTATGTGCCCTTGGCCGACCTGGTGTTCCCCTCGCCGGAGGAGTCGGAGCACTGTCCGCAGGTCCACGTCATTCCTGACCACGAGCTGGAGGACATGAAGATGAAGATCTCGGCCATCAAGAGCGAGGTGCAGAAGGAGGTGAGAGGAGAGTATGGGGTGGTTGGGGAGGGTGTGTGAGATCTGCCCCTGGGGTGGGTGCCTTCCTCTAGAGTCAGGGGTGAAAGCTGCCCGCTCCTTACCTGCAGAAAGCCAACAAGGGGCAGAGCCGAGCCATCGAACGCCTCAAGAAGAAGATGTTTGAGAATGAATTCTGGCTGCTCCTCAACTCTCCTGCCATCCCCTTCCGCATCCACAATCGCAATGGGAAGGTGAGGAGAGCGGTCAGGGGGTGTGGAGGGGCTCATTTCTGCCTGCACACAGCCTGCTACATCACCCTTTCTCTTGCAGAGCTACCTCTTCCTGCTGTCGTCTGACTACGAGAGGTCTGAGTGGAGGGAGGCCATTCAGAAACTGCAGAAAAAAGGTAAGTTTGGGGCTGCCGAGGCCCCTTTGGTGCTCCAGTACCCCCCAGGGACCATGAGGAGATCCCACAGGATGGCAGCCTGCTTGATCCCTGGGCCAGCACCTGCTGCATCCTTCTGAAGCTCCTCTCCTGTCCTCTCCCAGACCTCCAGGCCTTTGTCCTGAGCTCGGTGGAGCTGCAGGTGCTCACGGGATCCTGCTTCAAGCTACGCACCGTCCACAACATCCCGGTCACCAGCAACAAGGACGGTGAGTGTCCCCTGAGCTGGTGGGTCCCTCTTTGCCTCCGGGTGATGTTGAGGAACTCCGGCTGTGCAGGGGGACAGCTTCCCACCAGGTGGCACTGCTGGAGCAGGGCTGAGTTCCCAAATGGAACAGTGGGAAGCTGGCTGCCTCTGGGATCTCTCCTGCACCCCCAGGGGCTGGGAAGGACCAGGGTGTCCCCAAGGCGAGAGCCAGGTGACCCTACTGAGAACCTCCCCCAGGGATATCCAGCAGCAGAACAGCTCGGGGTGTCCATTGGGGATGATCAGCATGCGTGTCCTCTTCCAGAACCTTAGCGTCAGGACATTGGGGTGTCATAGAATCACCAGGTTGGAAGAGACCCACTGGATCATTGAGTCCAATCATTCCTATCAAATACTAAACCATGTTTAGATTCCTACTCTGCATCCATGCAACTCATCCCTGCCAGTGCATCCTGCTCTGTGCTTCTGCACACCCTGCTGCTGCACTGTGTTCCTGAACCGTGTTCCAGTACCGGATTCCCACACCATGTTTCCATTCCCACAGTGTATCCTTGTGCTTGGAGAACAGGCCCTGCAAGGAAAGGCTGAGAGGGCTGGGGGTGCCCAACCTGGAGAAGAGGAGGCCGAGGGGAGACCCCACCGCTCTCCCCAACTACCCGAAAGGAGGTTGTGGAGAGGAGAGAGCCGGCCTCCCCTCCCAAGTGACAGGGGACAGGACGAGAGGGAATGGCCCCAGGCCCCACCAGGAGAGGCCCAGGCCAGACACCACTAAAAAAATAATTCACAGAAAGGGTCACTGGGCACCGCCAGAGGCTGCCCAGGGAGGGGGCCAAATCACCTTCCCTGAAGGTGTCACTTACCTGAAGGTTCACCCTGAAGGTGTCACTTACCTGAAGGTGTCACCACAAGCCCCTAGTGCTCGCTATGGCAGAGGCTGCCTTGGGGACAGCCAGCCTGCTCCTGGGGCACGGGAGGTGGCAGCTCTCTGACACAGCCTCTGCTCTCCTCACCACAGACGATGAATCCCCCGGGCTCTACGGGTTCCTACACGTCATTGTCCACTCCGCCAAGGGCTTCAAGCAGTCTGCCAGTAAGTGTGGGTGCCTACCCTTGCTCGGTGCTAGCTGGAGAGCTGAGGTCAGGCATGTGGCCCCACTCTGCCGCAGGATCCCATGGGGATGTTCTTGGGCACTGAGCGGTATCTGCTCCCCCAGACCTTTACTGCACGCTGGAGGTGGATTCCTTCGGCTACTTTGTCAGCAAAGCCAAGACCAGGGTTTTCCGGGACACCACCGAACCACAGTGGAACGAGGTGAGAGGAGAGTGGGACGCAGGGAGGGGACCGTGCTCCCCCTTGCCCTTCCAGCCCCTGATGGAGGCAGCCCTGAGGCTGAGCCACCCTCCTTCCACACCCCAGGAGTTTGAGATCGAGCTGGAAGGCTCCCAGTCGCTGCGCATCCTCTGCTACGAGAAGTGCTACGACAAGACCAAGATCAACAAGGACAACAATGAAATCGTGGACAAGATCATGGGCAAGGGGCAGATCCAGGTACTCCCTGGGGCTTTTGGACATCTTCTCACTCAATGTTGGACGTGCTGGGAGGGTTGTGTGGGGTGGGAGATGCCTGGCAGCATGGGCAGGCAGCTCTGCTTCTGGGAGAGGGGCACAGGGGTTGCAGCTCAGCATTGAAGGCAGCGAGACTGGTGAACATGGAGTGTGTGTGGGCGATGGCCTCAGGGCACTGTGGCTGCAGGAGAAGGTGGGACAAAGTGAGAAGGGGTCCTGAGGTGGTGTCAAAGCTGGATTTACACCCCCAAGTATTCACCTGGCCCCAGTCTCCAGGTCAGGCCAAGCGTGTGCAAGGCGGGTGAGCAGGCTGGCTGGGCTGGAAGCGTTTCCATCCAGCTGTGCTCTGCACTGGGGTCCCAGGGGGATTGAGGGGGGTTCAGCACCCGCCCCAGTGCAGCCCCCTATTCCTCCCTGCCAGCCGTGGCTGTCCCCCTCTGCCACCATCTGCCTCCCCTGCGCCTCCATCAACTGCTGTTATGGCAACGGAGGTTTCTAGGGCAACGGCTGAGCCCCCTGTGATTGGCGGTTGCCAGGCATGGGGGATGGAGGCCTGGGCTGCCCTGAGATGCTCCCAGGTGAGCAGGACTGGGAGGATGGAGAGGGGAGCAGGCAACCTCCATCCCCACATCCCCCGAGGCTGCCAGGAGGCACGGGGCAGGGGGGGTGATTTGGGATGGGGGTGCGTCGGTGTTTTCCTGGTGGGGACCCCTGGTCTGGCTGCATTCCTGGCTGTGCTGGGGACAGCGTTATGCCTGGCGCACAGCCCCGAGGCCACTTCAAAGGGCTGCCTGCTCCATGGGAAAGTGACTGAGAGCAGGTCCCCAGGGAGCACGGAAATGCTGCTGGAAAGGGGACACGACAGGAGGAGGGCACAGGATGGGAGACAAGGGCTTGGCTTTGCCCCTGGCTCGTTCATCCCCCAAATCACCTGCCTGCTGCCTTGTCCCTGGGGAAGTCGTGGTGCAGGGGGTGATGTTGGGCCAGGTGGGAGGGCTGGAGCAGGGAAAGGGCTCGATTCCCCGCAGGGATCAGTCCAGCTGCGCTCTTAGAAATAGCCTGGGTCAACAAACATGAGTCATACTGGGAGATGTGGGGGTCGGGACGGGGACAGGACAGCTCGTCCCTACTGTGCGAAAGTTTTAGAGGAAGAAAGGGGGAGAGAGAGAGAGAGAGAGAGAGAGAGAGGAGAGCGAGAGAGGAGAGCCCTGGGGCTGCTTATCCCAAGGAGAAGCTGGTGGGATGGAGCAGCGTCAGGGCTGGGGCTGCCCTGCTGTCCCCCAGACCCACAGCTTGGTTGGTGGGATGGGGACGTGGCAGCGCAGCTACGAGCAGGATGAACAGCACAGCTTGGGGTCTGGGGCTGTGGCCAAGCTCCAGTGCTTCCTCCTTGCCCTCTGCCCTGAGCTGTTCATGCAGAGATGCTGCCCCGATGTTCCTTACCCCTGTGGTCCCCAGGCTCATCATGAGCTGCTGCTAGTTCCAGTTAGCAGCAGGGGTGGAAGACACGGAGCACTGGCTCAGCAAAGGCCCTTGGTGTGTAGGGGGCTGCCAGGATCGCTGACCACCCCCCTCAGAGAGCACTGTGCCCACTGCCCAGCTCTGATCTGATGGCTCAGGTGTATGGGATGGCCACGAAAGCAGCTCATCACGGGCTGGCAGGAGCAGGTCAGTGTGCAAACAGCGCAGCGCAGCCCCTCTGCAGGGAGCAGCAGGGTGTCCTGAGGCTGCAGAGGTGCCACAGGTGGGAGTCGTGTCCTGCAAGCCCTGAGGACATGGCTGTGTACACAGAGAGGCTGGAGTTGGCACCAGCCTCCTCCAAAGCATCCTGGAAATCAGCTTTGAGGGGTCTGTGGTGAGCAGTGGATCCCATCCCTGTGGCTAGCAGAGCGTGGGCACTATGTGCCATGTGGACCTGGCCGGCTGTTCAGTGGGAAGGTTTGTCTGGGCATGAGGACAGACTCTGATTAGCATTTATGCTGTTTTTTGTTCTTATTCATCTCGTTTTGTGTGTGATTTCCAAGGCTGGGATGTGTTGGGGTCAGTGTAGAGGTGCTGGGGCAGGGGAGGGGTTGCTCCCAGTTGCTCCCAGCAGCTGGGCTGCCTCATGGTGGGTGCTGGCAGGGGTGCCTGGTGCTGTGATGGTGTGGAACACAGACGCTGGGGGTGGGCAGAGCAGGCTGTGAGTGCTTGTGCCTATGCAGTAGAGGGGAGAGGCTGGATCTGGCCCCTCTGCCCTGCAGTGAGCGAGGGCACAGGTAGTGGGTGCGTGAAGGAGGACTCGGGTGTCGGGATGCAGCAGCCCTTTCCTGAGCCCCTGTTTGATGCACAGAGGAGATGTTGCTGTTGAAGTAGAGCCTGTGTTGTCATGGGCACAGTGCCTGCCGTGCCCTCAGGGAATAGCTCTCTGTCCATCTGTCCCCCTCGCTGGGCTGGCAGAGGCTCCAGAGTGGGAGAGATACATGGTGTCGGGGGCTCTCTGGACCTGCAGGGACCCACAGGGTGACCCATGTGGACTCAGGGGGCCCCATCCTGCACCGTGCTGTGTCCTTACCTGTCTGGAGGTACAGGGGGCAGGCAGGCAGGGACCCTTCCTGGCCCAGGTTGCCCAGAGAAGTGGTGTCCTCCCGGTCTTTGGAGATGTTCAAGGGCAGGTTGGATGGGGCTCAGAGACCCTGTTGCAGTGGGAGGTGTCCCTGCTCGTGGCAAGGGTGGAACTGGATGGGCTTTAAGGTCCCTTCCAACCCAAACTGTTCTATGAGCCCTGCCTGCACCCCTGGCAGTGGGGCTGACAAGGGCTGCAAGGGGGAGTCCCTACGCCTGCCAGGAGACCCCCGAAACCCCCTCCTTGTGCCCTTTGCTGAGACTGGAAGAGCCAGCTTGGCTCCTCCATGGGCTCAGGGATGCTGTGGGGACAGCGGCGATGGTGCAGGGAAGCGGGTAACGGTGGGTAATGGGTGACGACAGCGTGGCTGGTAGGCCCCCAGCCCCTTCATCCTCCCTGAGTGGGAGCAGCAGGCGGCAGGGTGAGAGTTAAACGCGTGGGGGCCGCGGGGGGGGGGCTGCTTTGAGTCACTTCCTCGCAGGGGGAGGGAGGCTTTTGGGGCTGCCTCGCAGCCAGCCTGGCTCACACCCTGAAGATGAGCCCTGCCTGCTCGCCTCTCCGCCGCCCCAGCTGGGCTCCCCTCGCCGGCCCCCGCTGCCCTGGCCAACGCTGACATCCCAGCCGGAGCAGGAGCGATGCGGGTGCTGTCCTGAGTCAACCTCGGCCATCCCCCAGGCCATCGAGGCCACCCTCATCTCGCCTCCCCGAAGCTGAAATTGCAATGACGGAGGTGTTGGTGCAGCCGGACGGCAGCCCTGGCCCCGTGGGTGAGAGGTCGGAGCATGGCACGGAGGAACCCGAGGGCAAGCGGCCCCCCAACACGGGCGCCCGCCTGTGGGGCAGGGTGCGCAGCAAGCTACTCCGGCAGAAGGTGCCTCTTGGGGTGCATGGAGGGGGGACAGCTTGTGGGGGCGGTAGCAGCCACCCAATGGGCTCCAGGCTGGCTTTGCGGGGTCGCCAGGCTCTGCTCTGCGTGGGGGCTGTGGTTTATTTGAGCTGGTGGCTTTGTGGGGAGTGCTGCACCGCTTGTGGGGCCGTGGGTTCGTGTGCGGAGCGAGGAGGCTGTTTGGGTACTTTGGGAGCTCTGAGAAGCAGACAGCAGCCTGCAGAATGCTTGTTTTCCTCCTTCCCTTTCCCTCTGGGGAGTTGAGGTTGGGGGACTTCTGCATGGGGAAGGACCCCTGCCCAGCTCTGGGGTTTATCGAGGAGGCAGGGATGCTTGCAGGCTGGTTGGGTCTGTGTCCCCACGACCCCCAGTGCCCGCGTACCCCCTCTCCCCAGCGTGCTGCGTGGTTTGCACCCACTGACTGTGGGGCCAACCAGGTGCCTCTGAGCTCACAGCTGCATCGCAGCCACATCAGCCAGTGCTGCCCGTCCCTGGGGGAGGATGGAGGGCAGGAGTGGGCAGTGGAGGCGATGAGTGAGGGGAATGGCGTTGTCACAGGCTGTCCCACAGCCCCCATGACCTAATGAGAGGCCCCGGGGGTTTCCTTCTGTGGGAGGCTGTGGCAGGAGCTGCCTGGGCACTCGGGTGTTGGGTTTGGCAGCACTGGGACCGAGGTTTGCTCAGCCGCGAGGCTGCCGGCTGTGGGGCTGCCTGTGACGCAGTGGCATTAACCTCAATTCTGTGCTGCTGCTCCCGCAAAGGGGATTAAGGGGCAGCGAGGGCTGTGCAGGGAGGCTGCCTGGAGGCTGCCGCTGGCTGTTGCTGGGTTAAAGCATAAGAGGGTTTAGTTTCCCAGCCTCATGTGTCCCCACCACAGCTGATGGCTTCCCGGGAGAGCTGTGGGGCTGTGCATGGTCCTGGCGTTGCTGTGGGTGCGTGCTGATTCTTGGGTTGCTCTTCAGGGCTGGGAATTGTTGCTTTTTCTGGGGTTGTGCTGTGCTGCTGGCAGCGTTTGCTGGTAAGGGGGCTGCTGTACCCCCACGTGGCACAGAGCAGCTCGGGGATCGCAGATTCCCTGGGGATGGAGCTGCTGGCGTGGAGGTCTGGTGGGGACGTGCGCTTGCTGGAGCCAGGGCAGCTGTGGGAGGCCAGGCTGGGGTCTCCACGAGTACCGTGCTGATGGGGGAAGCAGCCCCAGTTGTAGCAGCTCCCCTGGGATCCTGCTCCCTAGGGCCACGGTAGAGATGGCCTCACTGTCTGAGTCACCGATTAGCTCCTGATGGCTTCATCCTGGACTGACAGTTGGGTGACCTCATGAGCATGAGGCACAAAGAAGGGACTCGCCCAGGCTGGCAGCCCCTGCCCTGCCCCAGAATCTCGGTGCTTGGGTCCCTGGAGGGCTGCTATGAGGGTTTGGAGCCTCCCCAGCTCCTGACTTGAGAGCCCTGGGATGTGGCACTGCCTGTGTCTGTCTTGGCTGCCACTGCCTGTGCAGGAGCTGGATTCACAGTGCACAGCCTGGAGGTGTTTGAGGGCAAAATCTCAGGATGTGGCCTCATCCCCTTGAGTCACGCTGTGTGCAAGACAAGCAGCAGGCAGGGACTGTGGGAAGAAAACACCAGTAGGATTGAGGGGTCCTGCTGCCAGTGGAGCAGGAAGCTCTGCAGGGCTGCTGGGATGCTCGTCGCCTGCCAGGCTGCCGCCTCTGCCTCTGCAACCGCTGGCTTTGTCCTACAAGCAAACACCACTGGACAGTTTGGGAGAGCAGGACCATGGCACATTGCTGCAGATGGGACCAGGGAGGGTTTCACTTGCTGTGGATGAGCAGATGCAGGAGGGAGCAGCCTGGAGAGGTGCCGGTGGTCCAGCTGATCCCTGTTCACCAGGCGCAGGTTGGTGTTTGAAGCTGAGAGTTTGAACTGCTGAAGAGGAGCCAAAGTCTTGGACAGCAGTGTGTCACTTGGGCCACCCTGTGCAGTGCTGGCCGGGAGGCTGTTCCCTGCGTTTCCCAGGCCAGCAGTTCCCCACCAGCCTGGGATGTCCCTGCGTTGTGCTCTGGAGCAAGGCAGCATCCTTTGGAGCAGAAGGAGGTGGTGGTGGTAGCTGAGATGGGGTGTTTGCCAGCACTGTGTGGGTAGGAGCTGCCTCTGGCACTGTGGGTGGATGCTCCCTCCTGTCCTCCCACGCCTGGAGATGAAGCGTCGGACACAGCTTTGCTTTCCACGCGGAGCGGGCAGTGTGGCTGTGCTGCCTGTGGAGTGGGGTGCCAGTGGGCCCTAGGGCTGGAGGAGCACTGGGTGTCGCGAGAGCACAGGGACCTGTCTGTGCTGCCAGGGCTCTCAGGCTGGTGGCACCAGCTGGATTAACCCAAATGTGAGTCTGTGCCAGCAGCTACATGGAACCGATTAGGATGTTCCTGCCTAACTTGGGGCAAGCTGACCTCTTCTCCCAAGTAATAGGAGACAGGACAAGAGGTAGTGGCCTCAAGCTCCACCAGGGGAGTTTCAGGCTGGACATTAGGAAAAAAATTTTCACGGAAAGGGTTATTGGGCACTGGAACAGGCTGTACAGGGAGGAGGTTGAGTCACCTTCCCTGGAGGGGTTTAAGGGACAGGTGGACAAGGTGCTGAGGGACATGGTTTAGTGATTGATAGGAACGGTTGGACTCGATGATCCAGTGGGTCTTTTCTAACCTGGTGATTCTATGATTCTAAGCGGCTGCAGGGAGGCAGCGTGCTCAGGGTAAGGTCTGCAGCACTAGCATCAGCCAACCTGGCTTTTATTAAAGCTTTCTTCAGAGCCCTGCTAAAGCCCTTCCAGATGTGAGCTGCCAGGGCCATCGGAGCAGGGGCACCCAGGGGACAGGGGTGGGGAAGGCGCATGTGGTGGTTGCAATAAACTCACGCTACAGAAGGAGGAGGCCCTGAGTTCCTGAAGCACAGTTCACTGCCACCACCTGGGGCTCGAAGGGTAGGATGCTGCTACGAGTGGGAACAGGCTGTGAGGGGCAAAGGGGTGAAAGACCCATAGGACAGGGGCAGTGTTGGGTTGTAGTGGGTGCATGGCAGTGTTGCGAGGTGATCTTGCTCTGGGGCAGGTGGGGAACGTGGACTGTTGGAGTGGTGTGGCTGGGGTTGGCAGGAGTCTGGCTGCAGCCTTGTAATCTCACTACTCTCTACCTCATTACTCTCTACAACTACCTGAAGGGAGGTTGTAGAGAGGAGGGAGCTGGGCTCTTCTCCCAAGTGACAGGGGACAGGACAAGAGGGAATGGCCTCAAGCTCCACCAGGGGAGATTTAGGCTGGAGATTAGGAGGACGTTTTTCACACAGAGGGTCATTGGGCATTGGAATAGGCTGCCCAGGGAGGTGGTTGATTCCCCTTCCCTGGAGGTGTTTAAGGGACGGATGGATGAGGTCTTGAGGGACTTGGTTTAGTGTTTGATAGGAATGGTTGGACTGGAGGATCCGATGGGTCTCTTCCAGCCTGGTTGTTCTATGATTCTAATCCTGGTGTCCAAACCTGCTGTGGGGCCCCATGGGAGTCCAAGGCAGCTGCAGCCTTCCTCTTTCGCCTTGTCCTCTGCCTCTTTCTCCTTCTTCTCCTCCTCCTCCTCCTCCCCCTGCAGCCTCACGGCTCCCCATGTGCCGGGGCTGAGGCGCCAGGGAGGGTTCCACATCAGGAGCCATTCCTGGGCGGTGCTGAGACCGCAGCGTTTTCCTTGGCACTGTGGCTGCCCCAGAGCTGCTCGGACTCACCATGGCACGGGACCGAGCATGGAGCAACGCCACGGTGCTGGGTTTGTGCCGAGAGCCAGGGCAGCTGGAGTGTGGCCTTGGGACTGTGAGATCTTGGTGTGCAAGAGGGGACTTGAGGGACTCCCAGAGTCCCCCTCATCATGATGTGGTGTAGTCGTGTGGATAACTTGAAGCTGGGGCAGGTGAATGGTAGCTCTGTGGCCAGAGCAGCGACTCTGGACATCTTTGCACTCACCCAGAGCATCTCCTGAGCCAGTGACTGTAGGGAACTCCTGTGTCCTTGAGGAGTTGACCCCACACGTCTGGCACAATCCTCTCCTGGCAGCTGCGTGCACGTGGCCCCAGGAGCCCCTGCCAGCCCCCCCACATCCCATCCCCTTCCCTGAGGGGACATTAGTGCTGGCCTCTGCCCCACTGCCCGCCCCGTGCATTACAGGGATCGATGGGGCTGGATCGATACCACCAGCTGGGGACCAAAAAGCCCCAAAAGACAACTGCACCCACTTCTGCCCAGCCCTGGGGCCTTGGGAAAGCCAGCACCTCGCCCCAGGTGCCGCTGCAGCATCATCGAGTCCCCTCTTAGCCCCAAAGCCAGAAATAGCGGAGCCCGTCATTCCCAGGGGTTATAAATAGCCTTGGCTATGGGGAGATGTTGTTTTTCTGCATGGAAAACGCTGCCCTAGTTCTGTTTCATCAATCTGCCGCCAGAAATAGTCCTGATTTCTTGGAAGTTTCTTGCTGCTTGGGTATGGGTTAAAGCGCTGCCTCGGGGAGGCTCCAGGGGGACCGACAGGGAGGCTGAGCCCACCCAGCTTCAGCCAGAAGGACCCCAGACCTTCCCCTCTCCATCCTCCTGCTGTAGGCTGTGTGTTGCCAGGGAATAGCATGTCTTGTGTCCCACACTGTCTGCAGGTTGGGGGCTTTAGGGACTGCCAGGCTGCCACGGGGCAGTGTCCCTGCAGAACTCATGTGCCCTCTCTCCCTGCAGCTGGACCCACAGGCTGTGCAGACGAAGAACTGGCACATGGACGTGATTGAGATGAATGGGGTAAGCAGGACCACGGGCACCCGCAGCCCCTTGCTTTGGTGGCAGCCCCTTCCCCTGGGTCTGCACAGAGGTGATGGGTCAGGGCTGAGCTGCTGGGACTCGCCCTCTGTCCCACAGATCAAGGTGGAGTTCTCCATGAAGTTCACAAGCAGAGACATGAGCCTGAAGAGGACCCCGTCCAAAAAGCAGACTGGTGTCTTCGGGGTCAAAATCAGCGTCGTGACGAAGTACGTGTGGGGCTGGGATGGCTGGTAGCTCTGGTCCCTGTGGGTGTGGGGCTGGGGGACTTGGGGGACCTGCAACATCCTTGCAGCGTGTCCCTTTGCTCGAGCCAGCACTGCAGAGCTCAGCTTTTTCTCTCTGCTGGAGACTTGCCTGGTCCTTTGCCAGCTCCAACCCTCCTACGCATCGTGCCTGTCCTGCCCCTGGCCTGGGCTTTGCACACGGGGTGGGTCTCGGGAATCCCTTCTCACGCCTCTACTTTCCGCGCCAGGCGTGAGCGCTCCAAGGTGCCTTACATCGTGCGCCAGTGCATCGAGGAGGTGGAGAAGAGAGGCATCGAAGAGGTCGGCATTTACCGGATCTCTGGGGTCGCCACTGACATCCAGGCGTTGAAGGCTGTCTTTGATGCAAGTGAGTGTCCTTGAGGGTGGCCACTCTTCCCATCACGTTGCTCTGGGAGGGTTTGCAGGCACCAAGAGCCCTCCAGTCCCCTGCTCTGCAAGCCCAGGGTCTGGTTATTGCACTGCACGTGTGCAAACTGTGCCGGTGTGCCCAGGAAGGGGCTAGGGGTGCGGAGGAGGGTGTAGATTGGAAAGCAGAAGCTCAGAGCTCTCAGCCTTGTTTATGCCTTGGTGCCTCTGGGCCGTGTCTGCGCCTGGCTGGCTTCTGGGAGACACTGACTCAGGGCAGCGTTGCAAATGGATTTGCAAATTGTTCCACATCCCGTTGCCCAGCCAGGCGGGAACTGCTCGGCTCTTCCCAGCCCCGGCTTGGCTAAACAGAGCTGTGGACCCAGCAGTCCCTGTCCTCTGGCCAGGAGCCTGCCTGGATAGCTGGGGTGACGTGGGGGAGTTGAGTCCCAGAGGGGAGAAAGGTGTCATGTGTGGGTGCTCTCTGTCCAGATAACAAGGACATCCTCGTCATGCTGAGTGACATGGACATCAACGCCATCGCTGGCACGCTGAAGCTGTACTTCCGTGAGCTGCCCGAGCCCCTCCTCACTGACAGACTCTACCCGGCCTTCATGGAGGGGATCGGTAAGGGCACAGGGATGGGGAAGGGGTCAGTGCCCAAGCGTGGCTCTGTTTTGTGTTGCCTGCTCTGACATGGGAGACTCCCCAGGTTCCTTCCCAGCTTGGCCCGCTCAGTCCTGGCTGTCCTTGCCAGCTCAGGACTCATCACGATGCTCCCCAGGGTGCAGGCAGAGAGCCCTGTGGGTCAGGGCTGGCTGCTCCTACACCGGCTGCAGGGAGGCATCTGGCCATGCTGGGTCCTGCTGCTGCACAAGATGTTACCAGCCCCTGTCTCTTCGTGTCTCCAGCCCTCTCAGATCCTGCTGCCAAGGAGAACTGCATGATGCACCTTCTCCGCTCGCTGCCTGACCCCAACCTCATCACTTTCCTCTTTCTGCTGGAGCACTTGAAAAGGTAAAACTTGGCTTGGCATGGCCAGCCCAGCAGAGCAAGCAGCAGTGCTGGGGGGTTGTGCACACAGGCAGGAGGTGCAGGATGGGTCTGTGGTGTTGCTTTGCTGTGGGGATGGGACGTGAGCAGAGTTGGAGCCACTGTCTGCTTCCTCTGGTGCTGGCACAGCTGTGGGCTGATCCTGAACTGGAGGCAGATGGTGCTGTGCTGGTGCAGAGCATGACTCTCCTCTCCAGGACTCGATGATCCAGTGGGTCTCATCCAACCTGGTGATCCTATGATTCTATGACAGCTGGGGCCAGCAACAGCAGTTTGGCGCTGGGCAGGTGGCAGAGTGATCCTTTCCCCTCCCAGCCCCTCCATGAGGGTGCAGCCCCAGGTGTGTCCCACCTGTCCCATCTCCCTGGGTTCCAACATGCTTGCCAGGTTCCTGGCCAGGCTGCAGCCCATTCAGGCTGGGACTCGGCATGCAGCGAGTCCCTTGGACTGATGCTGGTGGTGCCCTCCCCTCTTCTCCGTGGGCTCCGTAGGATGCTGGGGGGATCCTGGAGCTGTTCTGCCCCACAGACCAGCCCCGCGAGGCCACCAGCCGCAGGTGGGGACTGCAGCGCGTGGCTGCTGACGCAGGTCAGCTCATACATCCTCTGGCAGATGCAGCTCCTGGCTGCACAGCCAGTGTGCAGCTGCTTGGCTGAGCTCTCCATGGGCAGCAGCTGGGCTCAGCGCAGGGTGGGGAAGTGATTTTGGGAGCTGTGTGGTCTCTCCTTTAGCGGCAAAACTGAGTGTAGCACCCCTAGGTAACAGTCCAGCAGCATTCCCTGCAAAACAAGGTGCAATGTGCCCCGTAAGCTCTCTGCAGGGGGTGGGGGAGACCCAGAGACTGTCAGCAATGTGGGCATGTCCCAAAGCTGCAGGTGATGCCCCATGTTGCTTGTCTCAGGGCAAGTGCAGCGATGCATAGAATCATAGAATCACCAGGTTGGAAAAGACCCATCAGGTCATTGAGTCCAACCATTCCTATCAAATACTAACCCATGGTTTGCTGGGCTTTGTCTTGGCCCAGATGAAGCCCATCTGAACCTGGGGGTGGGCGGTTCTGGGGTTCACTGGGGCCTCGAAACTGGTGGAGGGCACAGGGCATTGGGCAGGGTGGTGTATCACACAGAGCCTGGCCGCGAGTCTGGGACAGGGGCTCACAGCTCATGTTACATGCATCATAAAGTAGTTTGTTTTTTCCTTCTTACTCTGGTTTGGCTAAAACCAAACAGAAAAAGTGATTGATGCTGGGGGATGGGGAAGGAAAAATCCATTTCTATCCTGAGAACTGGGCACAGCAAGTTCCCACATCTGCTCCCCTGGCCGGGGCTCAACCGCACAGCCTGTGCCGGGGAGCACAGCTGCCTCCTAACATGGCAATGTTGTGGCCCTGGCTCTCTTGGTGTGGGCTGGCAGGGGTCCTGTGGGGTCGGCACCGGGGTGGGGAGCTGCAGGGGGAGCGGGTGTGGGGTTCCCATACCCTGCTGGGGCTCGGGGAGGGTGGAAGCTCTGCAGCACATGAGCAAGCAAGGGCTTGGTCGCTGCCACCTCACACCTGAGGCGCCCAGCCAGGCTCTGGCAGTGGCTGTAAAGGGGGCAGAGCTCCCTGCATCTGGGTTTGCTGGAGGCCACGAAGGGCGATGGCAAGCTGGAGGTGTCCAGCTGGGAGAAGGGAGATCAGCACTTGCCCCCAGCATCACTCCATGCCTGCTCTGCTCAGGGAGAACTCTATTAGGGGTTCACGCTCTAACTCCCCCTATGCCCCACAGGGTAGCTGAAAAGGAGCCCATCAACAAAATGTCTCTCCACAACCTGGCCACGGTCTTTGGGCCGACACTGCTGAGACCCTCAGAAGGGGAGAGCAAGGGACACCTCACCCTGGCCTCTGACATCTGGTCCCACGATGTGATGGCCCAGGTAAGAGCTGTGCTGGCAGTGTGGGGCCGCAGCCCACACCAGCACCCCTGGGATGGGGAGCAGAGGGAATTACCTGCTTGTCTGGGAAGGTTTGTCCCTCTTTGCTGGATGTGGCTGCACAGGGACGAGATGGGATGTGGCAGCTCTGCTCCCTTCTTGCTTAACACCCTTCCGTTTGCCTGCTACAGGTCCAGGTCCTTCTCTACTACCTGCAGCATCCTCCCATCTCCTTCACTGAGCTGAAACGCAACACACTTTACTTCTCCACGGACGTGTAGCCTGCAGGGAGAAAGCACCAGCTGCAAACACTCCCATCTCCCTGCTGGGGGACATGGACTGGATCACAGCCCCCCAGGGAGACCAGCTTGGACCCAGGACGGTGCCACCTGCAGCTCCTGTACAATCGTGTACCAGTGGCCCGGTCCCACCCCAGGCACCATGCCTCTCTGTAAAGTAGTCGTGTCTTATGTCCCTTCTTGTGTTCAAGAATTGTTTTTATGTATATTTGTTCAACGAAAGAGGTAGTGACTGACAAGGGCTGTGGACACAGGCTTCCCCCTTGGCTAGTTTCTCCTGGACTCCTTTCTGCCTGCTCCCTCCTACCAGGCTCCCCTCGTCTCGCTCAGCTCGAAGCCTGCAGCATCCCACGAGTGCCTGTTTCACTGCCCGGCTCCCTTGCCCCACGCCTGCATGTGCAGTACCGGCTCCCTTTCCACGAGGCTGGGAGCTCCTGGGCTTTCCTCCCCGGTGACGGTGACGACCAGCTCTGCTTTGGCTTGCTGCCTGCGCAAACGTCGGACCCTATGCCTGGATCCTGCTCTGGCCCAAGCGAACCAGCAACGACGAGAGCAGAGGAGCAGGGTGCTGCTTCCTCCTCACCACGTCTCTTCTGGGTGCTCTCAGGCCAGTGTCGTCTACAGCCCTTCTCCTGTGCTTTGCCTGCATGCATGTAGTGTGGTGGTTGCCTCCCTCGCTCTATCTCGCCTCCAGGTAGCGTTTTGGGGTAATAACCCATCACACAAGGCTGGAGTGAGAGGTGCTGTGCTGGTCTCAATCCACAGCAGGCTTGAGGGACGGAGAGCCAGGCAGATCAGCTTCCTCTGCCACAGGCTGACCCTGGGTTGGTGCTCTGGCACCGATGGGGTCCCATCAGGGCACACGGATCCCACAGTTTCCTCAACAAGCCCTGGCAGGGTGGGGAATAGGGTCCCCGCCGTTTCTGTACACCCACATCTCTGCTGTAGCGAGGCACGCGGGCCCCTGCCAGCCCAGCACTGCCACGAGGGTTGCCAGCACTGGTTATGCCCCACGGCAGAGCCTGCTGGGACACCAGCTTTCCTGCCATGGCCATGAGAATGGGGTTTGTGGCTCTGCTGTCCTGGGCACCAGGCAAAGGGCCCTGCTTCAGTGCCAGCCAAGCTGCTGGAGGCAGCTGCTCTGCAGGAGCTAGTCACCCAGCTTGGAAACCAGTGCAGAGGCACAGGTGGAGGAAAGCAGCCTTTGTGGCCCTCGCTACGGAAGGCAGAAGTGCTTTGTTTTCCCTTTCTCGCAAAGCAGTTGCTGCTGGGTTAGCTGTGCCTGGCCAGCTCAGTTCTGTTTCAGTAAGTGGCTCTAGTTTTTGACCCCCCAAGCTGATGGCTGGAGTTGTCACGCCGTTTCCCAAGGCAGCACGGCTGCCGGAGTGCCTGGCTCCTGCTATGTTCCCACCCTCCCACTCACAGGTAGGTGCTGGTACCTGTTGGGACACACAACCTTTCGCTCTGTGAGCCGAATCTGTGTTCCAGTGGGAAAAAGCCCCTCTCCCTTCCCCGACTGCCTTGGCCCCGTGCTCTCCTGTGCCAAATGGAGATGGGTGAGAAGTGACCAAGTGTACCCCTGCTAAGAGCAGCGTTGCCTTTACCCTCCTGACTATCAGACTGTTCCAGGTAGAGTCCAGCCACCTGCCAGTGATGCACCAGGTATGTCCTCAGCCCATCTCCCTGGGGAAGGCAGCACCTACCGCCCCGCACCAGCAAAGCAACTCAAGGAGGGGCAGTCTTTCGGTTCCCCTCCAAAGGGCTCACACTCCAGACCCTGCTCCTCTTGACTACCAGCGAAACAGAAGGGAAACAGCATTGCAGGAAACAACCAGGTTATCTGTCTTGGCCCTGGACTCAGTGAGGAGGTAGAGTTTTAGATCTGACTGCACAACAGATCCCTGCGTGTGTCTGGTTTGTTACACGTGTCCAAGTCTCTGTCCACGATACTGTCATTCCAGATGGAGACTCTGTACAGCCAATTCCCCCCCCCGTGCAACAGTGGCTGGAGGCCCGGGCCACACAGCCCTGGCACAACAACAGGCTGCGGCCGTCCCCGGGACTGGCTTTTTCTTGTCCCTACAGTGAAGGAAAAAGGGGGGTGGCCTCTTGCAGCTACAGGTAGAATAGAACTGTTAATTAATATTTGACTTTCAAAAGTTGTTAAGGATATATTTTTGTTTGTGTTCCATTTCAATTTCTGTAGATTATAAACTTTAAATGGCTGTAAACCATGTGAGGAGGAAAAAAAAAAAACCCAAGTGTTAATAAAAATGCAAAGCCCAAACATTTGCACAAAAGGAGCCCTGTGGTGTTGCTGTTTGCACTAACTGATCACCTTGGCATCACAGCTTCTCTTTCTGTTGTGGAAATCGTGCTGGTTGCACTTCAAGCCAGCGGCATAAGCACAGGCATCGTGCCAGGCAATCTTTTTAAGAGACATCTTATGGTTTGGGCTACATCCTTGCATTTCAGTACATTCTGAAGGAAAAAAAAAAGGACTGTCTGGAGCCAGCTTGTTTAATCAGCCCAGAATTACTCAAGCTTAAAATTCAGCTGACTTGCAGAGCTTCTGGCCTGAGGATATTGAACAGGCACAGCAAGGGACATCAGGCAATCTGGAAGCCTCATCTGATAGATCACATGGTGCTGTCTCCCCACTTCTTTCCGTGTGGGAATGGGAGGCAATGTGTCTCTGAACTGACCACCCTATCAGCCAAACCATCGCACTAGTATTGCTCGTCCAGGTAAGCAAGTGCTGTCACCATTCTGTGCTGTCAAACTGTGGATGTGAAGGAGGAGAAGTGGGTGGGGGAGCCTCCAGTAGGTGCGTGTGCTGAATCTGAAATCCTGTTGCCTGGGATTGAGGGTGTGGGTTTGCTCAATGGAACTTAAAATCAGCCTGTGCTATCACAAGTATAAAAATGACCCCCTGAGGGCTGAGAACAGAGCTTGTTTAGAAGCACAGGAGGGCTAATATGAATGCAGACCAAAAAGGGAGCAGCACCTTGAGCTAAGGAACAGAAGTTTGGACTCCAGTATCAATGTTCTGCAGAAATAACATTTCCCTTTCCCCAGTATAACACTGAGGCACTGGGAGAGGGTACAGGGATGTCACGGGAAACAGACTGGGTGCTAAGTGAATGCCCAGTTATGTCTAACAGTGGTTTATCCTCACAACCCCACTTTCTAGCCTCACTATCAAACTGCTGGAACTAACGTCGTGAGCCTGTGGCAGTTGAAGCAGTAGCAAAATTATATGTACTCCCACAGCAAGGTTAAATCAGGCTAGCCAAGTGGCTACAGAGAATTATACTTCTGCAATAACCTTTTTTTTTTCCCCCTCTTAAATTGTTCTGTTCATCTGCCAGTAACCACATGGCTCTAAGGCTAAGAATTCCTTTTTGCTTTTCCCTTTAAGACATGGTAAAGAAATCTGGCGCTCCTCTCTGTACTTGAAATAAGACAAGTTGTACAGATGGTGGTTTGTCTTCAGCTGGTATTTTAAGAAAAGCCTGGAACAAACTTATTTCTCCACAGGATCTTACCTCTCGCTAACAGAGCAGCAAACCGAGAGCTGTTTTAACACTTGCAGCACGTTCAAACACACGGCAACCGAATTCGCTGCGTTTCTTTTTGAAGATTGTCCTCCTGGCTCTTTCGATGCTAGACTTAATCAAAATCAGACCCAAGAGATTGAAAATGCTCAGAGTCCAGGCTTGTTTCCTGGAAACTGACCGTCAGCTGATCCGGCCTGGAGATACTGCTCGCTGCGCCTGGCTCCGTGCGTGCATACTCCCGCAAGCCTGCCTGCAGCAGCGAGCCAGGGCTCGCAGCCAGATTAGTGTTAGTCATTCAGGAAAAGCAGCCAACACCATCCAGCTTGCACTGATCAGGACGCCGAAGGCAGTGGAAAGGTAAGCCCGGTGGTTCTTCTTTGCAACACTGGAATGAAAGGGAAGCTTGCTCCTGAGGCATCCCACTGCTACCGTAGATAGTAATCAATGGCGGCAGAGAACGCGGCGAATCCACCACAGCCGATAACGCCTGCCTTCAACCCAGCTGCAACGCAAAAAAAAGATTGGGAAGATATTTTCCCATTTCCTTTCCTTACGCTGTACTGACTTCATAGAATCATAGAACAACCAGGTTGGAAGGGACCCATCGGATCTTCTAGTCCAACCATTCCTATCTAACACTAAACCAAGTCCCTCAATACCTCATCCACCTGTCCCTTAAACACCTCCAGGGAAGGGGAATCGACCATCTCCCTGGGCAGCCTATTCCAATGCCCAATCACCCTCTGTGTGAAAAACTTCCTCCTAATCTCCAGCCTAAATCTCCCCTGGGGGAGCTTGAGGCCACTCCCTCTTGTTCTGTCCCCTGTCACTTGGGAGAAGAGCCCAGCTCCCTCCTCTCTACAACCTCCCTTCAGGTAGTTGTAGAGAGTAATGAGGTCTCCTCTCAGCCTCCTCTTCTCCAGGATAAATAACCCCAGCTCTCTCAGACGCTCCTCATAGGTTCTGTTCTCCAGCCCCTTCACCAGCTTCGTGGCTCTTCTCTGGACTTGCTCCAGAGCCTCAACATCCTTCTTGTGGTGAGGGGCCCACAACTGCACACAGTATTCAAGGAGCGGCCTCACCAGTACACCTGCAGGGACTTGGCAGGGCTCTACCAGCAGCACACTCGCACTCCAACTGCCCCAGGTGAGTGAGGGAACCCGGCACATGCTGGGATTAAACTGCTGGCTGGGCCCTGCGATGCTAAGTCTCCCCCCACGGGCTCAAAGAGAAAATGCCAGTGGCCATCGCTGACTTCAATGTGCTCTGATCTGAGCACTACGAGTAGCTTTGCTGTTGGACTACAGAGAAGAGCCACAGCAGCTTTGAAAGCTTCAAGAGGATTAGGTCCTGGACAGACACAACTTAACAAGCTCAATTAGAGGCACTTTTTTCTATGCTCTGTGGACAGGGTTTTTTTCTTAAAGAAAGGTGAGAGAAGTTTGGTACTTCTGATGAGCGCAGCAGCTCTCCTCCTAGTTAGGGCATTTCTCCAGATGTTCTTAGCACTTGGGGCTTCCCAGAGTCCCCACTAGTTCTTGCTGGACTAAAATCCCAGCGCTTCCACTCTCTTACGTACTAAATAGAGTTGTCTGTTTGATTTCATGCAGGAGAAAAGAGGAAAGCGTTTTACACACTGTGCAAATTAACAGTTAGTGCCAGTGAAACAGTGTATACATATATATATATATATATATATATATATATAAGCAGAGCTCTCTTAACACAAGAGCTGCAGCTTCGGAGTTGCTTTGTATGTATTTTTGGCTCCCTCCCCACAGCACCAAAGAATATTTTGGACAGTTAACACCATTTCCTGATTTTTCTTTCAAGTCAATACTGTTGATTTTCCTCCATTCTGACTGTCCTGTTCGACCGAGTCTTCCCTACCCACACAGATCTTTCAAACTGACAGGAAAGCAACAGAGAGAGCAGTTTTGCTAGTTTTTTTGCTAGTTTTGCTAGTCTGGAGGACACTGTCACATCGGCATCACCATAACATCATGCAACGTGTAAGAAAATTAAGAGCCTTATCAAAGAAATAGTTCATAACGGGCACTACCGACCTCTGAAGCCGATTGCTCCTCCCGTGATGCAGCCGCTAATAACGCTGTTCTTCCAGTCTGACTTCCCACGATACTGTGGAATTAAAAATCAAAGTCAACAAGTAAATACAGAAAAAACGCTCGCTATCTATACTAATCCCAAGAGGGATTAAGTGACTTCCCAGCCCCTGCTCAGCTGAGGATGTTTTTCCCTCAGTTCTCAGCAGATGGCCCTCTGCACTTTCAAACATAAGATGTGGAGGACCAGGAGAAGGAGGAGAGGGTCACAGAGAAGTGAGACAAATCCATATGGTGCAATGCAGTGATAGGAGAAGATGCTCAGGTGAGTCCAGCACCAAGAGAGAGATTTTAAAGGCACACGAGATCAACACTGAGCCTGGTTCTCAGGTGAGAGTCACAGAAACCTGCTGGAAAGATTTATACTATTTCCCTCTGTACTCAGCACTGGTGAGGCCGCTCCTTGAATACTGTGTCCAGTTCTGGGCCCCTCAGCACAAGAAGGATGTTGAGGCTCTGGAGCAAGTCCAGAGAAGAGCGACAAGACTGGCGAAGGGGCTGGAGAACAGAACCTATGAGGAGTGGCTGAGAGAGCTGGGGTTGTTTAGCCTGGAGAAGAGGAGGCTGAGAGGAGACCTCATTGCTCTCTCCAACTACCTGAAAGGAGGTTGTAGAGAGGAGGGAGCTGGGCTCTTCTCCCAAGTGACAGGGGACAGGATAAGTGGGAATGGCCTCAAGCTCCACCAGGGGAGATTTAGGCTGGAGATTAGGAGGAAGTTTTTCACACAGAGGGTCATTGGGCATTGGAATAGGCTGCCCAGGGAGGGGGTTGATTCCCCTTCCCTGGAGGTGTTTAAGGGACGGGTGGATGAGGTCTTGAGGGACTTGGTTTAGTGTTTGATAGGAATGGTTGAACTTGATGATCCGGTGAGTCTCTTCCAACCTGGTTGTTCTATGATTCTATGATTTCCATAGCCAGAGCACGCAAGTTTTTCACCAAGTTTTTCATCTCTGTTCTGCTCCCTTGCGCAAGCAGATACACTTTTCTTCTAGATGAGTTTAAAAAGAATTGTGGTTTTCAATTAAAAGGCAGCACTGAAATTCGTAAAGGCTAATTTTCCCATTTAAGAAAACGGATGATAGATTTATCACTGTGCAAAGTAATTTCTTGCTGTAGATGCAAGATGAAAATAGTCCTGTTACTTAGGAGCTTTCATCACAGGATCTCTTTCTGCATATGGAATTTTTAGAGGCTCAAATTACCATGTTGCAACTCACAGTCTGATGTTTTAAAGTAACAACAAGTACTTGTAGTTAGGGTTGCAGAAAAATAACGCCTGTGCTTGCCAACACATTCAGGACTGGAACTTACATGGTCTTCTGCTCGTTCTGTCAAGAGAACAGCAAGGAGTTCTGAAGAACTCGGTCTGCTTGCACAATGGAGCAGAACAAAGTGATCACTGCACTTGTGAAAAACTTGCTGAAAAGCTCTGACGGCCAAGAAACAAACCAAACTAGCCTACTCCTCAGCTCACCACAAAGGGGAGAGAAGTTGAGCAACGAAGCTGGTGAAGGGGCTGGAGAACAGGCCCTATGAGGAGGGGCTGAGAGAGCTGGGGGGGTTTAGCCTGGAGAAGAGGAGGCTGAGAGGAGACCTCATTACTCTCTCCAACTCCCTGAAAGGAGGTTGTGGAGAGGAGGGAGCTGGGCTCTTCTCCCAAGGGACAGGGGACAGAACAAGAGGGAATGGCCTCAAGCTCCGCCAGGGGAGATTTAGGCTAGAGATTAGGAGGAAGTTTTTCACACAGAGGGTCATTGGGCATTGGAATAGGCTGCCCAGGGAGGTGGTTGATTCCCCTTCCCTGGAGGTGTTTAAGGGACAGGTAGATGAGGTCCTGAGGGACATGGGTTAGTGTTTGATAGGAATGGTTGGACTGGATGATCCGATGGGTCTCTTCCAACCTGGTTGTTCTATGATTCTATGATTCTAAGTACTAATTTGGAGCTAGTAAAAGAGATTATTAAGCGTACAAGGAAACATAATGCTTAAAAAGTGACTACTCACGGACTCCACCATGCATTCGGTGCAGGAGAACATGGCACCCACAATGGCAAAGTTCTTGGCATAGGATACCCCTCGCTGCCCCATGTCTTTCAGAACCTCTTTCGCAGTTGGTGTGCGGTACGGATCCTTGGGATCAAACCCAACGTTGGTGTCGATGCCAGCTGTGAAGACACCAAATGCGCCTCCCAGAACGAAGCCTGTCAAATACCAAAAAAAAAAATAAAGGAAGCCTGGGCTGGATGCAAACAGCACGTTCCCCCAGCACCTCTGCTCCTGCTGCCTGTCAGTGCTGCAGCGTGGATGGGGCAGCACAAGAGCACAAATGGGCTCTCTCGGTACTGTTGCTGTCACCCTCCTCCTGACAGCCTGTGCTGTGCTGAGGAAAGGCTGAGAATCACCAGAGTGGTTTAGAGTGTAAAGGACCACAAAGGCCACCCAGTCCAACCCCCTGCGACGAGCAGGGACACCTTCAAGTCAGACAGGTTGCTCAGAGCCCCATCCAGCCTTGAAGGTTTCCAGGGATGGATCATCTACCATCTTTCTGGACAAACTGCACGAGTGCCTCATCACCCTCAGTCAATAAAATTTCTTCCTAATATCTAGTCTAAACCTCTCCTCTTACAGTTTAACACCATTACCCCTCGTCCTATTGCTACAGGCCCTGCTAGAAAGCTTTTCCACTTTTTTTTTTCAGCCTCATCACCCTCAGTGAATAAAATTTCTTCCTAATATCTAGTCTAAACCTCTCCTCCTACAGTTTAATACCATTACCCCTCGTCCTGTTGCTACAGGCCCTGCTAGAAAGCTTTTCCACATTTTTTTTTATCAGCCTCATTGAAACACTGAAAGACAATGAGGTCTTGCGGGAGCCTTCTCAGCGAATAGAATTTCTTCCCAATACCTAGTCTAAACCTCTCCTTTTATAGTTAGAGCCACTACCCCTCGTCCTATTGCTACAGGCCCTGCTAGAAAGCTTTTCCACTTTTTTTTTTCAGCCTCATCACCCTCAGTGAATAAAATTTCTTCCTAATATCTAGTCTAAACCTCTCCTCCTACAGTTTAATACCATTACCCCTCGTCCTGTTGCTACAGGCCCTGCTAGAAAGCTTTTCCACATTTTTTTTTATCAGCCTCATTGAAACACTGAAAGACAATGAGGTCTTGCGGGAGCCTTCTCAGCGAATAGAATTTCTTCCCAATACCTAGTCTAAACCTCTCCTTTTATAGTTAGAGCCACTACCCCTCGTCCTATTGCTACAGGCCCTGCTAGAAAGCTTTTCCACTTTTTTTTTTCAGCATCATCACCCTCAGTGAATAAAATTTCTTCCTAATATCTAGTCTAAACCTCTCCTCTTACAATTTAATACCATTACCCCTCGTCCTGTTGCTACAGGCCCTGCTAGAAAGCTTTTCCACATTTTTTTTTATCAGCCTCATTTAAGCACTGACAGACAATGAGGTCTTGCTGGAGCCTTCTCTTCTCAGTGAATAAAATTTCTTCCCAATACCTAGTCTAAACCTCTCCTCTTATAGTTAAAGCCACTACCCCTCATCCTATTGCTACAGGCCCTGCTAGAAAGCTTCTCCCTGTCTTTCTTATCAGCCTCCTTTAAGTTTCGGGAGGCAATAAGGTCTCCCCACAGCTGAACAGCTTTCGCAGCCTCTCTTCGCAGGGGAGGCGCTCCAGGCCTTAAGCCTTAAGCCTAAGGCTCTCAAGCCTAGCAAGGAGGGGAGGGAGGCAGAGATCCCCCCCCCCCCAGGCCCAGAAAGGGTCTCGAAGGGAGGGAAGTTGGCCCCCCCCCCCCGGTCCCCGTCGCACCCCCTACGCAGGCCAGCGCCGCTTTGAAGGCGCAGCTCTCCATGGCTCGCTCCACCGTCTTCTGCTCCTCGCTCTTGGGCGGGCTGGGGATGCCCCCGAGCGTGCTGGGGTCCCATGGCCGGGGCTGCCGCCGCTCGCCCACCAGGTGCTGCAGCAGGAGGCTGTACTGCAGCGGCGGCCCCGGCGGCGGCTCGGCGGCCATGGCGGCACCCGGTCCCTCCAGCGCCGGTACCGCGGCTCCCAGTAGCCTCCGCGGCGCGCGGGGGGGTTGTGGGCCTCGTAGTTCCACCGCCGCAAGCAGCCGCCTTAGCATCCGCGCTGCGAACTACAAATCCCTTAGGTCCGCGCGACGCGCGGGGGGTTATGGGCATTGTAGTTCCACAGCGGCAAGCCGTCGCCTTAATACTCCTGATGAGAACTACAACTCCCATTGGGCTCCGCCGCGCGCGAGCTTATGGGCGCTGTAGTTTTACTGTGGGAAGCCGCTGCCCTAGCACCCGCGGTGAGAACTACAAATTCCTCCAGTGCTACCCGTGTAGAGGAATACTAATTCTGTCAAGCTCCGCGGCGCTCGGGGGTTTATGGGCGTCGTAGTTTCTCTGTGGGAACCCGCTGCCTTTTGTGATCCGGCTGGGAACTACAACTCCCGGCATGCGCTGCGTGGAGGTGCTCCACGTGACCGGCGCGGACTACATTACCCGGCGTGCCGCGCGACAGCCCCCTGGCGGCCGGCGTGGCCGCTGCAGGCGAGGTGACAGCCGGGCTGCGGGAGCATCCTCGGGGGCGGCGGCAGGTGAGCGCCGGGCTGCGGGGGGGCGGCCTCGGCCGGGCTCGGGGGGCGCTGCTGCAGTGCGGGACAGGCCCCTCTGCCCCGCCTGGGGCGCGGGAGCGGCCGGGAGGGCAAGAAGGGGCGACAGGTCCGGCTCCTCGGGGGTCCCCGGGGGTGCGGGGGCTGAGGGCAACACAGTCCGGGGGCTTGAGGGGTCCCTGGGGAGGAGGGTGGGGGGGCTCTGTGTCCCTGTGTCCCCTCCTGGGGATGAAAGGTGGAGGGGGTCCGTGTGTCCCCTCTTGGGGCTAAGGGGGAAGGTGTCCGTGTGTCCCCTCCTGGAGCTGAAGAGAGGAGGGGGGTCTCTGTATGCCCCTCCTGGGGCTGAGGGGGAAGGTGTCCCTGTGTCCTCTTCTGTTGTCTATGTGTCTTCTCCTGGGGCTGTGGGGAGAGTGTCCGTGTCCCCCCTCCTGGGGCTGAGGTGTCCGTGTGTCCCCCTCCTAGGGCTGAGGAGAGGAGGGGGTCTCTGTGTGCCCCTCCTAGGGCTGAGGGGGAAGGTGTCCGTGTGTCCCCTCTTGGGGCTGAGGGGGGAGTTGTCTGTGTGTTCCCTCCTCGGGCTGAAGGGGCAGTTGTCTATGTGTTCCCTCCTGGGGCTGACGGGGGAAGGTGTCCGGATGTCCCCTCCTGGGGCTGAGGAGGTGTCTGTATGTCCTCTTCTGGGGCTGAAGGGGCAGTTGTCTATGTGTCCCCTCTTGGGGCTGAGGGGAAGGTGTCCGTGTGTCCCCTCTTGGGGCTGAGGGGAAGGTGTCCGCGTGTCCCCTCTTGGGGCTGAGGGGAAGGTGTCCGTGTGTCCCCTCTTGGGGCTGAGGGGAAGGTGTCCGTGTGTCCCCTCTTGGGGCTGAGGGGAAAGTGTCTGTGTGTCCTCTTCTGGGGCTGAAGGGGCAGTTGTCTCTGTGTCTTCTCCTGGGGCTGAGGGGAGAGTGTCCGTGTGTCCCCTCCTGAGGCTGAGGTGTGTCCCCTCCTGGGGCTGAGGGGTGTGTGTGTCTGTATGTCCCCTCCTGGGGCTGAGGGGGAAGGTGTCCGTGTCCCCCCTCCTGGGGCTGAAAGGGCAGCTGTCTATGTGTCCCCTCCTGGGGCTGAGGGGAGAATGTCCGTGTGTCCCCCCTCCTGGGGCTGAGGTGTCTGTGTCCCCCCTCCTGAGGCTGAGCGTGCCCCTAGGTGAGTGTTTGGGGACTTCAGGCCCTCACCGGAGGCTGAGAGCATCCCCTGGGGCTGAGATTGTGGGTGCTGAGGGTGCAGAGGCTGGGGTGTCCCCCTAGGGGCTGAGAGCATCCTTTGTGGGGCTGAAGGTGCCTTTGGGTTGCGTGTGAAGAGGCTGCAGAGCAGGAACTCTCCAGCCTTTGGCATCACGGCACCTCAGAGCAGGCATCTTTGCTCTCCTGTATTTTCCACGTGCGATATGGAAATCTTTAGGGGGTCAGGACACCTCCTGCAGCCCTTCAGAGGAGAAGCAGGCTGTCTCTGCCTCTTCAGGACCCGCGTATCCCCAAAAGGCTTGGGGAATAACCAAAATCTGTCTTTCCATTGCAAAATCTTAGACTCTTAGACTCTTAGAATCACCAGGTTGGAAGAGACCCACCAGATCACCGAGTCCAACCATTCCTATCAAAATACAAGCTTAGAATCATAGAACAACCAACCAGGTTGGAAGAGACCCATCGGATCATGGAGTCCAACCATTCCTATCAAACACTAAACCATGTCCAATGGTTGCATCACGTAGAACCCCTGGCTCTGGGACGCTGGTTCTCTTTGGTAAACGAGGTGAGGAGCGTCGCTTCACCCTTGGTGAACAAGGTGCTGTGAACATCCGAAAGCTTCTGGGTGCTCTCCTTTTGTTTAGCTTGGTTTACTGTCTTGTTTGTGTGGCCTAGAACCGGTTTTCTGCTCAGCTCGGCAGAAGCGAAGACAGGAACGCCTTATAAAATTGCTTTCTGGACCTCTTATTTGATATTTTTCTATTTTAAAAGTTACCCATGGGTTGGGTGGTTGTTTTTTTTTTTTTCAACTCCTGCTGTTTTTTAATAGGATGCTTTGAAGTGGCCTATTTCAATAAATGAAAATGATTTAAATGATTTAGCAAGTAAAAAATTTTCCTGATAACTTGAAACGCAACTCTTTAGAGATCCCAAAATAAGAAGTTCTATTTCTCTGGGGTTTTTGGTTTTTTTTTTTTTTTTTTTTTTTTTGATCCTTTGCGCTTTGTCTCACTGCTGTCTCGGTTCAGGACAGGGATAGGTAGGATCAAATAACAATTTAAAACGATGGTTTCACAACCACAAATATTTCATTATGCGAAGTTCAACAACTTTCCTCTTAAATTCCACTGCCCTCTACTGGCTGGACTAGAAGGGTCCCCTGCCCACTGCTCTCGCCTCTCCTCTCTTCTTTTATTCCTTTTTTTCCTTTGGTTTGTTGCTTTTCTTTTATTTGTTAAGGTCAGAAACAGTTGGAAAACAAGCTCTTAAAATTGACTACAAGTGTGTCTTTACAAAATAGAGAAGGTTCCTGGCAGGATGATCTCCCTGAGGAGCCCTGAACTTTAGATTTCAATCTTCTCCTTGATCCAAAATAGCCTCGTTGGGCTGAGCTTGAAGTCATAGGCTGCAAAGTCTATTTTCCACCAGCATAAAGGGAAAAAAAAAAAAAAAAAAGTGTTGGATTTGGAATGAGGGCACCGAGAGTTTGCATGTATGGCTGGAATATTTCTTTTCTTTCTTCCTGAGCTTTGGAGAAAACACTGGGTGACGATTTGTTTGTAAATAGAATATTTTTATAAACAAATTTTGTAAACGTATGAAATCTATATAGGTTTATTTATAAATGTTCTCATGTGTGCATGTATGTATTATATATATGTCATATTGTCTCCCCTTCGGCGTTTAAATAGCTTTTTTCCCCTTTCCCCATTCATGCTGTTCTGTGAACGAATTCACATGCTTGAGTATTTGCATAACCTCATCTGCCTGAACATGAGTGAAATCAGATGGAGGATTAAGGCTCGTGGAGAGGATCTGAGTCCAATGCATCTTTGATAAATAAGTTCTTTCAATGAAACTTTCAGCTTTCTATTTCTGTTTTCTACCCCTTTGTTATCGCAGGCGTGTGTAGCCGATGTATTTGATCCTCTTCCTTCACCAGGCTCGTCTGGTCTGAAATCACACTTTCATCTTCGTAGAATCATAGAATCATCAGGTTGGAAAAGACCCAC
This sequence comes from Coccyzus lansbergi, assembly GCA_033558105.1. Lineage (NCBI taxonomy): Eukaryota > Metazoa > Chordata > Aves > Cuculiformes > Coccyzidae > Coccyzus > Coccyzus lansbergi. The sequence goes on along the minus strand of JAUMJK010000618.1, from coordinate 207,162 downwards.
TGGATCATCAAGTCCAACCATTCCCATCAAACACTAACCCATGTCCCTCAGCACCTCATCCACCCGTCCCTTAAACACCTCCAGGGAAGGTGACTCAACTACCTCCCTGGGCAGCCTCTGCCAGTGCCCAATGACCCTTTCTGTGAAAATTTTTTTCCTAATATCCAGCCTGAACCTCCCCTGGTGGAGCTTGAGGCCATTCCCTCTCGTCCTGTCCCCTGTCCCTTGGGAGAAGAGTCCAGCTCCCTCCTCTCCACAACCTCCTTTCAGGTAGTTGTAGAGAGCAATGAGGTCTCCTCTCAGCCTCCTCTTCTTGGAGCTGTTGAGTCCAGTAAGAGTGTAGGTTATTTTTAACCTTCCCTAGTTCCGGACGAAACCTTTTTGTTCCGGTGAGTGCGTCTCTTTCCTGTGTGAGGACAGCATTAGGTGCAGGTGATGGTGAATTTTTCTCCAGCTTGTGATGCTCCAACGTGCTCAGTGTGTGTTTCAGCAGAGGGCAGCATGTGGGGATATTAAATAATTGCATTTCCCTTGACCTTTACAAGTGACTCAGTCTCCCACACTTGAACGTTCTCCAGGCAGGACGAACCCTGGAAAGAATGGGTTTTTTGTCTGAAATCCTCTCTCCACATATGTCTCTTGGTTACAGAGCTCATAGGTTTTGCACAGGCCTTGGCTGTAATTTTTAGCATTGCTATTTAAAAAGAAAATAAGATTTCATAGCACTCCACTTCGTTTTCTGCCAGTTCCTAAATCTTTTCTGAAGTTATTCAGCTGGGTAGGTAGTGGCTGAAGGTGCAAGCTAATCAGAGATTAAATCCATTCTTTTTCAATTTTTCAATTTTACTGAGGGACATGGTTTAATGTTCGATAGGAATGGTTGGACTCGATGATCCGATGGGTCTCTTCCAACCTGGTGATTCTATGATTCAATCAGGTTTACCCATCTGCACATTTTCCCGTTACGAGCACTGTGATGATCCAGTGGAATGAGAGGAAGAGGGGATAAATTATTGGATATTTTCATGATAAAAGGGAAAGCTTTCAGTCACACCATGAACAGAAGACAGTGTGGCTGCTTTGCAGCTGGTCACGTTGCCGACCTTGGGTAGCAGAGAGGTTTCAGCGGCTACAAAAGGAAGTGTGCAGGGGCCTGCTGGGCTCTGACTCTGCTTAACGTTTCCATTCTCTAGTCTTCTCATCTATATATAAAGGCTGATACTTTCCTGCTTCTCATTCAGGTTGTAAATGTAGTAATGTTTATTTGTTTAAATGATGTTTGGTTTGAAGTGGCATTGGAGAAGTGCCTTGCAAAATACACCTAAATTCAGTGAAGGAAAATCACTTTAACTTCTGCACTTCCCTTGGTTTATATGAGTTTAACTAATTTATTTAGGACCTAATTTTAAAGGGACCTAAACAGGCTGGACCACTGGGCAGAGTCCAATTGGATGAGGTTTAACACGACCAAATGCCGGGTCCTGCACTTGGGGCACAACAACCCTATGCAGAGCTATAGACTGGGAGAAGTCTGGCTGGAAAACTACCAGGAGGAGAGGGACCTGGGGTGTTGGTCGACAACCGACTGAACATGAGCCAGCAGTGTGCTCAGGAGGCCAAGAAGGCCAATGGCATCCTGGCTTGGATCAGAAATGGTGTGACCAGCAGGGCCAGGGAGGTGATTCTCCCTCTGTACTCAGCACTGGTGAGGCTGCTCCTTGAATCCTGTGTTGAGTTGTGGGCCCCTCAGCACAAGAAGGATGTTGAGGCTCTGGAGAGAGTCCAGAGAAGGGCAATGAAGGTGGGGAAGGGGCTGGAGAACAGGCCCTATGAGGAGTGTCTGAGAGAGCTGGGGGTGTTTAACCTAGAGAAGAGGTGACTGAGAGGAGACCTCATTGCTCTCTATAAGTACCTGAAAGGAGGCTGTAGAGAGGAGGGAGCTGGGCTCTTCTCCCCAGGGACAGGGGACAGGATGAGAGGGAATGGCCTCAAGCTCCACCAGGGGAGATTTAGGCTGGAGATTAGGAGGAAGTTTTTCACACAGGATCATTGGGCATTGGAATAGGCTGCCCAGGGAGGTAGTTGATTCACCTTCCCTGGAGGTGTTTAAGGCACAGGTGGATGAGGTCCTGAGGGACATGGTTTAGTGTTTGATAGGAATGGTTGGACTAGATGATCCGATGGGTCTCTTCCAACCTGGTTGTTCTCTGATTCTTTAATTTGCTGGACAGTGCAGTAATTTTTTTCTCCTGAGGTAGTGAGGCTTTCTGCGGTGGAGACTAACGTGGCAAGCAGCTAAAGCACTGACCCAAGGATAGATTGTGGGCAGAGGGCAGCTATAGGGGAGGTAAAACTGAAAAGGCATCCTGACTCACTGAGATTTTTAATTCTTTTTTCTTTAGGTCAACGTAAGACAGGCTGCAAAGAGAGAGATATATTTCAATAAAATCTCCTTTTAAGATCAGCAGACTCATTCCTTGTGACTCTGTGTTGTAAACTCGGAGAGAAGGAGCAGGATGTGGGTTTTCAAGATGATTGTTTGATCCTGTCTTCTCTCTTGACCGTTTTATGTCTCAAAGTGCACATCCTTTTTGAAACTAAAGTGGTTGGTTTGCGTTTGCTGCACTTCAGCAAGTTGCTCCTTCCCCTCTTCACCATTTCCCTAATATTACACATCCTTTTGTTTTCACCTAGGAAATCTGAGTTGCACTCGTGTTGTAACTCACAGTCTAAAAAAAGACGTGTATAAAGTTTCAGCCATCGTCATCTCCCAGGGATTTTTAGCTGTTGCTATAGAAGCCTAAATTGTCTTTTGAGAGACCTTTCCAATATAAAGAAGTTGATACTGGGGGAAGTTGTCATGGAAATAGGCAGCAAAAAAGAGAAAGGAAATCTCAATGTGATGACTTTTCCTAAGCTTGGCCAACCTGGTGAAGTGGCTGCCTACCCAGAGATCTGATTCTGCACATCCTCTCCAGTATGTTCCAGTGGGACTAGAACCTAAACTACCTGAAAGGAGGGTGTAGAGAGGAGGGAGCTGGGCTCTTCTCCCAAGTGACAGGGCACAGGACGAGAGGGAATGGCCTCAAGCTCTGCCAGGGGAGATTTACGTTAGAGATTAGGAGGAAGTTTTTCACGGAAAGGGTCATTGGGCATTGGAATAGGCTGCCCAGGGAGGTGGTTGATTCACCTTCCCTGGAGGTGTTTAAGGCACAGGTAGATGAGGTCCTGACGGACATGGTTTAGTGTTTGATAGGAATGGTTGGACTTGATGATCCGATGGGTCTTTTCCAACCTGGTTGTTCTATGATTCTAAAGAAATTTATATTTAACGTTTATATCAACAACTCATCGAGCTTTGTGTTTCTCTGAATTCAAGTTTCCTTGCACAATAACGTCTAAAAAGCATTGTGATGCTGTTCCTCAAGCTACCCAGCCCTCCAGGTAGGGAGACGAGGTCCCTTTGGAGCGGAGCTTAGGGCTGTGTTGAAGGAAACCAGGGCTCATCGGTTCTTTGGTGTCCATCGGGTTGGGAGCAGAAAGCAACTTACCTGCAACCACCACTGAGGCTCCTCTGGTGGAAGGAAGCCCCTCCAGGTGACGTTGGCAGGGGAACTTCCACCAGCCTGGCTCTGTTGTGGGATGAGCCGTAGCAGAGCTTTTTATTATACTCCTGGCAATGGCCACTCGGGAAGGATTTATCGAGCTGTCACTGAAATGAGGCTTTCAGAACCAATTTTTAAACGACTGACTAAAAATAGTCTTTTCTGCAAGCTTCAGTGCCATTTCAGATCTGAACAGAAGGAGTCTTTTGTGTCTCGCTGAGCGGTGGCATACACAGCTCTCTCTTCATAAATTTCATGTCCACTTATACCAGCGCTAAGCCTGGCTGGCTCCCTGCTTTCAAGCTTTTTGTGTCTGTCACTGAAACCTCCTGATATCTAATAGATGCGATTGAGCGAGCTGCCTTTAAATATCTATTACTGGTGTCGCCATGGTAACTGCTGTAAGAGTTTTCTTGCTGGTAGGTTTCCAGCTCCCTCAGATACAACAGGGCAAAACGCTTAGGCTGTTGTTCTCATGGTTTCAATGAGATCACATGCAATATCAAAGAAGAAAAACGAACATATTTCTTCTTTTTAATAGCAGTGAATATTAATAGTAATGGAATGAGTCAGATCAGAGGACAGGGACAGACAGAGCTTCCCCTGGAGCACACGCCTTCACCTGTGGGAACCAGGAAAATGTGGCTTTCCTCGACTGAGCCAACCCTTGGCCTTTCTTTTGACACTGTCAGCAAGTGAGCTAATTAATCCTAATGAAGGATGCAAAATCATGATATCCCACTTGCTACAGGAGCAGGCAATGTTGCTAAGTGATTCAGTGTGGAATAGAAGGAAACTGAGCTGGCCAGTGTGTTCTCTCCTCATTTTTCTGTATTCCTAAACTGAAACTTTCTGGCTCTTGGCCTTTAGCTGCTGTGTACCAGGCTAGCAGAGTTAGTTGGGCAATATCCAGAGTGACATTTCTGCTATCCAGGATTTCCCAGTCTTCCTCCTCTCTTCTCTCCCGTCTGCTTTCTTTCCCAAGTTTCTGTTGCTTGGTCAGTCCATCCTCTTCTGCTCTGCAAGGGCTGTAGTTTCTACAGGCTTCTCCATGCAACAGGTTCACTAATGTCCCTCAACCCCTCTCAGGGGGTTGGTTTGCTTTCATTTCTTTATTTATGGCAAATAGGTCACAAACTCCATAGGATACTTCTTTTTCATGCAATCTGTTCTCTTTGCTTCATTACCCTCCTATTTTAGTATCTGCTGGAGATTTTAAATTATCGCTTGCGTTTATAGGAGCTTGGAAAGCTGAGCGCTGCTGGGTTTGGCATTTAAGCTTTATACCTTTTGGTGAGAGAGGCTTCTGTTCGTGTCCAGGTTGTTCAGTGTAGCTGTTCTGACAAGAAAAGAGGAAGCTGAGCTTATGGACCTTGAGGAGAGGTGCAGCTGTCTTGCACTTCCAATGTTTGTGTTGTGTGGACGATTGAGGTGATACAGCCAGAGTGAGTGATGCTCTTCAGCTCTGGTGGCAAGAGTCTCGTTTGTCTGGAGGAACCGGAGTTCATGCTGATGAAGAAATGATGTTTGTCCTCACTGGCAGCGTGATCCACATATCAAGATCTTTTTCTTGCTGACCTTAAAATTCATTTTCGTCATAAAGTTTGTGTGGCAAACGTGGACCAAGCTTTTAAAAACTGAAGCAGTTGTTTGCTAACCAAGAAATCAAGGAAGTCATTTTCTCAAGAAATCTTGAAAGCAGAACCTGGATCTTAGAGTGGAATTTGCTTGCGTTGTACTACTGGGTGTTTCTTAATAGTTATTCTGTAAAACTGTAGTTAATACCGGGAGGATCTCAGTGTTTGGATACTTAAAATTTTGGCGACATGGGTAGATGTTTTAAGTTTACTAAATTGATATAAAAGTTTAAGCAGCAGCAAACGTGTTTGTTCATACAAGCTGTCCAGAAGCAATGAATTGCTGAACTGTAGTTTAGACTTTTCCCTTTTTCCTGCATTTGATTAGGTCACCAAAGCCACATTTTTATGCACCGATTCTGGGTGACAGGAGCTAAACATCAACGGATGCTGTAAATCCCTAGCAGCTCATGATATTTCATCAATAATTTAGGTGCCTTTTGTTTCCCTACCTATGAAATGCATCAGAATGACTGATTGGCTGTTATGATGAGCTGATTTTGTTCAAGTAGACAGTAAAACATGCGGAGTGTTGAAGACAAGACACGAAGTCTAATATATGCATATATGGGAAACCAAACCCACTGATAGCTGTGTTTCTTGAATTCTGATCTAAATTAGAGGGCTTGTTTGTCCCCTGGGATTTGGACTCCTTGTGCTTCATCAGTTTTACCTGTTAATTTGTCCTAGTTTAGTTTCTGCTGGGCTTCCCATGCTGTGCTCTGTGTGACCAGGCGGGCCCTGCAGTTCTGCTCCCGTTAGGGCTGTCAGCAGTTCCAGCGCGAGTCCCTCTGAAACAAAGCCCACACCTCGGGTCTTTTATTAGCATCACCCTGAAATGCACTGAAAAGTTCAAAGCAGTGGGGTATTCCTACGCCTTCCCATTGGGTTTTTTTAATTCTAAGGCAGCCTCCAGCACAAATCTTTTCCAGTCATTAATCTGCCTCCTTTGTTAGTGATCAGCAAAAAATTTCATGAACTGATTTTTCTGCTCAAGGCTCCTTAGCATTTCTAATGGAGACCTGTTGTACTCCCTCTCCCGTTAGGTGATAAAATGCAAGCTTTTCCAGTATGTGCGATTCCTCTCAGGTGATAAGAAAAGGCAGCCAGTAGGGTTGTGCAGTGTTTTGCCTGTGCAGGTAGTTTAAAAACTTGCTGTGCTACCTGAATATGGTCATTCACAATGAATGGCAAGTTATAACCTCTATATCAGAAAGGTAAGAGTGAGGAATAAGAAAGAACGGAGGTAGTAGGGGACAGGATGAGAGGGGATGGCCTCAAGCTCCACCAGGGGAGGTTCAGGCTGGACATTAGGAAAAAAATTTTCACAGAAAGGGTCATTGGGCACTGGAACAGGCTGTGCAGGGAGGTGGTTGATTCACCTCCCTTGGAGGTGTTTAAGGGATGGGTGGACGAGGTGCTGAGGGACATGGGTTAGTGATGGATGGGAATGGCTGGACTCGATGATCTGGTGGGTCTCTTCCAACCTGGTTGTTCTATGATTCTATAGTACCTTTCAACTAAGTCTTTAATTTGGTCATTTAAATACAAAAAGGAAAAAAGAACACTGGAAGTCTTATAGGGAAGAGTACTGAGTATTGCCTTTTTCACATACATAGAGTTATCTGCATTTTGAATAGATGGGTGACTGCAGGAAAGCCCTCCTTGTTTTTTTTTTTTTACTGTGTCCCTGGTGCCCAAGAAAGCTCAGACATTTGAAAGTTGCAGAGAAAAAAAATAAACTTTGGATAAATATGTGTGACAGCAATCAGGGACTTTCATTTCAAATATATGAAATGCAATGAACGTTCCTTTACCACACAGATTTCCTTCCCCATTTTGCCTTTTCTCTGTGGGGTAGCTTTGCTTTGCTATATCAAGGCCTGTTAACTCTTCAGTGTTCTCATCGGAAATGACAGAAATGCTGAAAAATGTTAGCGCCTCTTACAAGCTCTTACTTTTGAAATAGGCAGTTTCCTAATTCTATTTTTGACTGACTCAGTGGCTGTTCCCTTGGAAATGTTAAAGTTGTTGTCTGGTCCTCTGCAATTTTGGCAATAGGCACCAGAGGAAGCTGGTTTTCTTGTCTTTTATAGCACTCGATGTTCCATAAAACACATCTGCCTTTTTTCCCCAGGTCTAATGATTCTTGTATCTTCCAGCAACAAATATTTTCTCTAGTTGCAGGTCAAAGCTGGCAGCCATGCCACTGGCCAAGCTTCTCAGGTGTGAGTTGGAACATGGAACTGTCTAATAGTCTCCTAAGAACAGGGAGAAAAAAATATCAGTTCTCCAGACCAGCACACACAGTTTTCTTGTGCTGGCGGAGCCTTTTTGGCAGCAGTTCCAGGAGTTCACTCTTTATATCCTCCCGTTTGTTCAACGTCATCTCGTTAACCGAACAGCAGTTGTTTTTGTGAAAACGGAAAGCGGTGGCTCATAATTCATCCTGCAAATGTCCACTTGCTGCTTGAACTTCCAACATCGGTAGTGGAACCTGGAAAATAGAGAGATCTGTATCAGTTCCGTACAAAGAGGAGGAAAGCACGGAGTAAATACTGTCCCAAAGCCATGGCCTGACTCCACTAATCCCCACTGTCTGCCACAGACTTTCCTTTGTAATTACTGCTGGTTTTAGAACTCCAGACAGTGCGTTCCAAGCCTTATAGGCGAATTAGAGACCTGCTTTCAAAAGACATTGTTATTGACATAATAGCTTTGTTTATGGAATTTCTCTCCTTTGAAATTAAGATTGTTCCATGCACAGAAGCGTTTAAGTACAGCGTAAATATCTGTGAATGCAAAGATATTTCCAATCACGTTCTTCGTCTGAGCCTTTCTTGTTTCCATGCTCTTTCTATGCGTTTTTTTCTCAAACAAACTTTGCCACTAGAAATCCTGCCCTTTGCCTGTCTACAACTACCTGAAAGGAGGTTGTAGAGAGGAGGGAACTGGACTCTTCTCCCAAGGGATAGGGGACAGGACAAGAGGGAATGACCTCAAGCTCCTCCAGGGGAGATTTAGGCTAGAGATTAGGAGGAAGTTTTTCACACAGAGGGTGATTGGGCATTGGAATAGGCTGCCCAGGGAGGTGGTTGAGTCATCTTCCCTGGAGGTGTTTAAGGGACGGGTGGATGAGGTCTTGAGGGACTTGGTTTAGTGTTTGATAGGAATGGTTGGACTAGAAGATCCAATGGGTCCCTTCCAACCTGGTTATTCTATGATTCTATGATTAATTTGTCTCTCATCCATATTAGCTCCTGTAAAACTGCACAGGCAATGCAGCTCGCAACATAAAGCATGAGAATTCCTCAAATTCAGTATTTTGAAGGTGTATGGATTAGCGTGTCTTGGTCATATTCTACCTTGTTGCAGAGGCGTGGGAGCTGGTGGATTGAGCAGCATGCCGGCAATATGCTTGCTGTTATTTTGTCTGTCAACCAAATTTCCCAGCTGGGTGAGAACCTGGCAGAGTCTTTAAAAAAGTTTATAACACTGCTTGAAATTGTTTTCTCATCCTGGCTGTGTGAAAGTAATTATGGTTAAGGCACTGGACAGGCCAGAGACTTTCTTTATGACTGTGGCCAACTCATTCTGGCTGTCTCTTTCTGGGCTCTTTGTTCATTAAACAGAAAGGCAATTTTTCAGTTTGGAAGGTTTTGTGCTGATTAATTCTTTGGTCTAAGTAAAGACATCAGATAATTATAGCAATAAGTGTTACCAGAAGCCTCTAAATAAAAAAAGTGTGCTGTCTGGTCTTGTTGGGTTTGGGGAAATTTTGCGCCACGCTTCCAGCTTGTCTACCAAAACTGCGGCGTGTAAATGCTGTGACTGTCTGCTCACATCCAAGCATTTTTCATTGTTAGGTTTTGTTCGAGCTGTATTTATCAAAGAAAAATGTCCTTGCAAATGACATGTAGTAGCTCATCTCCTCTCCTCACTCCCCCCCATTTAATTTTTGTATTTCTCTTGGCTGGAGGATAGGAAAACCTATTGAGCTAACAGTGCTGCTGTCCCACTCAGCCCACAGGAACTCGCCAGCGGTGGCAAAGAGAGAGTTCAAAAAGTCCGTTTGTTTTCTACAGACAAAGACGTTTTTCAGCAAGGTATTGCAGCTGGTGTTCCTCTTATTTAGAAGCTTAGAGTCCAGGGACCTTGCAGTCCTTTGCTTCCAAGTTGGTATTTTTCAGCTGTATCTGTTGGGTTTTGAAGGTCGTCCATAATCAAAGCTGGAACAACTTGCAGTCCCTCTGCTGGGCACCTACATGACCTTATTGTCTGTGCGTGTATCACAGAATGTAGAGTCACTTCCTTGGGGAGGAGAAATACAGCTCACGTAGATCACAGTATCTACAAGAACTATGTTAGTATGAGTGACAGAAGGTCCTGCCTTCTGTGAATAGTCTCAAAAACTTCAAACTTTAGATGTACAAAAATGCAGAAGGGATAAGTTCTACCTGTGATCACACAGCCTGGCTTGAGGTACTGAAGAAAGTGGCAAAGAAGGCTGGATAGAAAGGTTGGTACTGCGGGCGCTGGTGAACTTTGAACAGCACTTGGCTGGATGAATATTTAGGGACATATAACTATTAATTTACACTTGAGACCTGCCAAGCACAGACCATTTTCACATCCTAACTGAAGTCATCTTCTTGTTCTGGTGTTTTAAGATCTGAAGGCAAGAGTTCCCCACTCTTAAGAAAATAATGAGGAAGCTGGATCCCAAATCCAAACCTTCAGAAGGGATTCAGCTTGGATTCCATCTGTGTCTTATGGCTTGGTCACACTGTGCTAACAGTAATGGTGCCAACACTGAATGGAAACCTAGATTTACTATTGGCATAACATTAGCCTCCTTTAAGCCCCCTTGGCACCTAAGTAAGGTGTTCCTGAGGGTGCAGAAAGGTTTAATTATTTAGATGCACCAACTCTTTTGGGGCTCATATTGTATTAATATATCTTCCCTATCTCTCTATTGTGAAACTGTTACCACAGCATCAGTGTTGCTTATATACAAGGTTCCCACTGCTGGGAGAGGATCCTTCTCCGCAGTTCAGCAGAGAATTCCTGATCTGTAGTCACAGTCTGAGTGGCTTAGGTCAAAGACATCTGAGTGAACAGCCCCCTCTGCAGAGTCAAACAAAAAGCCCAGTTCTAAACAGCTTACATTTCGTTGTTTGAAATCTAGATTTGAGTTTGACCTCCGTTTCCTCTACTTGATACTATCTTTGCCTGCTTTAATGCCGTTAAGACCTCTGGCCTTTTCCTTCCCATTTTCAGACAATCTTCAGAAGGCTTAAGAAAAAGGAACACTCTTGAGCATTGCTCACTTTCTCATCCCTCATTTGCTCTCTTCTAAATAAAAAACAGATCAACGCTTCTTCTTTTTGGACAGCTCAAGAGAAGTCACTCAGGACTGACTCCAGTTACTTCTTGTATAAATGCCTCTGTCTTAATTTTCTTCCCTCCCTGCACACAAACTTTTCCAGCTTTTTGAAGCACTGACGGAGGCAAGGAAGCTGTCATAAGGTGTCCTGGCTGGGATTGCTGGCTCTCTGGGGCCAAGATTATTAGCATGGAATATAAAAGCTTCTGAATCCTTCTGTGGTTTCCTCTGAAAAAAATGCCTTCTTTCTGTGGTGACCTCCTTGCCCTTCCAACATTTTACATGTTTGTACTTGATTGGATCATGCAGGCTGGTCTGGGTTTTATGTTCTCTGCCCAGTGTCCAGTTCTGTTGTTGGGGACGACAGGATACTGAAAGAAACTCTTCATCTGCTTAATGGACTGAAGCATCTCGGTGGTTTGGAGGTGGGATACGAATGCCTTTCTTGCATAAATCCTCCTTGCTTTGATGAAAATATAATATTTCTCATTCCCCTGAGTAAGCAAGTGTGCATATGTGTGTGCGTGCTGAATGCCAAAGCCCTGGTGAAGCCAGCTTGCTTCCGTATGTGAATCATTTCTCAAGCAGCTCTCTGTGTCTCGCTGCAATGTGGTTTTCCTCTCAGGGAAGCACTCAAGCCCTGAATTTTCAGTCTGGCTTGCACATGCTGCTAGAAGCTAGTGGGAGACAGTTTTCTTTCTAATGCAGAGAAGAGAACGCGCTTTTACTGTAAGTATTTGAATATCTCTTATTCTTTAAGGTGGGAACTATATGGTCTCTAGAAGGGTTCTAGGATCTGTAATGTGTTCTTAGAGTGAATGAACCTGCTTTGCTGGAGATGTTTTCTCATAGTATCTAACTCTAAAACTAAACTGCACAAACCACAATATTTACACTGGAAACAATTCTGCATTAGCTGAAAATGGGCTGGGGGTGGTCTAAAAGCCATTACAGCAACAACAAAAAACCTTCCATATGAGACTGTGAGAGCTGTCTACTGTATTTCTTCAACTCAGCTGCATCGATTTAGCAACAGAAAGGTTGAAGCTGTTTCTGTGCCTGCTTCTGCTTTCTTCTTTGACAATTAAAGGTTGTATTCCCACAATTAAATAAAGCAGGAGCAGGGTAGTCTTTCCTCTGCTCCTGTCAAGAAAGGGAGAAGCTGCTAAACAAATAGATTTAGCAGTTAGGGTGTCTGCAGGGGCTCAGTGACAGCACTCCAGGCAGAGGTACCCTCTCCGAGTGCTGCAGCACAGAGCCGTTCAGGTTCTCAGCACAACCCTTTAATTGTAGCACTTTAACACTTGTCTTTACAATTGTACCATGGACTGAAGCTTGATCGTAATGACAATAGTAATAATCACAGCATTTATAGAGGATGTAATACAAGAAAATTGTAGAGATGTTAATTAAGTCCTGTATGTGCAGCAGTAAAAAATTGCTGGTAGAACTGGTTTGAAAACAGGGATTATCTACCCTTTTCTCTTGTACACAGTCTGAGTTCTTGTAGATGTCCCCTACTAATCCCTTGTGTCTCACCTCCAAAAGGGACTCCTTCTCATGTTCTGCCCTTTCTAAGTTATATAAGTGATCTCTGTAACCTCAGCAGGAGAGAGGGTATGTGATTTGCTTAAATGTGGTGCTCTTTGCACAGTTTGACAGGTAACTAACACTAGAATACCTTGCCTTGATGTACGTGTGTTTGTACTCACCCTTCCCTCTTTAGTCCTGTTCTAAACCAATTTAGGTTCATTATGTAGCCTGCCAAGGTGAGTCTTTCAGTTCCTCAGTGGTCCCCTAAGTAACAGCTGTAAACCGTTCACACTGCTGCGTAAATGTGTTCTGTTCCTGTTCAGTATGAGTATTTTTAAAATGCAGAAGTCCTCTAGCTTCTCCTGTAGTTTTGGACTCCTCATCTTTGCAAAGAACTCTCGGTTAGGAGCTCTCACTGTCACTCATAAACACTTGGAAGTTCCCAGTTTATTAACTTTAAGTGGTCTATTCTGCAGTTTAATGGAGGATAAATGTCTCCTTCAGGGACAGCTTCCAGCTGTCAATTATTTCCATGCATTTTGATGGATAGAAAACGGGAGGCAGGGAAGTGTCCCGGCATACGGCAATCTGTGGGGCTGCTCTCTTGTGCGCTGGGTGACAGATGTTGATTTATGTCATTTTTACTTTTTTCTTTGGGGCTTCTTTCCCAGGCACATGAATGAGCACGTATCATAAACATGCTGCTTAGTGTACAATTATGATCCCGTTTTTCTAACTGGAAGAACTAAGGCATAGAAAGATTACATGGTTGAGGAGGTACAATAAGTCTGTGCTGGAGCTGAGGATACCAAGCTAGCGTGAGTGACTGCGATATCATCCCTCTGTGCTTTGAGGAGACAAGGAACCTGCCAGTCTGTGTGCTTGTACCAGTCAGGATTGCCATGTAGCCACACGCTGTGCATCTTTGCCGTTCCTAAAGACATAATCGCTTTTTCTTGTAGTTCTATCTACCCTCTATGCTACCGAAAAAATGTAATGGCAGGTAATTATCAGGCAAACCACTTATAATTATTCTTAATTTCTTTAGCAATTATGTAGCTCTTGCTCTATCTGAAATGAACCCTTCTTTCTTCTTGCGGGCTGGCAAAACATGAAGTGTTAACAGTGTGTGTCACTTGCTTTGTGCTGTATTCGCTGGGACAGTAGTTCAAAGAGCCTGGATTAATGAGCAGTAGCTACCTTGAAATGGTTCTAAACCATTTTGTTCTCAACCTGTAATATACCGAACATAAATGAAACTCATCTATTCAGGGCAGCGTCATAGCGGGGAAAGCACAGAGTAACCTAATTCTATGTGATTATAACATGATTGTAACTTCAAAAAAGGAAATTTGGAATCAATCCATCATTTTTACCTTTCCTGAACCTTTCCTTTGACTTAAATCTCTAAGGAGTGAATGGCAGCACTATGAGCTGATAAACTTTCCCTGCTTGTTGTCATACATTGAAGTACTGAGGGGACTGCAACTTATAAAATTGAATTGTCCAAATTCTGTAGTGCAGACTCACTTCCTAGATGTAGTTTTGATGCAACTTGATAAAATTCAGAATTTATTGCATAATCGCTGTGTGTGCATTCCACCACTACATGCTTTCTCCTGCTATGAGAATATGCTGGCCCTGCATGCATGCATGTTGTCACCTTATCTTTCTGGTTATGTCTTTTCCTCGTGTGCACCCATCAGTAACGTGATGAACACGATTCAGAATCGCCACATTTAAGTCTCCATCACTGCCATGGAGTTAGTGAAAGATTATATCGGGGTTTTTTGTCTTTTCACCCTTACCAAGGCAATGCATCTGCTTAAACCAGAGTAACACGGAGGATTGTTTGCTGATAGCCAGCAAACAGCTGAGCTTCTTCAGGAGTCACATTGTCCAACTGGTAGTTGCCACTGTCCTTCTGGAGAGCTGATGAGCAGAAAATTACAGATGGGTTTGGATTCTGTTTCCTTATCCCCATGCTGTTTATAAGATCATGGGTCATAGGGGGTAGTACAGCTTCTCTTCCGAGATGTGCACTGGTGACTGGTTAGATAATCAGTGTGAGGAAGGAGGGGGAGGAGATGGACTATCCATGTACAAACAACAATTTAAATTACAGGCGGAGCATGTTCCCAGACATTTCAAAGTAGAACTTTGGCTTGATTTTTTTTTGAGCATCAGTCATTGTGCTGGATGGATTTGGGTGTTTTAGCTAGAGAAGCAGCAAAGCTATCTTTTTTTTTTTTTTCCTAATTGAATAAGGACAAGAGGAATGCAGCTAAATAAATCCTTTGCTCTTATGCACACATGAGGATTTTGTTGTAACATCTGCATTTTTTTCATGGAATCAAACTAAGACTAAAAGATAAATCAAAAACTCCAGGGAGAACTTCTGCAGAGAAGGGTGGGCAGAAGATTTTGCGCTGCTCTCATCTGTCCATGCCTGGAAAAGTCATTGATGACCCTAGCAGCCGCTGTGGGAAGAGGATTTTCTTTTGAGCAATGTTGAGATATGGAGTTTTGCAGTTGCTGACCTGGGCTCTAGCAGACTTGTGTGCTTTGGAAGATCACTTGATGGACAGAAAGTCATCATTTCTGTCTGGTTGGAACTGTCCTCTCCTAGGTCATTCCTGAAGTTTATGTATCCTTATAACCTTGATATATTTATATACTAGTTAATAAGCATCAATTTTAGAGAATTATGGGAAACACACTAAGGAAATAAGCAAGAAATTTGATAGGAATGGTTGGATTCGATGATCCGGTGGGTCTCTTCCAACCTGGTTGTTCTATGATTCTATGTTCTATGAAACACCTTGAACAACACGAAAACGTGAGATATTGCCTCTTAGCAGTGTAACCAAATGTAAAGTAAATTTGTCTTTGGGAGATCTGAGGAAGTTTCCATTGCCTGTACGGTTCTGTCTGGTGCTACGAAGGGAAGGGAAAGGAACTGGCTCTGCAGTAATTGCTTGTGCTGTGAAAGAAAGGAGCCATGTCCCCTGTAAAGAAGATTCTCATCTGATGCCATATTAAAAGTGCTTTTCTGAGGATTAAGAGTCCTAAAGAAGAGCAATTAAACCAAGCAAAAACTAAAACCCAAAAGAGTAACTTTCACATGATGATACAATCTTTGGGCAACCTTAGCACAATGAGGGTTTTAAAGATGTGACTCTCAAGCTGTATCACAGCCACTGAGAGTTAGATCCTGGGAACTGGTATTTTGTTTTGTCTTTTCCCAAGGATTAGTTGGGTAACCTTGGGCGTGCTTGTGTCTCAGTTTCTGTGTACTTGCTTCCTATCTAAAATTTATCAACATTTTTAACTCCTTGCAAAGGGACCAAGTTCTCTCACTCCCTAGCTGTATGTACGTTTTTCTCCACTCTTGAAAGTTAAAAAATAATAATAAAACCACCTTGGCTTGCGGCAAGCATAAAACCAGCAGAATTTGCCCTGCTGTAATGTGTAGTCTGGACATGAAAATTTCCAAGTTGTGCCTTGTCTCCAGGTACTTTACCAGCAAAACATGAAAATTCAGGTGCAAATGGGATTGGAAAGCAGGTTTGCTGATGCAGAGCAGAGGAAGCTGCTGCTCAGTGTTTGGGATCAGGTTTATAATCTATCCTCTTTCTTTGGGCAGCAAAAGCAAGATGATCCCTAGAGATGAGATTTTTGGGAAATAAGTTGGTCTGGCTTTGTTTGGTTAGAGGTTTTATTTTGTGGGCTTTTAAATCCAATCTCATGGAAGATAAGCTTTGAACCAGCAACAATCCAGCGTCTCCACCTGGAGTAATGAAAGAAGGTTGCACTGAAACAGCCTGAAAGACGCTAAAACCAAGGGAACAGAAACTAAAGAAAAGAGATGATGGATGTGTTGGATACAGAAAGACTACACACAGAGCTGAAAGGAGCGGACACCTAAGGGAAGCTGCTAAAGATGACCAAAAGAGAGAATAAACAGTTTGTTTTTTAATTGTTAGATTGGTTTTATTTCCAAATAGATTTCCATCTGGGCCATCTATCTCCAAGTTACCAATTACCATATTGGCTATCAGCTTCCCTGGTTTGTGACCCTGCCTGGATTCCTGATATCTGCTAAGAAATCAAGATGAGTCATTTGGAAGCATCTGCCAAGCCTAAAAATTGTTGTTTAACGTGAATTGATGTGAAAGGCGGAGAAGAACTCTGTCTTAGCCCAGCTGGCTATCCTGCCATATAGCTGCCTACACGCTGCTAGAAAATACTTTACAGTTTACTGAACTTGTTAGATATTTCTGTGTTCCAGTTGATAGTTTGTCTGAAAATAGCAGAGATTGAGAAGGTTGGAAGGAAAATAGTATAAGCATGATGCAGTTTTTACATGCTAAAAAGAAGAAAACAGTAGAAAATAGTGCTTTGATTTCATAAGAACATCTAATAAAGGTTCTGGAGTAGCCTGACCTTTTGATGTAACGAGAAATAACTGAATTGCAGGAAAATGGCACTGGGGACTGTGGGTCTTAACCCACTGAAGTCACGATTCCTGCCCTTTGAGAGTCCTGTCTGCAGAGCTGGTACTTCTGGCCTCATTTTTCAGAAATGTTTGGCACTTGCAGGTCTCAGTGAACTCACCACCTAGTATGTTATTCTCCAGATCTAGTTATGTTTTCTTAATTTTTTTTTCATTCATTTTCCCAAAGCAACTTGAATGACTTTGATTTTTTTGACTGTCGTGTTGAGTGTTACGCAGATGTGAGCACCAAAACCTACCTTGTGCTCAGTACTTGGGGTAGAGATAACTCGCGTCTCTGGCCCCCAACAGAGATTTTCCAATGTAGCTTCACTTCTGCAGATGCACTGATGGCTTTTATGTACTTAGTCGTGTAGCTGCTAGATTTCGTGATTGTGAAACAATATTGCTTGTCAGCATTCAAACCCATCTACTCCTTGTAGTTATTCAGAGTAAAACAGCCTGAAATATTCAGTAGAATATGTTTTCTAGAAGTTTGTTCTACAGGACCAGTGAATTTCTCCTTTGATGAACAGCCAAGCCTTAAGATCCAAGAGACTTAGCATTGTTTCTGCCGATGCAGACTGCATGTGAGAGTTAGGATAAATTCTTAATCCAGTTTTTCTACCCATAAAATGGGAATAATTCTGTGCTAGTTCTAAAGACTTTTATTAATAACTGCATGTGGACTGACTAGTAATGAAATGTTCAGAGTCTTTAATAAAACAGTAACATTTCAAGTTAAATGGACATGTGAACACTGCAGAACTTCTGCCAAAATAGTCCACATCAAAATATTCTGAATACCTTTTAAAAATACCAGTGAGAAGGGATGAACTATACAGCATGGCCTGAATTTTTAAAGGCTCTGACTCTGCCTGCAGGGAATCCTGAGGATTGCTGAGAGAAGCAGCTCTGTCAGGCCCAGCTTTACATTTTTGTAAACCCTCCGATTATCTCATTTGTAGCACCTGTTTCAGAAGAGAGGGATACTCAGACATGGGCACTGTTGAGTGCAGAAGATTATGCAAACCAACCAACCCCAAAATCCTGCAGTTTGGAAGTGACTGGCAATGGAATTGATTTTGCTGCTCTGAAGCAATGTATTGTTGGCATGAACCCACATTTAATTCAAAGAGGAGCTGCTTCTTATCTTCTTAGTGGCTATAAACTGGAGGGGGGCAGATTTAGACTAACTGTAAGGAGGAATTTCTTTGTGATGAGAGTGGTGAGGGCACTAGAACAGGTTGCCCAGAAAGCTGTGGCTGCCCCGTCCCTGGAGGGGTTCAAGGCCAGGTTGGATGAGGCTTTGAGCAACCTGATTCAGTAGGAGGTGTCCCTGCCCATGGCAGAGGAGTTGGAACGGGATGATCTTTAAGGCCCCTACCAACCCAAACTCTTCTATGATTCAGTTTCTACGTGTTTTCAGAGTACAGCTCCCAGCAGGACATGCTACAGGGATTTAACTCTGGCCTGAGCAATCTGCTCTGGCTGATGCCAAAACCAGGCTTTGACTCTTGGGATGACAGCATTCTGTTTGCTTCATAAGGAAAGTGCCCTGTGAAACTATTACAAACTGTATGTGCTGGTTCTTACAAGGATTAGAGAAACCTCTATTCTTTGCTTGTGTTTGGTTTCTTCAATGCTAACTGTTGGCAGCTGCTTTAGATATCTAAGTTAATATTCTGGTTGGCAGTTTACTGCTACCTAACTCAACCCATGAACCATTCCATGATACAGACCTTCTGGGTTTCTCATTGTCCCAACTGACCACAACTTCTGAGAAGGGTTTTTTGGTTTATTTTCCTGTAATGCGATGATTCATATTTAGAGGAGAGGAAAAGCTGATGCTGACTCTGAGAATGGATTTCCTGCTCCCATCAAGGGACAACAGAGCCTTGATATTTATTTTTTTTTTAAATACTTCTGTGTAGTGCGTCTCCTGAAGCCGTACTTCTAATAACTCAAATGCTTTCATTCCTAGGTGGGTGACAGACAACTTAAGATGTGTGTAACCTGCCTTTGTTCTTTGAAGTGCATATAAGGCTGGTGGCAAGCATTGGGATCTCACTTCAGAGACTGAAATCTTCATCTGCAGTGCAGGTTCAGGTTAGGCAAATGCATGAGAAGCCTCACCTTCACCTTTTACAAATGCTGGTTCCCATATAAATACACAGAAAACTAATAAACACAGATAAATCCAAATATGCTCTTCTCAGTTTTAGTTTCATCTTCTTGACATAGGAAAATATTATTAAATCCACATGGCACATAATTCAACAATCATAACGTGAAAAAGCCAGTTTGCCTCAGGCTACCGGCTGGATTTCTTCAGCTGCGGTTTTTTTGTTTGGTTGGGTTTTTGAAGTACCTTGTCCTTTTACTTCTAACATCATGGTCTAATAAGCGTATCACTCCAGAGCAACCTTAAAATGCCATGGATGACACCAAATTAAATACTTTAGGATATCAAGAAAGCATCTGTACAGCTTAAGGCAGGAAAGTATGAGATAGTTACGAAGAAATCCAGAGGGTACAATAAAGCAAAATGCATGTGCAACCACTGAGTCTACAAAGCCCCAAATCTGCATAATTTGGAGATCTAATCAGGAAGCCAGTTTGCATTTGTAGTTGCTTGTTCACCCATATAAAGAGTGAAGAGTATGCCCATAAAAAAAGAGTTTATTAAATAATGTAAACCACCAAAGCTTGCTAAGGTAGATAATGAACTGTGGGAATATTTCACGTTATTATCTGCTGTAGTACAGCTTACGTATCTATTAGTGCTTTAAAAAGAGGGCCAAGTGATCAGTATAATCATCAACAAGGATCACTCTGCTCTCTCCTCTGAGATCAGTTGGTGGCTCCACACTGTACGTGTTAAGAATTCTATCGGAGCAATGACTATACTTTAGTAATAATAAGTAACTTTTTTATTTCTTTATTTAGGACGTGACAGATTAAGAGCAGTGGAAAAAGCACACAGCCCTCCCTCCAAGGATAAATAAAGGAAATGTCACTCGCTAGCTTTGTTCTCTGTAGGACAGCAGCAAAGTACTTGACATTCCCTTCTGCTTCTCTGCAGCAAAATGCTCCTTAAATAGACCAGTGTGGCACCTGGAAGGTGCTGTCAGTGTTGAATACAACAGTACAATAAATATATAATATAATAAAGCAAATGACGAGATATTAAACATGACCTAAGCCCTTCTACTGACTCAGCCAGGAAGAAAGTATTTGCCATCTCTGACAAAAGGTTCCTGTCGATGTTTGTCCTGGCCCAGATGTACTCCCGTGTGATGAACAGTGTGTGCTTAGCGTGAGTGCGTTCCCCTTGCTGAGATATTGGGCTGATCACTGTAGGTCTTTTGGTTACCTGCTTCGCAGACACAAAACAAGTTAGCTTCTGTGTACTTGTTTTGTTAGGCAGCTATGTCCTTGTGTCTATTTTAGAGAATGAAGCTGCAGAAGAGAAATGTTGCTCATACTGAAGTGGGGGAGGAAAGGAGCTATCAGGCAATCTCCCTTCCCTCCCACTCCCAATTCAGCAGACTGGTGGGACTTTAAAAAAAATCCAGCTAATTATTTTATTCTGCTTCTGGTTTCAATTGGGCAATGGCTTGTGAAAATTTATGTCTTCAGATCTACAAGAACTGAGGTAGGTAGTTAATAGGCAGCTGTTTATCTGTCAAGAGAAAGAGACTCGTTCTTGCTGGCAGATTAAAATTGTTCAGCGATATTCAAAAAAGAGGAATTCACATCTATTTGCTGGTTCCTGGCAGGATTTCTCTCTTGCATAAGCTTATCTCTGAGGAATAGTGGATCTGGATTTTTGTTTGCAAGGAAGCTGATATTTTTCTACAATGTTTTGTAAGCCTCGGTATAGTAAAACATCTTTTTATCAGTGTGGCAGCATTGACTGCCGCTTCTCTAGAAGGCTTTGATAAATTTAAGATACCGTATTTTCTGTACAGCTGAGGAAACTTGCTTCTCACGTGACTTAAGTGAGTATTATTTCAGCTGAAGATGCTGAATCTAACAGTGAGATAAGTAGTTTTCTTTTTATCCCAAGGTTGTCTTAGATTGCTGTGCCTGAAGCTTACTTTGAGGGATTCTCTAGGCTGAGTTTTTATGTGTGTAAGAGGGAATAAAGTTTAATGTGGCCTTTTCTGCTCCTCAAACTGATGCCAGAGAGCTTTGATGCTCTTTACGATGATGTAAAGACAGTTTCTTTTTTTTGTGTGTGTCTATATAAATATATATGGGTTTGTTTGTTTATTTTAGGATCTGTAGACAGAGTTATTTGGAAAGAAAATGAAGAGTACTGCTAGGCCTTGGAGTGCAGTGCCAAAGCAAGCGAGTCATGGAGTTGACAGAGGAAGATCGCTTTCCACCACCTCAACGGGAATGAAGACATCCAAGTCCTCGACTTCACTTGCCTTTGAATCTCGTCTGAGCAAGGTACTGACCAGCAGGGACTGTTGCAAGCATCATAGCCTTGTTCTGGGTTGAAGAGTTGGTTTAGTCCTGGAATATTACTGCACCCTGAGCCTTGGAGTGGGTTCAACTACTGTATTAAGCATAGGAAGATTATGTTTTATGTTAGACTAGACTAGTGCACACTTCTGCGTATATTTTGCATGTGATGAAGGAGATGCTGGGTCTGTCCAAGGTTCTCTTCTACTGTCTGTGTGAGGGAATGGCCTTAACTTTGAAAACAGATTAAAATGCCAGCGGAAGAGGCAAAGATGCCTCCCACTGGATCAGGGTGCTCCAAGCCCCTTCCAGCCTGGTCTTGAACACCTCCAGGGATGGGGCATCTCTGACTTTTTGAACTTTGTGATGGGAATCCTGAAGCTCCTTGTCTTTCAGTTGCTCACAACATCTCTGTGTTGCAGCTGAAGAGGGCAAGCAGCGATGACATGCTGACAAAACCAGGGGCAGCCTCAGCTGTTGGAGTCTCGAGGCTGAAGAAGACCATCACCACCGGAGCCATCTCGGAGCTGGCGGAGAGCCGACTGAAGCCCAGCACAGGTAGATACAAAGATAAGATGCGATGCTGGATATCATAGAAGCATAGAATAACCAGGTTGGAAGAGACCCATCAGATCATTGAGTCCAACCATTCTTATCAAACACTAAACCATGTCCCTCAGGGCTTCATCTACTTGTGCCTTAAACACCTCCAGGGAAGGGGAATCAACCACCTCCCTGGGCAGCCTATTCCAATGCCCAATGACCCTTTCCGTGAAAAACTTCCTCCTGATCTCTAGCCTAAATCTCCCCTGGTGGAGCTTGAGGCCATTCCCTCTTGTCCTGTCCCCTGTCCCTTGGGAGAAGAGCCCAGCTCCCTCCTCTCCACAACCTCCTTTCAGGTAGTTGTAGAGAGTACTGAGGTCTCCTCTCAGTCTCCTCTTCTCCAGCCTCAACACCCCCAGCTCTCTCAGCCGCTCCTCATAGGGCCTGTTTTCCAGCCCCTTCACCAGCTTCGTGGCTCTTCTCTGGACTCTCACCAGAGCCTCAACATCCTTCTTGTGATGAGGGGCCCAGAACTGAACAAAGTATTCAAGGAGCGGCCTCACCAGTGCTGAGTACAGAGGGAGAATGACCTCCCTGGCCCTGCTGGTCACACCATTTCTGATCCAAGCCAGGATGCCATTGGCCTTCTTGGCCACCTGGGCACACTGCTGGCTCATGTTCAGTCGGCTGTCGACCAACACCCCCAGGTCCCTCTCCTCCAGGCAGTTTTCCAGTCAGTTTGCTGAGGAGCTGGCTGAGGTTCCCCTATCGCCCTGCAGCACAACTATACATCACCTGCTATAATGCACAACCTATAGGGCGAGACCTTTAGCCCTGGGGGCTTGCACTGCATCCCAGGCGCTGGGAATCTGGAAGGAAGAGAAGGGAGAAGCCAAGGGCGGCCACGCAGCGGCGCCAGCGGCCTACGAGCCCCGGGCTGAGCCGGCTGCAGCCTGCAGGGAGAGCAAGGAGCTTACCCTGCCCTCCCCGGGACAAAAAGCACCCCCTAGCAGGCCCAGTGCAGCTCCCACTCCAGCGGCTGCTTCCCTCCGCTTTCAAATCCAAACCCGTTTCCAAGGGCAGCGACAGCATCTGCATACCAAGGGCTCCCGGGCGAGCTCCCTGCTTTCCCCAGGAGCTCAGCAAACACTTGCTTTTGTCTGCTCCCTGGTGGCATTTCCAAGGGAATGATAGATCTTATTAAATTTGACCGCGACCTCCTTTGTCACAGCCTCTGCAGGGCTCGGCTGGGGAACAGAACAATGATGCTGACAAGAAAAGGTTTCAGAAATCCCCTGTATGCTTCCCCACACCCCCAAAAGAAAATGATGCCTCTTGTAGCAGCATCAGTGCTTCGTAGTAATCCACAGACGTGTCCTGTTCTGCAGTTAATTGGTGTGTAAATCCTCCAGTTTACTAGTGACTGGTTGTATCCAAAGGCATTTGAGATTCTCCAGCCAATAAAGAGGCCTGCTGCTGGCTAAAGATGCTTGGGAGGAGTAACGCAGCGAGAAGAAAACCTGTACAGATGATGTAGCAGAGGATCCTGGGAATGCAGCCAGGGAAAAAGCACTGCAGGGAGTCCAGAATGGAATACATATGTCAGATCCAAAGCACTGGAATAGAGAGCCCTCTTCTGCATGCACACGTTATAACTAGAGATTGGAGAAGTGTTAGGATTTATCATAGAATCATAGAATAAACAGGTTGGAAGAGACCCAACGGATCATTGAGTCCAACCATTCCTATCAAACACTAAACCATGCCCCTCAGCACCTCGTCCACCTGTGCCTTAAACACCTCCAGGGAAGGTGACACAACCTTCTCCCTGGGTAGTCTGTTCCAGTGCCCAATGACCCTTTCTGTGGAAAAAAAAAATATTTTTTGAGAAGCCATGTATACACTTTTGGATCTGTGTACTACAGATTTTTAGGAAGGGTCCAATTAACTAACATGCCTTTAGTAACACTTCTATTACCTTAATAGCTCTTAAGAGTAACAGCTTACAGAAACCTATTTTTACATGACTGTGCTTCAGTCATCTTGTACTGGGAAGAATTAATAATAATCAAAGATCGATCATATGCCTGAAGAACTTCTAAAGCACTTTTAGAATTACTGATTTAAAAATTCCCAGTTAAAACTGAAACACGTTTATCTCAAAGTTCAGTGTCCTTTCTGCAATACAGTATTTTTTTAATGTTTTAAATGAAAATTAGTACTGCATCTCCAGCTATAAGTTCTTAATCCAAATTCAACTGTGATATAAGACAAACCATTATGTATGATAATGGCTACTTTATATTCAAAGGATAAAATGGTTTGCGGCCAAGTTACATTTGGGTATTGTTTTGCCAATTTAAATTACATCAGATCTGAGCTCATATACTGCTTTGCATCAACATTGAGGTATCAATGGAAATATTAGTGCTGGGCAAAAGGAGTCCAAGTGTGGAGCTATATATATATATATATATATATATATATATATATATATATATGTGTGTGTGTGTGTGTTATAGACAAACACTAAGACTAGATGTGCTGCCCCTCTAAAATTCCTTTTAACCTAAAGAGAAGTGTCCCAGGTCATATAGGGGCCATCTACAGGTATGTATACAAAAAGATCTATCTTGCATATCTTAATTTTCACAGTGAGTCCATAGTCCAAAAGGGTGCTTGGAAATCGGGGTATATTCTGAGATTATGTCACTGTCATGGTCGCTGAAAGGTACCAGATACTAGTGAGCAAGGTTACAAACCTGAATGGTACTTTTAGATGTTCACACTATGAAAAAAAAAAACCACCAACGGGCACATTGTAATACAGTGTGTTGTTGCTAAGAGGAAAATTAAGAATCGGATGTGGCGGAGGGCACAACATGTTCCTGGGAACATTAAGTAGAAAAAGAACATTGTTTCAGCTGCTACATTTTATTGAAATGGCATCCCAAATAGTGTCTGATTGTATTGGTACAATCATAGAATCATAGAACAACCAGGTTGGAAGGGACCCATTGGATCATCTAGTCCAACCATTCCTATCAAACACTAAATCAAGTCCCTCAAGACCTCATCCACCCGTCCCTTAAACACCTCCAGGGAAGGGGAATCAACCACCTCCCTGGGCAGCCTATTCCAATGCCCAATGACCCTCTGTGTGAAAAACTGATCAAGATTACACGGCAACACTAACTGACTCTGGAGTTAATCCAAGTAAGACCATTCCTGTAGCTTGGAAATGTGTACATTACAATGTTTGTGTACATAACCAACTGTGTAAATCTTGAAAATTCTTTCTGAAACCACTTTCTTTGGCTTTAATTGCCTTGATCAGTTCTGCATTTTCCTTTCATGTCTTAACTGCAGATGACATGCCTTCCCCTCTGCATTGTTTGTGCATTTCAGATTGGGCTTTCTTTGTTATTCAAGTGAGTGATTTGATTATTTTACTGAAATTACATGATATTAGTTCCAGCTATACTCTGGTGGCTCAGTGTTACCGTATGGTGTAAGAGAAATGAAAAGAACCAAGGTATGGGTATAATCATTTAAAAAGCTTAGCTATCTGTTCTTCGCATGTGACTGTCCAACACTTGTGTGCTGACCTTGAACACTAGCACGTGTTCCAAATGCTGCAGGTAATAAATAATTGACATCCAGATTGCTTGTTTAAATAGGCTTGTTTGTCTGCTGCCCTTGGTGGAGTTGAAGTTATTCATTCTAGCCTTTTGCTGACACAAGTGTCCCTCTCTGCCGTATTGGAAGCTAACGCAGTAAATCGTAAGTGATTTAAAAAGAGATGAGGCCAATCTCATGGCTCCATTCTCGGCAAGTGGAGTTGAGCAAATGGAACTGGAGACAGATTCTGGCTGGAAGTTCTCTGCTGTGATGTTTGGCTTTGTAATTGCTTGGCAGTCTTGAAATCCCAAGTAATGACAAGTGACACACAGGGAGAAATAATAGTCTTGAATTCAGCTTCCTTATCCACAATCTTTCCATGTACCGTCCTGAAGCGGTGATTTGGTTTTATGTTAAAACCAAGCTTAGAGAGTTCTTGCATTGCTTTTAATATTTTGGGAGAAAAGAGAAGCTTTAGCTAAATGAGGCTGGCTGGTCACTGCCAGTGTTGGTGTTAGTGCTGGGGAAGTGCAAGCGTCACTGGTGAAACCTGAACAAGCTCAAGCCTTGATGTTTTTGAGAGGAGACCAGTGTGTGGTTTTATTGCGCGTATCACTTATCAGCTTTGCTTCCTTCCCACCAAAATGCAAAAAGCGGCAGACTGCAGATTTCAGAGCTTCCTGCACATTTATAGGGCTGTCACTTCAAGATTCCTCTTTGAAAGTAATATATGGAATCAATCAAATTTATTTTCTATCTTCTTTCTGCTGACTTCTCTGCTTGGCAATTGTTTGCCACTTTCCGATGGGGGTTAACCATTTAGGTTAATGAAGCTAATCCAGACCAGAAGCCTCTTCTGTTATAAGTGGTCAGAAAATTCAAGGATAGTATTTTCCTTGATATGAGCTTTCTTTTAAAAAAAATTTGAAAAAAAAATCTATTTGACAGTTTAATTCTTCATAAGATGCTAATGTTCCCCAATTAGAACAGGAAAAAGGAAAGTGATTTCTTTTGAAGGACAGCTGCCTGACCTTGGAGCCCTCTTGCTCTCCCATACATCAGGTTTTGACAGGGCCTGTTTTTTGTGATTTGTCACATCAAAAGTCTGCTGTAGGTTTGTAGAAAGGTTGCTGCACTTTGCATTCAGTCTCGTTACTGTCTCGTCTTTCGTGAGAAAGATAGAGACAAGCGTGAGAGACACTAATGAGACTGTACATTCTGTTCCACAAGGCTTCGCTGGAAACCAAACAGCTGATCATCTGGGGTTTCCCATGAGCAATAAATATGCTTTAAAACTTGATCTGGAAAGCTGATTACATTCTGCTACCCTTTCCAGGTACAGGGAGTAGCTCTTGCATAATTCTTCTTTCTTATAAAGAAAAGAGAGATCCTAGCTCTAGAACTGATACAAAAAGGACATGAGGACTCAAAATCAATTGCTCTGTTAAGATGCCATTCAAATAGGCAAAGTGTACTGCAGGAACATAAGGTGCAAAACAGTGTGGAAATATACGTCTGCCTTTACATCCCTAGCTCTACACGTAGCTGGATGTGCACAGTTGACATCTACACACATTTATAAATATCTGCATGATTGGTTGTAACGTTGGTGCAAATATGAATCTGTACCTTAACCTCTCTGACATTACTTAGCAAAATACTTCCTCTGTCTGTGATTTCCTCAGGTGTCAAGTGACCAGGCTAAGTTTCAGCACCATTTTAGAAGATTTCACCCACCAGCTTCTAAAGTGAAGGCTCAAGAACTGAGGTAGATCAAATTTGGCATTCCAGATTCAGTTTTTGGCAGCTACTTGTCAAGTTTCTCTTATTTCTCCTTACAATGATTTTGATTCTTGCAATAGCCTGCATATTCCAATGTGAATGTTCCCTTCCAATGCCTTTGCTGGAAAGGTATGATGTTTATGGCCAGGTTAAACTTTCACATTCTTCTCATCTTTGCTCTTTCTGTAACCCGTGGACAGTTCTGCATCTTAGAATGGCTTGGAACAGGCACTGCTTCACACAACTTCTTCAGGATGCTTTTTCCCCTTTGATGAAATATGTTCCTCTGGTAGGATATTTTAATTGGGAAAAAGCACTTATTCCAAAAGGGCAGAAAGACCTTAGTTCTTTAATGAAAAAATAGCAGCAGTCTTGTTGTTAAACTGATATCTGTTGGCTCGAGATCTCAGTCCCATGATTCCTTGAAGTAGAGATCTGTTGATAGATGCTCTCTTCTTGTTCTGGAGGTGGCATGTGAAGATTGACTGACATAATTATGCTTTTGCTCTGCTATTTGGCTGTACTGTGTGTGAACCTTCTTCCGCAACACGGGATGGAGTGAGAGCAATGCATTCGGTGACTGTCTGTTGGGATTTCCGCAACCTGATCCTGTTAAGGATAACACTTTCTTTGAGATGCATTCGCAGGCTGTCTGCAGTCATTCTTGCATTATTAAACAAGTAAGAATGAACTTCTGCTGACAACACTGTCTGCAGTATGTGCCTTTTCCAGTTTTGTTGCTGTCCCAGTCTGCCGCACTATTTGTGTTAAATGCACTGAGTCTCTATTGACACATTCTAAGATTTTGCATGCAACTTCTGGTTAAAACGATCTGTGAAAGAGAAAACCTTTTCTCTCTTGTGTATTTTGCTGAGAATGACTCTGTCGGCACACGTTTACCACCCTGGGACCTGAGCCAGTTAAGAGGATTCAGTGTGTGATAGGGATACTAAAATCCTAAATCTTAGAAACTGTAAAGACTGAGTCCTTAATTTGTTGACGGTTAATTGGCTCAAGCAACATTTATGAGGAAGATCTATTACAGCTTTAAGCAAACTGTGTTGATCTCAAAAGCCTTGCTAGGGATCCCTAAACAGAAAGGGGAGCAGGCTTGGATGGTCCAGAAATAGAACAAATCCACAATCTTGGTTTGTTTTCACTTCTTTTCGGGCTTCTTTAGTGAAGCTGTTCAGCAAAGTCAACACAACCTTGTGTTGACTACCTGCCCTGGGTTAATTATCAGCTTTCCTTCAGCTGGGTTGAAGAGAAATGATCCTTAACACAAATTCTCTAGGCCTAAATGTCTCGTGGCCGAGTGCCAGTGTGTTTGCACTTAATGGGAGGAAGCAAAAGAAAGGAACGCAGAGCTGACCTGGTCTAACAAGTATGCGTAACAGGAGAGGGCTTGGCATTCCTTGTATGATTTTTTTTACTCCTCCCCCACTGTTTTTTTCATCAGTTTTTGGCTTACGTTAGATTTTAATACTGTAAAGAGGGAGGGATTGACAGATACATCTCCAGAATGGTTCCTGGAAGGCTGCAGTTTCATGCTGTGAACTTAACTATGACCTTACTGATTGTCCTTAAAACAAAAATTTAGGGTTTAGCATAGTTAAAAAAGCCCATTTCCTCTTTTGGGTTTCAATGGAGATGCTACATTCTTAATCCTTTAGGGTCTACTGCTAAGCATGAAATACACGTCTCTAGATTTCTTTTCCCTTCTACTTATCTACTTAGTGCTCATAAAATCTTTAGCATTAATTGAAGCAGAGCATGATAGTGTGAACACTGGTATTGATCGTGTCTGCCTTTAGGGCCCATTCAGTGTAGTTCAGTCTATTCCAGAAGGTCCAACCTGTGGAAGTCCTACTTGGCATCTGTAACTTCTTCAGACCTTTGCTTTCTGAAGAGACTGACAGTTGTCTGGACACAGGAAATCTCAGAGAATTCTATGGCATCTTCATACTTTTTGTTTTGAGCATGGATTGCAATTTGAACTTTCAGAAGTTATTCTGATTTATGTGCTGCCTTGTGAGAGTAGGCTCTGGGGGAAGTCTATGCCTGGCAAATAAGTCCTGTCATTTGACAAGTGTGTTGAAAGACTTATGTTTGTCACACCTTGAGTAATTCACTCCCTTTCTCTCAGTACATAACAAAAGGGCTTCATGGTTAAGTGTGCTTTGGGTGCTGCAAATTGGGACAAAATTAATTTTATCTTTGCTTTGGAGGTATTCGGCTGCTCTTGTCTTCACTGAGGGTCCTCCTGCCCTTCTTCACCCCCAGCTGCATCTCAGTGTGTTGAATCTAGAACAGTTTGGGTTGGAAGGGACCTCAAAGCCCATCCAGTTCCACCCCTGCCATGGGCAGGGACACCTCCCACTGAAGCAGGCTGCTCCAAGCCCCATCCAGCCTGACCTTGACTCCCTCCATGGAGTGGGCACCCACAGCTTCCCTGGGCAACCTGTGCCGGTATCTCACCACCCTTATCATGAAGAATTCCTTCCTAATTTCTAGCCTAAGTCTTCCCCTTTCCAATCCAAACCCATTCCCCCTCATCCTGTCCCTGCACTCCCTGATCCAGAGCCCCTCCCCAGCTTTCCAGGAGCCCCTTTCAGCACTGGAAGCTGCTCTGAGGTCTCGGAGGAGCCTTCTCTTCTCCAGGCTGTTGGTTTGCAAGTTCCTAGCGCCTGGCTGGAGGCAGCCCTGCTCTGGCTTCCCAGCACAGTTTCTGCCTGTGGTGGAGCTCCAGGTCCCGGGCTTGGAGGAGCTCCTGGTGAAAGCCGAAGGAGCTCCAGGTCCCGGGTTTGGGGGAGCTCCTGTTGTGTTCAGTTCTGGGCCCCTCACCACAAGAAGGATGTTGAGGCTCTGGAGCAAGTCCAGAGAAGAGCCACGAAGCTGGTGAAGGGGCTGGGCAACAGGCCCTATGAGAGCCATTTGTAACGTGGATTTTACATCTGGAATCCGCCCTATGGTTATGGCTTGTGTGAGTACGGCTGCTCTCCTCCAGTTGCCTCTCCTGCTCTTTGTTCAAGAGACACATTCCATCGTGGACTTGGGCTCTCTCACCTGGGTGCTTGGAGATCCCCACATGAACCTCTGCCCCTGAGTAACAAGGAGCTGTGCCAAGCAGGTGTTTGCTGCCAGAACAGCACATCATGGTCCATTCCCTTTCCCTGTTGTCCTTCATCTTGCAGTGTTACCTGCACTGATACTGAACGTTCTGCTCATTCGTGGAGCTCAATGTGAACAAGGTTGGAGAACAAGTCTTATGAGGAATGGCTGAGAGAGCTGGGGGTGTTTAGCCTAGAGAAGAGGAGGCTGAGAGGAGACCTCATTACTCTCTACAACTACCTGAAGGGAGGTTGTAGAGAGGAGGGAGCTGGGCTCTTCTCCCAGGGGACAGGACAAGAGGGAATGGCCTCAAGCTCCACCAGGGGAGATTTAGGCTGGAGATTAGGAGGAAGTTTTTCACACAGAGGATCATTGGGCATTGGAATAGGCTGCCCAGGGAGGTGGTTGATTCCCCTTCCCTGGAGGTGTTTAAGGTGTGGGCGGACGAGGTGCTGAGGGACATGGTTTAGTGTTTGATAGGAATGGTTGGACTCGATGATCCGATGGGTCTCTTCCAACCTGGTTGTTCTATGATTCTATGAAAGCTGAAGGAGCTCCGGGTCCCCGGCTTGGGGGAGCTCCTGGTGAAAGCAGAAGGAGCTCCGGGTCCCGGCCTTGAGGGAGCTCTGTGTGCTGGCAGAGGCAGCTCGGAGGCGGCTGCAGTTCCCTCCGGCCGCCCCTGGGCGGCTCACCCGGCCCGGCCAGCCCCTCGTTCTTTATCTCCGAGCTCTTTCTCTGCCTCCCTTTCTCCCCCTCACCCCCCTCCTTTTATTCCAGCAGCCAGGCAGCTAATTAGCCGCGCGGGCCGGCCCTTCGCTGCATGATATTGTAATGAGGTGGGAGGGAGGGAGAGCCCCGGCGGCTGCGGCGTGAGCTGCGGGCTCCGAGCCGGGAACGAGGAAGATCCCGGTGGGAGCTGCCCGAGGCGGCGGCAGCATGAGCTGAGCCCCCCCCCACCCCGAGGGGCCGGGGCAGAGCCACGGGGGCCACCGAAGATGGGCAACCAGCCGGGGCGAGCCGAGGAGCACGACCAAGGTGTGTAGGGACCGTGAGGGGTTTGCTGGAGGTGGGAGGGGGGGGGGGGATTCACCGCAGCATCCCGAGGGAAAAGGGCTGCGGTCCTCGCTGTGAGGCTGTTGGAGAAATCCTCTCCGTCCCCTGGCTGCTCTTACACCCTGTAGGGAAGCTAACCCTAAAAGAAACCCCTTGGTTGAACCGCATGCCGGCAAGGGAGGCGCCTGGATGCCTGGCAGATGATTTTATACAGTCTGCATGATGCGGCTGAAAAGTTCCAGAGCTCATCCTGGTGCCGCACGGGATCCGCTGCTCGGCTGCCTTTCTCCCTCAGCGTTGTGCGTGGCCTGGGGCCTGAAAAATTCCAGGCCTTCCCATTGAAAAGGGTGCCTTTGTGGCCGGTCTTCCCACCATTGTCCTGTCGGCTGTGCAGCGCTCTGCATGTTAATCAGGAGCAGATTTTCTAGAGCCAGGCGCTGCGATCAGGTAGATCTGACTCCCCTTGTGCCCAGACGCGCTCAGAGGGCTGCTAATTCCTTCCTGATGCTCTAGTGCTGCTTTGCTTGCCTTTTCATCCGTTTTGCTTGTTACCAGATGCTGAGCGAGGAAGAAAAAATACCCCAAACAACAGCAGCCGCACTGGTGTCTGCTGTTTATTTCTTAGTTTCTCTTCTAGCTTAGCACCCTCCCATGTGCAGAAACTGGAGTCGGTTGTATTTCCTGGCACTCTTGTTTCTTACTGTTGCCATGGGAATTTCATTCACAGAATTCCATTAAAGTGGCTTTTGCTTGATCAGGGTTTTTTTTTTTACAATTTGGGATCATAGAATCATAGAATCACCAGGTTGGAAGAGACCCATTGGATCATCGAATCCAACCATTCCTATCAAACACTAAACCATGTCCCTCAGGACTTCACCCACCAGGTTGGAAGAGACCCATTGGATCATTGAGTCCAACCATTCCTATCAAACACTAACCCGTGTCCCTCAGGACCTCATCTACCTGTGCCTTAAACACCTCCAGGGAAGGGGAATCAACCACCTCCCTGGGCAGTCTATTCCAATGCCCAATGACCCTTTCCATGAAAAACTTCCTCCTAATCTCCAGCCTAAATCTCCCCTGGCGGAGCTTGAGGCCATTCCATCTTGTCCCGTTCCCTGTCCCTTGGGAGAAGAGCCCAGCTCCCTCCTCTCTACAACCTCCTTTCAGGTAGTTGTAGAGAGTAATGAGGTCTCTCGGCCTCCTCTTCTCTAGGCTAAACAACCCCAGCTCTCTCAGCCGCTCCTCATAAAGATCATCAGATACACAGGGGCTGTTTTAAAAGCAAACACGTAGGTATCTGATCTGCTATTGTGAAGGGGGGCAGACAGCACTGCATCCCTGGCCCAGGATCTCTGACAATAGATGTGCCAGGGAGTGCTGGATCAGCAGTTAGAATCATAGAATCATAGACTCACCAGGTTGGATGAGACCCATCAGATCATCAAGTCCAACCATTCCCATCAAACACTAAACCAGAGAACTCTCTAGCAGTGTGTCGATCAGCAGAGCCATCAGATCATCAAGTCCAACCATTCCCATCAAACTCTAAACCAGAGAACTCTCTAGCACTGTGTCGATCAGCAGAGTAATGAAGAGCACAAAAGCTGCCAGTAGGCAGCCCCCAGCAGAAATGCTGCTCTGAGGGAAAGTTCAACTTTAGGCTGGAAAGTGTTGCTGCCAGCCAGAGGAGTCTTGGTGGAACTAAGCGTGCTGGGGAGTGTTAACACTGATGGGGGAGATGGATAAGGGTATTAGGCTGCTAATTTCTAATCAGGGATTGAGAAACCTGTCTGGGATTTTGCAGGGCCAGAGGTGGGATTTGAACAGCTTATTGCTATTAACATGGGTGATAGATGGCCACGCAGACCCCCTGCGGGGGGGTGTGTGAAAACCTCTTTCATCCTTTGTTTTCCCTTGTCCTGTGATTTATTGTTTTATTGAAAGGGAAAGGGAGTCGATTCTTTTCCACCTAAACATTTTAAACTCCAGTTTTTAAGCATAGGCTGTACTCTGTCTTGTTTTACCGTGTTCTCGATCTAAACTATGACTGAAAACCAGAGCATTTTGTATTGAACTGCATGCTCAAAACTCTGCTTAATCATGAAAAAATGTTCAGGAACATCACTGTTGATGGGATAAATTCTGACAACTTATCCCTTGTTGTGTGCGAGAGCTCTGGCTTTGGAAGTCAGGTCAATATAGAGACATCTGAAGCAAGAGTTTGTTGATTTTTGACAACTAGGATGCAAAAAACTTGTTTTTCACATTAGAAAGAAATATGTGGTCATGTCTGTGTTGGGCTTTGTTTCTGCTTGGATTCATTCAGGGTTACCTGCATCTTAAGTAACTGGTGTGTTGTTTGGTCCTTTTGAAATAACCAAAATAAAACCCAAAACGGGCATCTTAAGTGATCTGTTTCATGTTTCAGCTTTAACTACAATCAGATTTTGACCTGGACACTGAAGTCTTTAAAAATCTGATCCCATATTACCTAGAGTGAAATACTTATTTTCATATATTTATGAGAGTGTGCAACACTTCAACAGATTTTCCTGTTGAGTGTGAATAGGAGTCATAGGCTATAGGATTGGGTAGCTTCTGGCTAGCAAGGCTACAAAGATACATTTGACAGATGATTTACAAGGCAAACAGGTCAGTATCATCTCTGTAAGTTAATCTGCACATTGATAAGTGTGTAAAAGTGCCTAAAAAGGAGTTGAGGAAATCGCTTGTAGTAGTGTTAGGTTCTACAGGCTTCTCCTGACTTCTAACTTAAACTTATTTTAAACCATTTTACAATCATTTGTAGGAGCTTTTGTGGTGTTACCCAAATTTACATCTCTCGTTTGACAACACTCTCCTAATTGCAAGGATAGGGCAAGCGGTTGCTTTCCCTGCTATACCCAAGTGCTCTCAGTATTCATATTTATAAAACGTGTGGAGGTTTGGAATGAAAACTCCTATAAGATAGTACTGAAAAAGAAGTCAAAGTAGTGAATAGGCTGCCCAGGGAGGTGGTTGAGTCACCTTCCCTGGAGGTGTTTAAGGCACAGGTAGATGAGGTCTTGAGGGACTTGGTTTAGTGTTAGATAGGAATGGTTGGACTAGAAGATCTGATGGGTCCCTTCCAACCTGGTTGTTCTGTGATTCTGATTCTGTGATTCTGTGAATATTGCTGCAGTTGATCAGTAGAGTTAGTTTTCTGCTTTGGAGACTCCTCACGCTGGAGGAACCATGAGTATACACAAACACAGGCCAGAGCACCTGTGAGAGTGGGAACAGTTCATGAGAGCTGTGTGGAAGAATACATTACCCAGTGCACCAGTATTTATTGTGAGAAGCAGCCTTTCAAACATTTGTTTGCCTTGGAAATAGTGAGGCAGCCTTTATTTCCGAACAGGAGAGCTAAGTTTCTTTGACATTGGTTGACACGGTGACGGTGAGGTTTTGTTTATCCTCTAAACATCTGCAGGTGATGTGATGATTAATGTCTATGGGAAGAGGTGGAAAAAATGACTCAATCCCTACAAAAACTTTCTTGAAACGAGCAGTTGAATTGGAAATGTTAGTTTCTCTAGTTGGAACAAGGTGACGGGTGGGGTTATCCAAGGGTTGGACTTTTTTTAGGACTGTGCTTATTTGTAAAACATGCTTACATGGCTTGGATGAGAATATCAAATGTCAGTGCGTGCACTAAACCTCTACTGATCTGTTTTCTTATGTCTGTTTTGTCCTGGCGTAGGGGTGGCTTCATGATATGTTTGAAGAAGGGATTCTCGATATAGGATATGTAGTTTGTAAAACACAGGGTCTTCCAAGATAAAAGAGGTTCTGCTTGGAGAAGAAAAGGCTCCAGGGAGACCTTAGAGCAGCTTCCAGAACTGAAAGGAGCTCCAGGAAAGCTGGAGAGGGCCTTGGGGCTCTTGATAAGGAGTGCCAGGACAGGATGAGAGGAAAAGTTTGAAGCTTAAAGAGGGGAGACTGAGATGAGATCTTAGGAAGAAATGTTTTCCTGTTAGGATGAGGAGGTCCTGACATAGGTCACCCAGAAAAGTCATGGCTACCCCATCCCTGGAGATGTTCAAGGCCAAGTTGGATGGGGCTTTGAGCAACCTGATACACTGGGAGGTGTCCCAGCCCACGGCAGGAGGGTTGGAACTGGATGAACTTTAAAGTCCCTTCCAAATCTAAGCATTCTATGATAAAAGGCATTGTAGAAATACGTTACTTCTTATGATTTCTGTTTTTCTTTTTTTTGGGTGCTCTCTTGAGTCGCTCTCATCTGCTTCTCTTCCTTTCGCCTCTCTTGTAAATGCGGGAGCCATTCATTTTCACTCTGTTCCATGTCAGCACACCATTTCTGCCAAGCAAGAGCTCCAGAGAGCAGATGAGTTCAATGGTGGTGTTGGGGGAAGGGAGGGAGGAGAGAGGGGCCAGCAGAGCTAATGAATCACATAACAGCTTTCATGGAAATACCGACAGCAAGTCATGTCCTCTTCAAGCTCGGGCAGCGAGCCGTAGACCTTCTGTTCTCAGTGGAGCCAGCAAACCACAGTTTGCTCTCCAGTGGATAGTTTAATTCCTTAGTCACTTCTTCCTCCCACGAGTCACTCTCGCATGGGGGTTTTACAAATGCTCTCATTCTTCAGAGTAGTAACACGCTGCTGATTAAACTGGGCTTGAAGAAGTTTATTTTCCTCTGGAGGGTAATTTTTACTTAAGCCTCTTTTCCAAGGCCAGTTAGGGCCAGCTCTTTTGATTAGTTTTGTGATGTGACTTGACTGGACTGACACGATTTAAATCATTTGAGAGGTAGAAACAAACAGATGTCAAATGGCAGTAGCCTCTTCTGCTCTGCAGCCAGTGAAATGCGTACAGCCAAGAGACTGTGTCACAGTTTGGACTGGCCTCTTAGAGCAATTTAGTCATGAGCATGACTAACTTGCTGCCTCTGCTTATCTGTTTGAGGCAGAATTAAGTGATAATCCGAGATTCCCTGATCCCAAGATGAGAGGACAATGAATGCTAAATTAGTGGAGGAGATCAATAAATTATCCTATAGGTTCCGCGTTGGCTGGGAGGAAGTGCTGAGTGGGAGTGCTTGGTGGCCTGGACCGAAGGTTTTACAAGAAGAATTTCTAGGGTATGGCAGGCAGCAGGATGTGGTTTATGCATTTTGGTTTGTGTTAGATTGTTTTGCTGATGGAAATTAAAGCCATTCTTGGATAAAGGCAGGGAGCTTCTGGGAATCTTACTGAATGAGTGAGTCAGCAGGAGCTTGTCCTATGGTTACAGCTCTGCAGACTTGTGCTTTTGCCCCAGTGCCACTGCTGTTTTAGGATTGATGGATGGTAGATCTAGTATGATAATAAATGTAAAAACTCATTTTCTTGATGATTGTTTTATTAGCTTGGATAATATGCTGCAATTGGCTTGACAGCAGCAGTGATAAGGAAACAGCCAGTGGGTGGTTGTGACTGTGTGCTGGTTCTGACACAGCATTAAATTATTCACATGAAAGGAGAAGGTGAAAGGAGGGGAGGGTGATGCTGGCTCTGGAGAGGAGAAAAACAAACAAACAAACACAAGACCCAAAGCTTGATTGTTTTTTATTTGGGTTATATTTGGTTCCCCAAGAACTTAAGGTTATAAAGATAGGCAAGTATTGCACCCTGGTCTTCCCACTGAAACCAGGCACAGCCCTGGGGATATTCACGAGCTTGTTCAGAAACAGTCTTGTATTTAGTATTTCAGCAAAATATTTTTTTTCTTTTCAATTCTTCCTCTATTTTACTAATTTACTCTTCTTAAAATCTCCTAATTTCCACAGGGAGTGTAGCTTTCAAAAAAAACATGAAATTGTAAAACTGAAGCGAGGTACTTCTCCAATTTCATTTGCACTGTATTGTTTGCAGAGGACTTGGATTTTTCTGTGATTCTCACTGGGTACAACTAGCAGGCTGACAAATGTTTAATACTTTCCTATGCAATTTAGAATCATAGAATCAGAACAACCAGGTTGGAAGAGACCCGTCGGATCATCGAGTCCAACCATTCCTATCAAACACTAAATTATGTCCCTCAGGACCTCATCCACCTGTGCCTTAAACACCTCCAGGGAAGGTGAATCCTCAACCAATCCTCAACCACCTCAACCATTTGAGCAAGGTGGTTAAAGATTTTATAAAGCTGAGGATCTCTGGCAATAATCGGCACTGCTACATTTTCAACACATCAACTTTTTTCTCTCTAGAATCCACAGATCTCTTTTGAAATGTTTCCTCTATTGTATTTCACAGAGCAGTAATGTTTCTAAGCATCAATAGATATGGATTGCATGTTCTGAGGCAGAGAATTCTGTCCTTGGATGATCTGTGCTAACCGATCAGTTCTCTCAGGCTATAAAATCACAGAACTGCATTTTTCTGCCCTTTTAATTAGCCTGTGTAGCACACAACTAACAAGCTGTTTATTTTAAAATTTAAATGTAAAGTTGTGACAGGTTAATTTGATTTAGATGTATGGAAAAATATGCCCTTGGGGAAACGTGAAGCTTGCATGAATTTGCAGGGTCTGGTTCTGAGCACGCTTAGGGGATGTATTGTCTGAAACAAGGGCATATATTCTTCCACTTGTTACCAAGATGAAAGAACTGTGTATGTTTTGTATCTTTATTAGAATTTTTGTGTTGCACAGGAGAAATATTAAGGGCTAAGTAAATACATTCATGTCCTTTTAGCGGAGTGATGTTGGTCTGAGTCCTGTTCCCAAGAGCATGTAATACTCTGCCATAATGCTGGAATCCTAGTGCTGGGAAGGGGCAACGCAGTGGGGTCATACCCTACCCCTTCTGCATGTATTCCTTGAATGGAAGGGAGTACACCAGCAATTTATTTACATCCTCAGGGGATTTTAAACCTTTATCATAGAATCATAGAACAACCAGGTTGGAAGAGATCCATTGGATCATCAAGTCCAACCGTTCCTATCAAACACTGTTATGTACTATTAAAAAAACAAATTTTTTTTTATACCATAAATGGTATAAAACCATTTATGTAATGGAAGGTTCTGTGCAGAAGACAGCCTGCTTTCAACTGGCTAAAGCAATTCACAGAAATATTTTGTGTTATCTTTCCAGGCCTCCTAATGTTCATGGCAGTAAGTTTGATTACTCAAAGTGGAGTATCAATTGACTGTCCATCAGTTCTAGGGCTGCAGTCTGTCTCGACACAAGATGGAAGGAATGAAGCTCTGCTGGTGTTTCTCCAGGCTTTTCCCAAGCAGAAGCTGGTGAGGATGAAGCCATTGGAAGGGAAGCGGCTGTGCTCTTTGAGGGACTGAGGATCTCTCCGCAGTCTTTATCTTCTGGATCTGGAGAAGTGCTGCTTTCATGAACCCTTGTTTAGTTTGAAGAATGGACTAATCATGTTAGAAATTACTCTCAGCCTCCTCCACACATAGTTTCTTTGAGGCTGCTTGACTGTGGAAAATCTTTGACTGATCTTTTAATTAAAAGCTCCTTTTTTTTTCTTCTAGAAGCTGAAGCTTTTCCTGCTTTGAAGTGGGCAGCTTTTAATAGATAAACATCTCATTAAGCTATGAGATTTTTTCCTCTCTCCCCTTCTGTCTCCTTCCTTTTCTCCATGTTCTCATTTTGTGTTGATAGTTTTAATGGTTTCAGCTCAATTCCTTGTGTCAGCTCTTCAGGACAGCGCGAGCAGGCTCCCTTATCGCTATACAATGCAGAGCTAAAGCTCTGGCTGAGCTGTGGAAACTAAACTGCAGTCCTCCCCACCCCCTCACTGAAGCAGGCTGGAAAGGACAATAAAACTGGGTTTATTATGTGGTCATCACATTTTAGTAAACAAAAGGCAGTTGTGATACGAGTGCAGTGCTTACTGGTTATTAAGCATTAAGCAAACAAAGGAAAAAGGCTTCTAGCTTTACATTTCTACCCCTCTGTTTCAGGGCTGGAGGAGGAACCTCCTTTCGTGTTTCTATTTTTGATCCCTTTTTTCCCACTCTTTCTGGATTACTAGGATTTGAGAATTCATGAAGAAAGGAGTTCTCTTGGCTCAGTCAGCCCTGGCCTTTCAGCCAAGTGCAGGGCAGCATTCCTGAACTGGAGGGTTCAGGTCACGCTTTCCCAATACAATGTGTTCAGAAGCGCTGGACAAAGGCATTTGCTGCTGCTCTTTTCTTCTGTAGTGACTTGTCCTAGTCATTCCTTTTTTTCCGAAGGTTGACAAAGGGTATTGTTAGCAGGTGACTAAAATTTTTGGCAGGCCCACTGGTATTAATAGTTCCCAAAAAAAGTATGGCTAAGTTTACCCAGGGGGGACATTCCAGTAAGTGTATGATATAGAGTTTCTCTGAACATTTGCTGGACCATTTGCTTTGGCTGTCTCGGTGTTTGTTGTGCCAAGTTGCTGGGTACTCTAGAAATGCAAAGCAGCTCGGTGATAGATTGTGGTTACTGTTGTTATCTGCGCCCGCGCTGGCAGATATGATGTACATTTGTTGTTCCGTAGGTTTTATGTACCTTGTTTCAAAGGTGAGCACAGTGGTACCCTCATGATTCTCTGGGTGCCAGAGGCTTAGGGCACAGGGAAACCTCTTGGATGCTTCTTGTCTTGAGCAGATTTGAAAGATAATTTGTATTTATGGAAGCAAAGTCTGGGTGTGCTAATGAAGTCACATATGCATTGAATAATTCTTTCCTCTTGTTGGCTTTGCCAGTGTACTTAACAGATGTATATTTGGTGCTTAGACTTCTGAGCAAAAGTTCCTTCCTATACTACAACCTGCACTGTTTTTGTAGTAGGAATGAAACTGTATTGTACCCAGGGCATGCATATCCAAGCTGGAGATTTCATTTGAGACTTAACAAACCTTCGGAAAACCAAAGTAAATAGAGTAAGAAGTGTTCAGAGGAACCCTTTTGTATGGACACTGGCAAGTCTCTCAGGATAAAGAGATTTTAACCACTCCTGCTGTTATTCAGGGAGGAATTGTATGTGAACAGGCCCATAAGGAAGAAAGCAAGTCGGCTGAAATTCACAATGAGACATTGTGAAAAGGATTTTGATCAGACCTCATCTCATTTACCTCCTGAATGCGACCTTGTTTCCAGTGTAATAGCACAGAGCTGTGACAATGTGATGTTGAGCCTTGGTTCTTGTTGTGGCTATGTTTGGAACCACCAGATGCTGTGAAGAACTGGTCTTTTTCCTATTTGCATTTTAACTTTTTTTTTTTTTGGAAGAATTAAATGTGACTTTCTATGTAAGAAGAAACCAGATGGCAGTTACTGATCGGGGGAATCCAACAATCTGAAAATGAAATATTTGTGATGTTTAAGAAATGCCTTAATCATATAGCAGAGATTCCCTGGGCACCTTCCCTTTTAAAAACACTATGCAGCTTACTGAAGGGACAGTTTAAATAGGACCTTTTGTGGATGATAAGAGTCCTGGACAGTACATCCGTCCATTTTTGCTTGTTTTAAAGGCTAAAATTTGAAATAAATGGAGATGTTTCAAATAGGAAATCATCTCTCCTATGGGTTACATTCCTATGATGGGAGAGTCTCTTCCAGTGGCCACCCTTCAAAAGAATGTCTTACCAGTAGTTCCTCTGCACATTTAAAATGATGACAAGTAGTTTTGTCATTACTTAGTCATTGAGTTACCAAAATAGTGCCTTTTCTGGTGTGCAAGAAGCACATGAGATCTCTAAACTTATATCTTCCTACTGTCCATCTTAAAAAATAAGCTAACCTTTACCAAGTCTTCAGCTCTGGTGTTAGTGGTGTCTGTGGTCTTAAATCAGGAATTGCTTGGATCAAGATTCTTTTTGCTGCTTTTTTTTTGGAACCTCTAGTAGTGCAACTTTTCAAGCACAGTTATCTGTTGTTCCCTAGTACCTTGTAATATAATTGTCTAACATCAGTCCTTGAGTTTCTTCCATGCACTGTCCAGTGATAACAGATCAAAATCTTTGCGTTAAGGCTTTTAGTTTTTTCCTCCTGTTGCACATGGTACCTGTTCCCCAGAGAACATAGGCAGTCTGGCAGGCCATTAAAATCCTTCAGGAAAAAAAGAGTTGGTGTTGTGATTGCTTTTTAGTGTCAGTGTTTCTACTAAGTGAGTAGAAGGCCTTATTTGAGCAGATGCCTCTATATAATGAGTGTTAGATTATCCAAACCACCTTTCATAGAATCATAGAACAACCAGGTTGGAAGAGACCCCTCGGATCATCGAGTCCAACCATTCCTATCAAACACTAAACCATGTCCCTCAGGACTTCATCTACCCGTCCCTTAAACCCCTCCAGGGAAGGTAAATCAACCACCTCCCTGGGCAGCCTATTCCAGTGCCCAATGACCCCTTGTGTGAAAAACTTCCTCCTAATCTCTAGCCTAAATCTCCCCTGGCGGCGCTTGAGGCTATTCCCTCTTGTCCTGTCCCTTGAACCTTGGGAGAAGAGCCCAGCTCCCTCCTCTCTACAACCTCCTTTCAGGTAGTTGTAGAGTCTTGTCTTTTTTAAAGTTGGGTGGAGTCCAGGCGAGCCTTCCCAAAGAGTTGCTGTCCTGTAAAGGTGTTGCCTCTATGACTAATAATCTGCAAACAGACTAATTCAGGAGAGCCATGACTAGCCAAGCCTGGGTTTGCTTTGTTCGTAGTTGCATAAAGACCAGGTAGCAGAGAACTTTGTCTTCCTGCAGGACAACCCTAAAGGAGATGCAAAGTGTTACGGTGTTCTGAGTTACTGAGGATTATCCAAGGAGTATTCTACGCTGTGTTCACTGAAAAATGCTGACAGCTAACGTGTTCAGCTCATTCTCTTTGTGTATGAAGCAGATCAAGCCATAATAGTTTGTCAGAGTA
Source organism: Coccyzus lansbergi (assembly GCA_033558105.1). Taxonomy (NCBI): domain Eukaryota; kingdom Metazoa; phylum Chordata; class Aves; order Cuculiformes; family Coccyzidae; genus Coccyzus; species Coccyzus lansbergi. The sequence goes on along the minus strand of JAUMJK010000618.1, from coordinate 165,022 downwards.
TAATAGTGTCATTCTTTATCCTGACTTTTTACCAAAGCTGAGAGGGGAGAAGAAGTTTTACATATTTGACTCTCCAATATGAAGTTCTAAACAGCTTAAGCAGTTTTGAAAATAATGGTAGGTGCTGATCTGTGTCTCTTGGCACCTTTGTCTCTCTGAATATCTGTCCTTCTGCATTAAGTCTTACCCTTATTCTAACCCTCAGGAAACACTTAGAACTGATTTGGATCTTCATCATGAGTTGATTTAGTTCTGTGCATCTATTCAGTATTTGTTATCAAGTTGTCTTGTTCGAGGCTTCAGGACAGGAGCGTTAAACAATGCAAGCAGACCGTGTGTTGGGATTTTGCCTCTGTGTAGATGTCTCTGTGAACAAGCCCAGCAGCAGAGGTAAAGGTTCTGTTGGAGCTGCCCTACTTTTCAGCAGTTGTGTTTGCTTTTTCTTGTGCCACGATGAAATATGTCAGTGTGTTTCCTGTTAATCGGGATATCAGAAAATCTCTAGGCAGGGAAGGTGTTTTTCAGCTGTTTCATTTGCTTAAACAAAGGAGAAAAAAAAAACAAACGAAAAAGGTCAGGGAAAAGCAGGGCATTTCAGTGAAGTAGATGTGTGTGCAGAGAAATCCTTTAATGAAAAAGTACTTCAAAAGAGTCAAATGTACACCAATCCCTCTTCTACGAAGTATAGGCTTAATTTCCCAAGGGACATTCCTAGTTCGCTTTTAATCAGTCTTGATATCAATCTCAGGATCAATGCTGGAGCAGGGTGAACGTGATCTGCCAGATCCCCTGAGCTTTCAGTTAAGCTCTGAGCTCCTGGTGGTTCAACCTCTTTTGGAAAAGGGATTTTAAGCACCAAGTTAGTAAGGTTCTTGAAAATTTCACTTCACCCAGGTTGACAAAAGAAAAAATACGACTAGGCTCCCTGTAAGGTGGACTTATTGAAGGGAGTCGAAAGAGTGCAGTTGCTATCTTTTCTGTTTTGTCTGGGGTTATATTCAGGTCAACGATGTAATGAAGTCACATTAATACATTGTGTTAGGTTGTTCACTGCGTTGCTGGGAATCACCTAAGTGGTACTTGGGAACTGGAGTGATTTTGAAAATGAGACATTACAGCTGCTATTACCTGCCTTGTAACCCTAGCTTGTAAGTCTGTTGGGAAAGTCTGACTGTGCAGTTCAGTGTCTAGTGGCATTCTAGATGTCTTCAGGCATCCCAGTTGCTCTCTGCTTCTCAAGCAGAGGACAAGTCTCACAGGTGCTGTCAAACCTTTCAGCTCAGTGAGGGTGTTTTAATCATACCTAAAGGACTTCAGAAATGGTACAAGACATTGGCATCTGTATTTTGGCTCCCTACACTAGGTGTTGTAAACCAGGTGGGATTAAGGTACACCTGTGACCTTGCTTTGTTTTGCATAAGAAACTCAAAGGCAGCTAGAAATGGTAGTAGTGTCTTATCCAGGCAAGGCTGAGCACATATTGGTTCGTGTCTGCTTCACCTGTGTGTTACCAGTGCTGCTGTGCATCCTCTGCAAGACCTTGGAAGAGCCTGAGTTAGGTCCAGGATCTACCCAAGTTGCATCCAGGGGATAAGCTGAAAACCAGAACTGATAAGAAGGGCCTGTTTCAGCTACAGTAAAACTGTACGGGGGATGTTTAATAAATCTTTATTTGCTTACGAGCATGAGCTGTTAATAGCATTCTTTATGTAACCATTCTGCTAGATGCTTGCAGCCCACTTGATTTATACTCACCTTTCCCTCAAGGTATCGCAGGAATCATTTTTCTCTCTGAGGCTTGGGAATCCTGCTCAGATGGCAAAATTTATTTAAAAAGCTTGGCACATGGGAGCAGAATTCCAGAAGGAGGGTGTGAGTTAGCCTATAATTTCTTGTTGCTACCTCTTTTGTTTCGCTGTCCCTTTTTGAGGTAGGAGGGATGGCAAAGAGGGACAAGAGAGTGAAATAAATAGCTGGTCTGTTGCAAATGCAGGAACGGGAATGAAAGAGGTGTGACAGTCCTCCTAGAGCAGCAGTTAATCATGAGAGCACAAACTTGTCTGCAGGCAACAGTTTGCCTTTCTGAAACGTATGACTTTACCACTGCAGAGTGCTATGAATAGCTTTCCTTTATTTTCTGTTATCCTGCCCTTGCTATTCAAATAAGTTATCCGTTGTTTTAAAACATCGCGCCAAAGATGCATCTGTCTTCGTGCTTTAGTGTTATGTGACTGAAATGCTTTCTGAAATGATTCAGTGGTCAGTGTGCTTAAATTACGTAGATGAACTCCACATGAGGGAGACTTGGTACCTGTTGAAACTATGGAAGAATGGATTCAATGTGGATTTTTAAACATGCTTCAGAAAATATATGTTTATTGTTCTTAGCTTACAAGTAGACTGGATTAAAATTTAGGAAGAAAGTACAAAACACAATATTCCCTGTTAATTTGGTCCCTGGAACAGCAGAAGCCCATGGCATTAACCTTTGCTTTATTAATATGCCGATGGAGGGAAGGATTAAAGAAAGGACAGGTTGTGGGACACAAATGGCACGGAGGCCAGTGACAAATAATCTTGTATTGACTTCACTTCTAAAAGATAGATTCAAGGCAAAAATTGGAACATTTCCCAAGGTGTTTTTTATGGTCAAATTAAGTCACTTCCCAAGTGAGATTCTTCCTCTGCAATGGGACCAGAGAAGCCGGTATTTGAACTGTTAATTACACTTAAAAATCAAATGTAACTTCGGGGCTAGTGCTTTACTGGGAAGACAAGGATATGTGCTACCTCAGAGCACCCAAAGTCTGAAGGCAGATGCGTTGGTTGGATCTGCATTCCAAAATGTCATGCCTGTCCCTCTGTGGTGGGTAATATGTTTGCCACCTCCTTTCCCTTACGCTGCCATCACTGCAGTTAACATCCACCACCCTGGATGGACTTCACTTCTGAACAGTAGTCCCACGTGTGCCACCTTGAGGGAGCAAGAAATGCTTTTCTCCGTTCTATAGTCTGTTTTCTTCTGGCTGTGGATGCCCCTGTGGGAGCTGATGTGGCAGGTGCTGAGAGCTTAGATCAAATATAGACCATTATGTGGAAAAACTGAGGAGTAATCCTGTCGCTGTGCTGAAAATGGGATTAAAATGGCTAAAGATGATCATGAGGGGTTCAACTTTTATCTCATTAAAGCCTGACTTTGTTTCTGACACCAGCGGAAAGTCAACGAGTGTTTCCTGGCAGAAAGTGATGCAAACAGTAAAGCTGCACAGCAGGCTGCCGGCCAGGAGCTCCGGGGTCCTGATCCTTACTGACTTACCGTGACCTTGGCCGAGGCATTTTGCATCTCGCTGCTTCCCTGACCTGTTAGGTAGAGTTAGCTGTTGTGTGTTTCAGATGATTTGAGTCAAGCAGCTGCTCATTTTAAAGCACTTTGAAAATGATAACCTCTGTACAGATGCTGGATTTTCAACTCTCGCAGTTGAGTAGTGTGGCTGATGCTGAAAATGGAGGAGTTCTTGGTGGGCGCCAAGGCGAGGAATGTGTTGATGAGGTGACCTTAGTCTGAGCAAAACAGGTTTGCAGGCAATAACTCTCAGTGGAGTAATTAATGAGTAATTCCCAGTTCCTCTGCAGTGGGGAACACAAGCTGAACTCATCAGGAGGGTGGGTGTGGGACTGGGAGAGTAGGAGGTTAGGTAGGGGGCAAAGGGAATGAGAAATACACTGTTGGACAGTGGTGTAGCCTGAGCTTGGAAACGTGGGACAGTGGGAAAGATGTTGTGCTCAACCTTGGCAAGAGACTAGTTAAGCTAACAGGTTGGCCAGTGTGGATGAACAGTGAAAAATGGGAATGAGGTACCATAGCACCATTTTGACTAAACAGAAAGGTATTTAATGGTTTGGGTGGGTTTTTTATTTCCCCAGGAATGTCTCCTTTGAGATGCAGGGCTGATTATTTTTCTCTTCCCTGCTCAAAACAAGCAGCACTTCCTAGGAGGTCAAGTTGCGTGCGATTCCAGCTGCTTTGAGCAGTAGCATAAATCAGCCTTAGATGGGGTTCTGCAGCCTGGTTGGCATGTCTCTGTCTGGAGTCTCTTATAGCCCCTAACCGCTGTGGGGTGGGGAGCTAATCGTGTCACCAGGGTGGCTGTACAGCCCTAAATGCCATTTCTGCACTGTGGGTGCCTCGGGCTGTGGGGTTGGCAGTTCCATTTATAACTGCTATGCTGCTCGATTTCAAGGTCATTCAGGGGGAGAGGCACCCATAAAATGGACTGTAATAGCAGTGCTTGCGCCCGATGCTTTGTTATCATCATACATATGCGCTGAGAACTGTTTCTTTTCTAGGCTGTCTGGATTTTTCAGTATTGCATGGCTCTGTTTTGGAGAGCAGAGAAAGGAAAATATGTAAACACATCTGTGTCATGACAAAACTAGGTAGGTTAATGGTTATTGATGGATTGCAAGTGCTTTGTGATTTATGACAGAGCAAGTCAGCAGAGTGTGGAGTCTTACAAAACACATGGGACAGGTCGAGTAAGCTCAGAGCCTGCACTGGTCGGCAGCCAGGTGAAGTACAGGTAATCCCAGTTAAATATACTTAATTGTTATCCTTAGGTATACATCTTCCATTGCTCAGGAACATGTAGCAATCGTCATCGGGTAGCTGTTAGAAGCACACTGGCATTGCTACCACATGTGCTACATTTCTTTTAGGAAGAAGTGGCTTCCTCAGTGGTGTGTTTACGGGTATGTAGTAGCGTCATTATTTCTTGTAACATAGATAATATTGCCCAGTCAACACCGTCTACTAGCCAGTCATGTGCTGACCAGATGACAGTCATGTCATTGCAGAAAAACCCCAGATGATTTATTTGAGGCACTCGTTGTGTCATAAAGATTTGTTATAATAGTATAAAAGCCGTTCAGGTTGAATAAAAGTCCAGGGCATAACAGAAGGCTTTAAATCCACCCCCTAGGCTCCATCAAAGAACATCTGTAGCCATTTGTAACGTGGATTTTACATCTGGAATCCGCCCTATGGTTATGGCTTGTGTGAGTACGGCTGCTCTCCTCCGGTTGCCTCTCCTGCTCTTTATTCAAGAGACACATTCCAACATGGCCCTGGGCTCTCTCACCTGGGTGCTTGGAGATCCCCACATGAACCTCTGCCCCTGAGTAAGAGGGAGCTGTGCCAAGCAGGTGTTTGCTGCCAGAACAGCACATCGTGGTCCATTCCCTTTCCCTGTTGTCCTTCATCTTGAAGTGTTACCTGCGCTGATACTGAAAGTTCTGCTCATTTGTGGAGCTCAGTATGAACAAGGTTGGAGAACAAGTCTTATGAGGAATAGCTGAGAGAGCTGGAGGTGTTTAGCCTGGGGAAGAGGAGGCTGAGGGGAGACCTCATTGCTCTCTACAACTACCTGAGAGGAGGTTGTGGAGAGGAGGGAGCTGGGCTCTTCTCCCAGGGGACAGGACAAGAGGGAATGGCCTCAGACTCTGCCAGGGGAGGTTCAGGCTGGACATCAGGAAAAAATTTTTCATGGAAAGGGTCATTGGGCAGTGTCAGAGGCTGCCCAGAGACGGGGTTGAGTCACCTTCCCTGGAGGGGTTTAAGGCACAGGTGGACAAGGTGCTGAGGGACATGGGTTAGTGATTGATGGGAATGGTTTGACTCGATGATCCAGTGGGTCTCTTCCAACTTGGTGATTCTATGATTCTACAGTTTATGGGTGCCAGACCTTGGGAACTCTCGGGTTTATGAAATGGGCTGAGCAGCGAGCCAGAGGTCTTCAGCTGTGCCCACCAAAGTGAGTTCTCAGCTCTGGAGTCGCACCACAACCATTTGAACTGCAGTGGAAAATCTCTTCTCTCTGCTTGCATTGCACTTTTCTCCAGGGAGCCAGAGCTGCCTTGCTCTGCTGGCGCCTCCAGCTGTAGATGACTCAATGAAGCTGTGTGGGCTGCTGGCTCTCCGGCCAGGCTGTCCCTGCTATCTCTTCCCATAAACACTGGAGCCTTTGTCTCTGGCCCTATCTTGCCCCTGCCATCACAGAGCTCTCTCTGTGCTCTCCTCCCAGCACAGCCTCTGTGTTCAGGGGTCTTTTCTTCAGCTGCTCTTTGTCCCTGGGTGTTTATTGTGCCTGCTGCAAAGTGTGTTTGTTTGGGAGAGAGGAGGAGGGGCTCTTGGTGGTGTGGGGTTTATAAACCTAGTGCATTCTTCAAAAGAGATGCTGAGCAAACTGGGGAGTGTTAATATTAACCCTTTGCTCATAAAGAGAGGTTTCCTCAACGTGTGAAAAATGCTGTGGGAGGGTTATGAGGCTGCTCACGGTGTAAAGCAGTCACTGTGCAGTTTTGCAGCAGGGAGTCTGCATCCCCTTTGGTCCAAACTGCCCCTTGGTTTTCCACAAACGCTGCGCGTGTGTATCAGCAAAGCGAGTCTCCCAAACGTGAGATGTAATTGATTCTAGGATGTCACCCCAGAGTGCTCTGGAACTTGTTTTCATTGCAAACACTGCCTCACTAGCCCTTTCTATTTGCGTAACTGGCCCTTGCATTCTGTGTATGTGGCTACAGCAGACAGTATCTTTTCATTGTAGCATATCCCAGAACTTAGTGGCTCTGTATTTTAGGGCTTTTCCTTTTGAGTAAGGTCTTGAAAACAGGAATTTCTTAGATCCATAGTGTTACCACTTGTAGTGATGTATAATATCTCCCCTTTTGAACCAACTGTTTTTCTTTAACTAGCTTTAATGGTTAGGATGCCCTTTACTGTTTTATCAGTACCCATGGTCCTGTATTCTGGGAGTCCACTCCAGAAGATGAAATCAGCAATTCAAACTTTTTTTTCCCCTTCTAATCGTATAATGCTTTGCATTCAGTTGATTGAGGAAAAAAAACCCAAAACGACAACCAAACAGAACAGCATCAACTTTCTAACCTCCTTTTATTCTTCCTCCATAAGATGGTGGGGATTTAGAGCACAAAAAGTCTCTCATCTATCTCTGCAAGAAGCTGCAACAACACAGTTGTATTAGAAGTGCCAGGAAAGTCTTGTATTTCACTAAATCTGCAGTCAGCATAAATGTTTCAGACCTTCGTTTATGAAGGTCAACATAAACTGAGCATAATGCAAATACATTAATTTTGTGTGATAAAATTCTCATGTGTGATAAAAATACATGTGTATCTTTTCTTAATTTATTGAACTTCTCCCTGGAAATTAATAGTAGTCTGAAGAACTTCTATTTTCAGATAATTAATGTCCTGGTCCTGGGAGTTGAAGTTCCTGTATTGCAGCATCTGTGTCTATCGTTATACTGGGAAGTTTAGCAAACTGTTCCTTTGTAGGAGGTAGGAGAGGAAGAAATGCAACGTAATACCATCCTTTGAAACCTGAATCCACGCACTCAGTTGTGACTAAACCTATTCAAACAGTCAGGTGTTTTTTTCCAAGACGCTCTAGGCTCTAGCGTTGTTGTTGTGTTACTTGTTTTCTTTATGAACTAACCCAGTTTGCTTCATCTCTTTGTCTTCAAGGAACAGTTTCAGCTGCAAAGCGCACAGGGATTCCAGCACCTCGAGAAATATCATCGTCTGCATCCAGAGAGAGAGCCGTATTGCGTGGTCAAGCCAATGCAAGGAAAACGCAGCCCAGCCCCACGTCTTCTGGTGCACCAACTCCAACCAAGCACGTGCGTCCCGCTAGCAAGTCCAAGCAGGAGAATGAAACTGGTGACAAGGCTGTCCTGGAATCTCAGGTTAAAGAACTTCTAGCAGAAGCAAAGACAAAAGATTCTGAAATTACCAAACTCCGTTGCGAACTGAAGAAATGCAAAGAGAAGGGGTCACTTAACGCCGAAGCAATGGGTGCTTCCAACCAAAATTTAGAAACGGTATCACCTGTCGATATAGATCCATTAATACGGACCCTTCAGGAAAAAAACAGAACTTTTCAAAAAGAGCTTGCTAGCCTAGGAGAAGAAAATCGTGTTTTGAAAGAGAAATTGCTTTATCTAGAGAACTCTCCTCTCTCGGACACAACAACAAGCAGTGGAGGTGACAGCAGCCTCCCAACCCCAACTACCCAAGAATCCAGTTTCGGAAGCCCATCAAAACACGCGTCGAGAGGCAAAATGGATGAGCACAGACAGCGTGTGAGTGGCAGTGCACTGCGCAATTCGGCTTCATCCAGCAGCGATGTCACTAAAGCTTCCTTGTCACCCGATGCATCTGATTTTGAACATATAACAGATGTACCTTCCAGGCCGACATCTTCCAGCAGCAACCACTTCAAAGGTTCCAAATGCTCCACCGCAGGAAGTTCTCCCAACAATATTAGTGACCTTTCTGTTGCATCTCTTACAGAAAGAATACAAAAAATGGAGGAGAATCACCACAGCACAGCAGAAGAATTGCAAGCCACTTTGCAGGAGCTGTCGGATCAACAGCAAATGGTGCAGGAGCTGACAACAGAAAATGAGAAGCTAGTGGAAGAGAAAGCTCTTCTGGAGACTTCCTTTCGTCAACACAGAGATAGAGCAGAACAGCTCAGCCAAGAAAATGAGAAACTAATGACTCTCCTCCAAGAGCGATCCAAGAATGAAGAAAGCAGAGCTCAGGAGGGTAAAGTCCTTGAACTGGAACAAAAATGCACTGAAATTCTTGAAAAAGCACAATTTGAAAGAGAGAAATTGCTCAACATTCAGCAACAGTTAACCAGCAGCCTGCGGAGCTTAGAGAGGGAGCATCAAGATGCCCAGCAGGTGATTAAAAGCCTGAGGGAAGAAAATGAGAAGCTACTTAAACTTCTAGAAGTGGAACGGCAGAGCAACAGCACAGTAACAAAAACTCTGGAGGACTGTAAAATTGCCTTAGAAGGTCTAAAAATTGAGAACGGCTCTCTCAAAACTCAGTTAGAGAGTGAGAAACAAAAGGCTGCAGAAATCAATGCAATGGGATGCACTACTGACAACTCTGAGGTGCAGGAGATGCTGAAAGTAGCTCATGCAGAAAAGGATCAGTTAGAAGCATCTTGCACTGAGCTTAAACAAGAGCTGCTGAAGGCAAACAGTGAACTGAAGCACATTCAGGGGCTGCTGTCAAAGGTAAAGCAGCGGCAGCTGTAAAATACAATGTTTGCTTGTCTGTCCTCCCATAAATAGGTAATTGTTGCTGTTTAGGTTGTTATTGAGCTGTGGATTAAGTTCCCAGGATTTAAATTGCGTGAATTAGTTTTGAATGGAAGCTGGGGTCGTATGATATTGTCTGTTTCTGCTGCTATATGCGTATTTTCCCAGGAATAACTGTTAGCGTAGCTATGGTTCTAAATTCAAAACTAATTTCCCCTAATATCTTCTGCAGAATTTACTATCTTAGCGAATAGATTTGCGTTCATTAAAATTGGAACGAAGAACGGATTAAAAAAAACCTGCAAATTTTGATATTATGTGAACCAAATTTACTAAAAATCACTTGGTAATCCAAATGGAGATTGGAGAGAAGAAGGGCCTGAGTACTTAGCAGCAAATATCAATTTCTGGATAGATAATCGTGATTAATTATTGGTGCACTATAGGTGTCACTGGTTATGAGAATATATGGACATGAGCTAATGCTCAAAGAAGCTGATTTTACAGTAATGTGACTAACGATGCACGATCAAGCTCCAGATGAGATTACTTTCATAAAACTACAGTATTTTGAGGAAACTGAGAAGTAATGTAAAAAAAAGGATTTATTTTAGAACAATTTCTCTGCCTCATTCAGTTTGTAGCTTTGCTCCAAGCAAGCTTATATAAGTTACTGTTTCCATTTTCTCTGTGATCCTGGATCAGAAGAGAGCTGCAACGTGAGGCATAATAAAACAAGCGTTAATAAAGCACAAGCCAGTGATTATGTCCCATCACTGCAGAAGGTCATAGTCAGTGTGTGCAGCCTTTCCTGTACGGGGATGATGAGAAGAACGGGCTCACTGCAGGGGGAGGGTGCATTGCCAAAAAGCACCTCTGTGATTTGAGTGATTTAGAAAATCCAGATGTCCTTTCAGCTTAAATGAGCGACCGCAGCAAATGGAGTCAGTAGAGGAGGCTCCCAAGCGCTTGCTAGAGCTGCAGTTCATGAAGAATAAATGAAAAACTGCTGAGTGCTCAGACTCCGTACCAAACTTTTATTGCTTGGTTTGGAAACCACAGATTTCCTCCTTTTTACTCTTCCTTTCCCTCAGATTAAACTGGTTTGAATCATTGGGTATTTGTGACACCCAAACGAGACCACAGGCTTCTGTAAGGCTGCCCTTCAGTCAGGCTGTGCCAGTGCTGCTCACTGAATTGGCTGCCTACCCCTTGCTTTTCTATAGCTTCTTCATACTCAGGAGATCTCCCCATAGACCTGGAATTGATCTGTGGGGCTGAGCCAACATAGTGAAGTGCAGCAGATTCCCCCTTCAGTAATTCCAGATGTCCTATATCCAGAAACATACTTATCTGCAGTAGTTAGTTCTCCTGCGTGTGTTTTCACGGTCATTGAAAAAGCACATGGTAGTAGCAGCAAAAGTAATGCGGACAAAATGATCATCATATTGGCCCTAAGGCAATTATATCACTCTCATAACATGAAGCATAAATAGATATGGAGCTTTCTTGGAATATAATTCCTCTCTGTTCATTACCTGTAGAGAGAATGGTTAGGAATTAGGGTCATTATCTAGAAAATGTGATTTCCTTTGTAGCATCTTGTTTTATCATCTTTATTACCAGGAAAGAAGACTGACATTCATAGCTCCTCTGTCTTTCTTCATGTTGTCTTTTTTACACTGAAGCTCAGTTTATACAATGCTTAGAACACAGGTTCATTTTTTAATTCCATGAGATGCTCAGTAAAATCTGTAATGAGTGATATCTCTGAAGAGATACAGACTCGCAATTTGCTTTCCTCCCTTCCAGGCTGAGAATGAGCGTGGTCAGCTGAAGGAGTTGTGTGACCGGCAGGCTGAGCAACTGAGCAGAACCAACCAGAAGCTGCAGGAAAAAACATCTGAGAATGAAGCGGATATAAAAAACCTGAAAGAGACCATTTTCGAATTGGAGGACCAGGTGGAGCAGCATCGTGCTATAAAACTTCACAATAACCAGCTCATCAGTGACTTAGAAAGTAGGTGGAACTGAAAAAAAAGGATTTATGTGAACTTATTCAGGGGACTCAGTTGTGGCTGCAACAGGGGGGAGGAGGTATGTCTTCATGTGGGGGGACAAGGGTCTCACTTTAAAAATATTCCATTTCTGGCCATTCCTTTCTGTTCATGCAGTAAAGTCACCATTTTAACAGTTTGTGCTAGAGAAATAATACAAGAGACAGTCTCCGAGCCTCATTCTTCAGCAAAGGATGTTTTGTCCACTCTAGAAATTGGAATTATTGTCCATTTAAAGAGCTTTTAGGGAGAAACACTGGTAAGAATCAATGAAGTCGAGGTTGCTGTGATGTGATGGAAGGGGAGCTGCCACCTGGTGGAATGAGTGTCACTTTTTGAGTGCTCGAGGGATGTGTGTGATCCTGCACATGTGATTCCATAAATTTAAAAGTCTGGTTTAATGCCTTGAACTGATGATCTGTTTCAGAGATGTTTGAGTTAAAAAAAACCCAAAACTACTGTTGATTCCGTTCCTGATCCATTGACAGACTGTCTTAATTTCAGTCTAGTCTATCTAGTTCCAGTCTGTCTAGTGGCAATGCTAGAGGCAAAACCAAATAGGCTGCTCTGCCCTCCTATTTTCATTTTTCACCCTTGACCCAACGTGTTTAATAGTATTTTCCCCTTTTTGCTGTTCGTAGGTAAAGCAATGAAGTTGGAAGAACAAAAACAAGATACAGAGAGGCAGCTGAAGGCACTGACTAAGCAAATGAAGGTAAGGCTTGGCTTAGACTCCATGACACAGCTAAGCTGAGCTCTTATTGCAGTGCTGGATTTGAGAGAACATTGCATTTTTCTGGAACAGTTACAGAAAGTTCATTCTACACAATTTTGTTCTTTATTCTCTTCATTCATTTCTAGCTGTTTCTTTGCCTGTGAAGGAAAAATATAACATATCCTTTGCAAATTACGTGTTCTACTTGTTCTTTTTGTACCTATGAGCTTCTGCTGTTATACTTTGGAACAACCGAATCATCGGTAGCAATGAGCTCTTTACAGCACCAGCGCTTGTATAGTATCAGCAGTCTGAATGACCAATAGCTATAGAAAGAACTTTAATTGTACTTTTAGCATTGGGGTGGAGAGCTTAGCATCAGTTTCTTTGGAAGTCTCATTTGTACTGTGTAAAGAGGCAAGCGTTTAGTTTGACCTCAGTGTCACCTTGAAATTGTGGTGAAATCCTGATTGCTTGTGATCCCAGGAAGAGAGATGAATAACTAAGCGTTCTGCTCAGGTAGGTGCATTGTTAGAGCAAACAGTTTGACATTCTAATTGCTCTTTCTAGGAAGACACCGAAGAGTGGAGGCGTTTTCAAGCTGACCTGCAGACTGCGGTGGTTGTAGCCAATGATATTAAGTGTGAAGCCCAGCAGGAGCTCCGTGTGGTGAAGAGGAAACTCCAGGAGGAAGAGGAGAAGAGTGCCAGATTGCAGAAGGAGCTGGATGAAATGAAGGGCAGCAACAGGTTGGTTATGTACAAAGGCCAAGATTTAGTCTCTGTGACTGCTAACATGCATGCAAACAGTGCTTTGTTAATAACTATTCATTGGCTTGAATGTGCACGTTGTCTGTTTTTAACTCTTCTGACAGATTTTGTTGTCTCTTATTCTAAGATGTTCCTGTTCTTTTTCTGTTTGGTGATCTAGTTCTGTCAGCTGGCCCGTGAAGTTTTTCATCAGCAAATATTTAGTAATAACAACTGCCGATGTCTTGTTATAGCTTTGTTCTCAGTATGATATTTCTCTGCGTTTTATTCCCTTCATAACTCTCTGTGCAGCTGTGTTAAACCATCTGTGAAGAGATTGTTTGACTACATATATTCCATGGGATATCCAGAAGATAATTACTTAACCTGAGAGGAGTCAAAGGCTGTGTACGTTCAAATTAAAATGAGGGCTATCTGGACTTCCTTGTTCTGCACGTCCGATATCTGCTGATTTAGTGATCAATACAAGTACTAGAATTTCTCATCTCCTCTCATTAGTTTGGAATTTGTTATATGATCAGCTGTGTTAAACAGTCTGGACTGTGGCCTGGGTTAATATTTAGCTCCAAAGCAACTTGGTCATGTGGTGACCCACCTGTAGAGCACTTGCTGTGGTCTCAGGGGTTAGAGGGGAAGAAGTAATTGCAAACCATTCATTGATAAAACCCAGCTTGGTAAGGGGTGTATATGGGGCTCCCCTCTGTGATATCATGGTAGGAACAAAAGTGATCGTTACAATTGAATCTAGACCCACCGCAAACATGCCTTACAATGTGGCTTTTATGCAGTGCGTGACCTTTTATGTACCATCTTTCATTCCAAAAATCATCCTACAATTGAAATACGAAATAGGAGATGGAAATCTAAAGATGGAAGGAAGGAAGAATCAAAATTTCCCAAGAAGGCAGTGCTCTGCTTTTTTTTTTTCTTTGACAGAAGCAGGGCCAGCAGAGCTGCAGTGATGAAAATTTGTACAGGGGGATCAAAGACAGACAAAACAACACAGAGTGGTACTGTTTATCGAGAATCTGTGCCAAATGAATTTTGCTGCTCTAGATTTTTCCATTTAATCTCTTTCTTAATAGATTCATGGCCACTGTTTGAGCAGCCACAGGAACACAGTGAATCCTGTCATTTCTTTTCAGGTGGAGTAACAGTCCAGCTTTGTTGCACATGTTTGCTCACTGTTTTCCATTCAGGAGTTTCCACAGCTGCTGTACTGTAGATGAGAGTCAAACGATGGGAAGGGCTTTGTGTGGAGGTGTGTGGATAAGAATTCCTGGATTGAAGGAACCCAAATACTTCTTTCAGAAAAATAAAGGCATGTGTTTAAGCTCCAGTTTCATTATCGGAATCCCCAGTGGATGCAAAGAAAAGCTGTTACAGACTTTGTATTCAGACAAAATGATTACCAGACAGTACTTAAGGTCTGGGCTCTGTTTCCATTCTTAATTTGTTCTTAATGAAGTTTCCCTTGTTTATTGTGGGGTTGATATGCAAGGGCAGGAGTCTTGTGCTTGTTTTCCCCTCTTTATTCTTTTGTTTTTTTAATCTGAACATGCATTTGATAGTACTTAAATTGAATAGATGGTGACCTGCTAATTTGCAAACTGTGATACTTATCTTCCATGTATAAGGAGCATGGCTGCATCGTCAGGTCTTTGGCACAAGAAGCCTGAGTGGCAAATACTGCTTTTGAAATTAGTTCCCATCCATACGTAGCTCCAGAAGGAGGCATTCAGGCTTGTATTTAAGTTGATTTTGACATTTATCTCTCCCTCTCTTTCACACACATATAGACATACGTCTGTCTTAGCGCATGTTGACTACCTGTGTAGCTTGCTTTGAGTCTTGCATTGGTCCTGGAGAGCCAGTCTGCAGTGGGCAATGTCTATTCCCTTTCAAAGACAGGTATCGAGACCAAATTTTGCATCTGTCAGTGTAAGTATGACTAGTTTCACTCACAGTGTCCATGTAGAGTTTCAGTGTCTATACTGAGAAGACAGTATGGAGAAGACAACAAAGCCTGTGTAAGTCATTGTCTAAACAACCCAGCAATCAGCAGCTAAGCATTGAAATTTTAAAACCACTGACCTATAAAACACATTCCCGAAGCCGCCAAAGCTCCTGCTGAGAGCCAGTTTGACACTCCCCGTTATGTTTTCATTCCCAAGGTCATGATCTTTCCCAGCACCTCGTCTTCTTTCACCCAGAAAGTCTGGGAGTATTCTCATTGCTACTTCTAGTCAGCTTTTACAAAAGCCGCCGCTCAGAACCAGCAGCAGATTCTGGTACCTGTGGTGAATTTAATGTGTGTTCAGCACTGGTGGAAGCAGTTTGTATCATGATACCTCAACACGGCCTATAAAGCGCTCCTCATATTTGCTAATGCTGAGCAGCTGTGTGCTCAGCTGAACATCTGACAGTCCCTAGTGAAAGTTTCCTGTCTGATTTTTAAGCACCAATTGGAAAATGTACCTTCCAAATAGCTTGTTACTCAAAGGTTTTGGCAAAATCTCAGCCATCGCTTGAGAGTCGTTAGACTCCACCTCATAAATAGATCTCGAAGCCAATTTATCTCCTACGACATCCTGCCATTTTAATGTTTGCCTGTGGCTGCCTGAGTTCCTGCCTCCAAGTTTGATTTCGCCGTTACGTTCTTCTAATCAGACAAAAAAAGTCATTTTTGGTTCAGGAACAAGCAAAGAACTTGCAGAAAAACTCCTGATGAGGTCATCAGAGTTCATCTGAATGAAGGTAAGAGCCTCCCAAAGGCATCTTTAACTCAGATTAAATGTCTAATTCTATGACTAAGAGTGTTGGGGGGAAGCTGGACCAGCATCAGGTAAATTGAGTAAGGAGGATGGGGGTTAACTTGTCCTGTCTTAGTACTGATTGAGACAAACAAATTGATTAACCCATGTTTCAGACAGTCTTTTAGGATATTTTACATCCTAATTAATGTTATTTCTCTGCAGTAAACTGGAAAAGCTTACAATCCACTATTGTGTAACTGTCTCCTCACGAGTGGTGGAGATTGAAATTATATAGACTCCATACCTAGAGATTTTAAAGACCAGACAGAATAAGAATCAGAGTAAGCTGGTCTGACCTCATAGCTGCCCCTGTTTGAGCAGGAAGTTGAACATTTCCTCATGTCCCTTCCAACCTGAATTATCCTATGATCCTGTAGCAAATTTCAGCTTTTCAGAACACTCGCCTTGGAAATGAATTAATTTCTGTAGCTGTTCTAGGATCAAATGTTTAACTAGGGAAAAAAAAATGCTATTTGGTTTGTAACACAAAGGAATAAAATTACTGCTAAAAGTTCCCAAATTATCATGGCCCTTCTTGCCTTCATTGCACATCCGTTTCCAAGCCTTTATGGCGATATACTGTTGTATATTTACTGCAGCAGTGAGAGTTTCAAGGTCTTGTTTTGACTCTTTCCCTTCAAGTTCTCCAAATGGTTTTGGCAATGTAACATTATGTGCCTTGAGCCAAGAACATGGAGGGAAGACAGTAGGGCTGGGAGAAAACAGAAATCGGAGAAATGAGATCTCTAATTTACTTGAGTGACTTCTTAGGACTATAAGAAAATCTAACTAAACCTTCAAGTGGAAGCCTGAAGTGAAGACTGTGATGTGTCCCACTAATTTGCTTCTGTTCTTCCTCCTAAAGTCTCAAATGCTGCAGCATGGCAGTGTTACATGCTTTTTCTCCTGGAAATAAGCTTGCACTCTGTGTATTAAACCCTGCTGTCAGTCTCTATGTGCTGATCTGCTGCTCATTTGTGCCTGTGTTTTGCAGCTGTTCTGTCTTACAGGGGTCTGATAGTTCCTTCTGCTCTCACTGAAAGTCAGCAAACCAGAACGTCAGAGCAGAGGCCTTGAAGTATTGTTTGTAATCTAGTTAGTGACTCCTCTGAGTTAGGTATTTTTATTTTTTTTTAACACTGGGTGGAGATCCTTCCATCCCCTTTGGTGAAAGGACCCTGAAGCAGAAACTCTGGTGGAGCTATAGCAACTCCAGTTGTTTGAATGGGTCCATGTACCTATTTTGAAGGTGTAGTCTTAAATGATTAGAGAAGAGGAAAGCCAGGAACACTACCATCCCTGTCCTTTGAAATTGATTCCCTGGCTTTAAATATTTATTTTCTTCCTATCTGAGCAACATAGAATTTCTTTTTTTTTTCCTTTTGTATTTTGTGTTGTTTGCTCATCATGACCCAAAGCGGAGTCAGGAAAGTGTTATGGTGCTCCTTTAACTGCCTTGGCAGCACAGTCAGCATTTTCCCCTTTATTTAATGTTAGTGGAGTGATCAACTGTAAAATAGAACTATACCTCAGCATGAATATTGTTTTGCTTCTTGTAATTTCCCCGATTGTTGTCTATATCTCCATAGGTGCCTGATCTCTGCCAGCTAACACAGCTCTGAATGGATGCACAGCCAGGCCTGTGAGACACTTCAGGACATACCTTCAACTTGCAGCTGAAGAAGGGAAGTTTCAATCTGAGATGGCATCTCTGGTTTTTTATTACTCTGCAAAAGTCAAGTGTATCGGCAAGTGTGAATGCTGCTCAGGTCCACCTCCTCCCTGTGGGCAAGAGCCCATTTCTTTGTTTCAGAAGGCTTCTCTCTTCAGAAGATTCCATGAGAAAAAAGTCCTGAATTAGTCTAAAGCCAACTAAGCCATAAGAAGTAATCACAGACATTTGGGGACCTGAAATAACTGAAGGCTTTTTTGAGGGGATGGGGATATTTGCCCTGAAACAGAAATTCAAACAAGCCATTTTAAGCTTAAACGAAAAATAAAAGAGCGTGTATGTCTGATCTGTAAAATTTAATGCTCATACACATCGTAAGTTCTCCATATAGTATTATATTCATGGATCTATCTCTGTGTGTCTAAGTACACGTATGCATACAGATCGGTGTGTATACATACACAGAAACTGAAGCCATAGGTTACTGCAATCCAGCAGGAAAACTGAATAGAAACCAAGTTATTTGCTTGTTATCAACACTTCTACGGTTTCAGATTTCTAATATTGTATTGACAAGGGACTCGCCACTGGGTGGCATGTCTGACTCGTGTGTGAGTTAGGAAGCAGGGTGATGCCCAAGGAGCATGTCCTACCATGATTTTCACTGATAATGTCCCGCATCAGGTTTGTGCTGGCTTTGAGGCTTGTAGATGGAGAGATCAGAAGGAAAAGAAATGAGTATAACAAGCCCCAAGTAAATATCCTCTCAGAAAGGAGTCTTTTTCATGCCCCTAACTCAGGTGAAGTATATGGTCAGGGAGAACTTTGCTGGGTTCAGCTTTGCAACCGGAGACACCTGGAGAGAGCTTTACGTCGATGCCAAGGAGAAACTCAGAAGTCACCATCTCTACCAGGACATCATCAGGATTCATTCCAGGACTGGAATTTCATGTTTTGGCTGTGGGATTCCCATCTTTCCCCCTCATGAAGACCTAGCAAGAGCCTGGTCTCCAAGGAGGCTGAGCTAGTAGAGAGTTCTGCGGGATGTCCTGCTTTTGGCATGGCCTTCACCTTTGTGCTCTGCTACTGGAGTGTATGCATATCTGCACACTTGTGTTGCCTTTCTTTTCTGTGCTGGCAGCTGTTGAATGTTGGGTTTTATGTTTATGGAATATATATTGAAGTGCCAAATAAATGTTTAAGTGTTGGGAATTGTCTGCTGCCTGCCCTTGGCCTCTCTTCTGTTCTGTGCATCAGTAGCTGTGTGTCTCTTCGTGTCTCTTGGAGTTTAGGAGGATTCACAATGACAGAAACTGTGTCAAAGACTACCTTGCAGAGTAATTATTTCTGAAAATGTGGTTTTGTGGTTCTAGGCTACTTGTAACAGAGATCAGTGGAGCAGTTCACGAATTTCCAAGCACATAAAGACTGCTGTTGCCAAAATCTGTACATTAAGCACAGAAAGACTTGGATCTTGCTGGTGATCACGTATTCCAAACCTAAGAAAAGGAGGAGACTAAGTCTTGCCATTAGAGAAAAGCTGACTGCATCTACTTTTCTCACCAATGAATGAATGGAACTAGGCAGTGGTTTTGTGAAAAGGACTTGGCACATTTGAATTCCTTTGTGGCTTAAGTGCTCTACTTCCTCCTGGAGCTGCTCCACTTCAGCCAGCTGCACTTGCAGCATCTAGCTGTGTAAACTATCCATTCCTGTTTCAAGGCGAGTGTACAGCAGTAGATGGCACTTGGCTCAAATCTGTCCTTTTTATAGCTGAGCTTGCTTAGTCTTCTTGGATGGGCTAGTCTATACTAAGCTAAATGAGTTCTGTGTGCAAGGAATCATTTTTGGTTTGAAGTTGTGGTT
The DNA here is from genome assembly GCA_033558105.1 of Coccyzus lansbergi. Taxonomy (NCBI): domain Eukaryota; kingdom Metazoa; phylum Chordata; class Aves; order Cuculiformes; family Coccyzidae; genus Coccyzus; species Coccyzus lansbergi. The sequence continues at coordinate 145,992 of JAUMJK010000618.1, read as the reverse complement.
TGTCGTTAATCTTTCTAAGTCATGTTCTCCTATCCTGCCCTCCTGAATTAGCTTTCTACTGCAAGTTAAGCTATTACTCTCTGCTTCTCTATTAAGAAACCCATGCGTGCACATACATGCATCCCCTCATCTTAGAGATTTTTCTCTTTAACAAATAGAAGGTTTTCACTAAGTTTCATAACTCTCCATTCTTTGTTGGCTGCCATATGTGGTTTTAGTTGATGCGAATCGGTCTCGGCGCTGTTCTTCCTGCAGTTCATGCCCACGTTTGCATCTCATCTTTCTGAGGTGACTGTATGTAATCTGGGAGATTGTCCCAGGGTCCATTAGAAACCCATTATGAATATAGAGGTTACGATTACAGGAAGCATCCTAACAAAATTGGAACTGGTGGTAGCTGTACTGCTTGAATCTTTAATTACTCTGCACGATGACAGATTAATGACATAATTTCTCAATGTGGTGCACCTTAGGGGCTGACCTAGTTACTCTAACTTTATTTAACATCTTTGCATCGTCTTGCTATCAAAAGCTAGACTGAGGAGACTGGTCTGGGAGGTTTGAGTTTTTCTCACAGTTAAATCCTAACCAATGAAGTGATGACTGCCTAGAGCATTCCTCTGGCTTGCTTTATTCTCAAGATTTGTCAGTTCGCCTACAGGCGTATGCTGTTCATTTCTTATCTGATAACACTCCACAAACCTCCTGCAGACCCTTGTTACCTGGATAACTGGACAGAACTTTTGCATAGTGGTTTATTTAGTTCTTGAAAATGTAATGAATTGCATTGAGTGACCTGGTATCTTGAGGCAGAAATCTATGCTTCCATACTTCAGTAGAAGCAGAACTATAGCTTTTGTGTTTTCATATAACTAAAGTGCAGATGCTGTCACTTGTTGATTTGTTGTTTGTGCTTTATGAAGTTACAGAGGAGAAAATGAATGATAGAACTTAAAGTTAGTCAACAAAACACTGACTCCTTCAGGGCTTGGTGAATTTTATCTAATCTGCTTTCCCTCCTTATTGGTTTAAATGAAAAATGGAACTGAAATGGCTTTTTCTCTAACCATCTGCCTCTGCAGCTCCCCTGGCACACAAGAAGCCTGAATGAATTTGGCAAAGAAATAGCCAATGTGTGGCACCTCTTTAAGCTCTGCCAAACATAGAAACACGAGTCACTCTTATTCTCTTATTCATTGACAACCTTTAACCCCTTGCATTTTGTAAATAGCGATGCAAAAAGGGAAAGAAAAAGGCTCTGACTTCTATTCTTAGCTTGACAGAAGCTGTTCTACTCCGTAGGCACTTTCTGAATGGAGTCCTCCAACCTTCTCATGAAATCATTTCTGGGTTTGTGTTCACATAGCTCTTGGTGCTTACTGTACTAAAAAGCACGGATACCGCAGCGGGAGTTTCTTAAGCAGTTAGGAGAACAGAGAAGTAATGTATAAATACTCTCTTTTTACATGACTGGACTTTATTATCTGATTGCAGCTTTCCTAAACTAAAACTAGGTAATTGCAATTGAAGTCTACCTGAGATCTACCAGGTAAGTTCAGTGTCAATGCTAAACAGTGTCATCCAAATCCATAAAATGCATGATGAGAAGGAACAGTCACACTGTATTATTGTATCTGTTGTTGAACACAGCTGGGGACTTCCCTGTACTGATTCCTGTAAGTCCAACACCTAATCTTGACTTCAAAATTTCTTTTCAATGGAGTAACTTAATGATTATTACTGTTAAAATATTTCAGTTTGGAGTTCGCCTATCTTGATTCCAGCCACTGAATTTGGGTGTTTTTGTGCCTGCTAGGATGAAGCACTTAACATTTTTATTCCTTATATCACTGCTCACGGATTGTGATTGAGGCTTTACTTATTCAGCATGTAGAATCATAGAATCATAGAACAACCAGGTTGGAAGAGACCCATCGGATCATCGAGTCCAACCATTCCTTGTTGTATGTCCATATTGATAAGAGTTACCAGAGTGTTTCATTAGGAATGATATTTACCGGTTTCATTTGTATGGCTTTTAACTGAACCCTGTCCAATTACTTATTTAATTTTCAATGATAGCATTTTAACTGGTATCTATTAGTCCAGCGATGGTCATGCTAATTAAAAACATAGAGTGTAAAATAACATCTTTCTGTCTGGTTCCTTTCCTCATACACTGAGAATCACTGTAGCCCCTTGGCTGCTGTGCTGTGATAAAAACCTGTCTTCAGGTAGTTGTTGATGATTACTCAGAAGCCTCATGAAACAGCTTTTTTTTCTCTGATAATTCTCTATCCTGCTTGCGGATGGGGAGTAAGGATGATATGGTTAACAATGCAAAAATTTGTTAGACTCCAGGATTTGGCATTTGACAGGCAATCCAAGAAAAGAACGTGAAGATTCTAATGAGCAGTGCATGTTCTGGGCATTACAATAAAACATACGCGTTGGTGGATTTGCCATCTTACATATAAAGACCTTTAATCTCTGCTTGCCCTTCCTGTTACCCCCTGACTTTGAGCTGGTTTCTGTTTTGCAGATTGACAGCTGAAGAAGTAGAATCTCTAGAGGCAGATACAACCAATCGCTGGCAAGGAGTCTGCATTAGCAGAGCATCTCCTACGTCATCGGAATCTGCAGCCACTGTGAAGTCGCTGATAAAGTCATTTGACTTAGGATGCTCAGGTAACGAAACATTGCATTTCGTAGTAAAAAAAAATTCTAGCTGTAAGCAGGTAATTTTTTGTTATTTTGTGCTGCTGCTTGCTTCTTAATGGCTGTTTTCTGTCAGTGCTTGGTACATAAATACTGTCTGCAGAATGTCACTGCACTGTATGTTCCCTGCTCTGACAAGAGGGACGTAGCTGGTGCAGATGTTTCCACATTTTTTACCTGCAGGTAGCACTGGACAAAATATCGCAGTTCACAAGGTTCCCAGGAGCCCTCTAAGTGGAATTCCAGTGAGGACAGCCCCAGCTGCTGCTGTTTCGCCTATGCAGGTACCAGGACCTCTGTCTCTTTTTGCAGTTTTAAAGTGGTTAGATGCAGCATTTGATTCATCGTGACACAGCTTCAGCATTCCAACATATGCAGGTTGACAAGGGGAAGGGGAAACTCATCTGTTTATTTGCTGTGAAACATCAAATGCTGTAGTGCTAACAAAAAGGATCAAAGTGAGTTTGTCTTTGACTTCAGCTTAGAGGTCTCAGTGGACGGATGTGAAGTCTCTGGAATACAATTCTGAACTTTAATCACTCTTGACCAGAAAATAAGTTTCGGTTATTGGGAGTGAACAAGGAACATTATCAGCCTAATCTAGTTTGCTGACATATGCATTGAGAAACAAGGGATAATAATTTTCTAAGCTATTCCTGGTTATCAGTAAGTTGTTACAGTGCTGAATGAAGAGCTCTTAACAGTTTGGGGTTTTTCCTACTGAAGAATAACTGTTCTGAGGTCTGGGAACCTTCAGCTAACGCTGAAAACTGGTGCTGGGACTACAGAGGCAAGAATCCTTCTGACTTATGATTCAGGTTCTGGGACAGAGGCAGGGTTAGGAGCAGGCCCTCTTACATTTGGTTGTTGATGCCATTATGTTTGGCAAGGTGAATAAATAGTGCAAACAGAAACATGAAATAGTTCAGGAACCAATGCATTACCAGCTGAAAATATTGTCCCTTTGTCCTTTTATTTTTCACAGCCACTGTATAACAGCTCTAGGCTCAGCTGAGTACTTGCTAGAAGGCTTCTGAACCCTTCCACCTGCTTTGTGATCTTGAGATAACAGGATTATCTCTTCTTTCTGCGCAGTGGCTAGCATTTCTTTAATTCTTTTGTATGTCTGTTTGTTTCGCAGAGACACTCTGTTTATAATAATGCCAAACCAGTCAGCAAAGGTGTTGCCAGACACGCAGATCTTTCAGACCTCCCTCTTGCAGGTAATTGTGGTAAACGTGCAAACGTTGCCTCCTTTCACTAGCAATAACTTGTCATTTATTGTTGGCCTCTGCCAGGGCCATTTTTCCTCTTCTCGTATCATAGAATCACCAGGTTGGAAGAGACCCGTCCGATCATCGAGTCCAACCATTCCTATCAAACACTAAACCATGTCCAAAGGATATGGACAAAGGAAACAGGAAAACATCTCTTCAGAATCTTTGTTTTAGAGAGCTTATTAAGTTTTGTCATGTTTCCCTTCCCGTGTTGATCATAGTCTTAGAAAACTAGAATATAGCTGATTTATTATAGATTGCCAAGACAAACTTTCCTGCTTTATTCTAAAGTATCCATGGCACCTCTCTAATCCGTGCTGTGGAACTGGAGAGGATTAGATTTTGCTCAACATGTATGTATCTGGAACAAGTCCAAAGCACTGTCTTTTAAGCGTTTATTTGTTTTTAAATTGAGCTTCATATGAAGTACATCAAACATTTCAGTTATCAACGTGACTGTTTGAGGAGCAGTCATATTTAGGCTCGAAATAGTTTGTTTTGAGAGTTCTCAAGAGATGCATTTGTTTGTATTTCACACTTTGCTTTTGTTCTCTTGTGATTTAATATTCTTTTCTACCAGTGTTTGTTTCCCATTTTCTCTAGGGCCCTTTATTTTGATTATCTGGTCCTGAATATGGTTGTTGCATTGGAATCAAAGCTAGTAATAACAGATTATTGAGTTTTTAAGGACAAATGAAATGCTACATCCCTGTAGTGAAACTTCAGTGAAACTGCAGGGAGGGATAATAAAAAAAAAAAATCAGTCACAGCTTCTGCGTTGGCAGATAGGATTTTCTGGAATGGTTTGCTAGAGCAGGAGAGAAATTGGAGCCATCTTCATTGTTAGACTCTTCAGATGGTCTGCTAAGCTACCCCTTCCATCATTCAAAGATGAAGAGATGGTGTGTCTGAACAGCAAAAGAGGTTATAGGATTGGTGACACCGTAAGCTAATAGTATCTTGTCTCTGCTGCTGGCTTCTCCCATAGGAGTAAATGGGAAGGAAGAAAAAGTTATCAGTGGAACGGAGAGAATTTACTTATTTCTATCAGTTGGTTTCCAGAAAATATCTTCCATGAGAGTATACAATGATCCAGGACAGAACATAAGGCCTTTTTAATCTCTACCAGTTTGCTGTAAAGTGAAATAATCTGTTGACAGTGTAATATGCCAGTCCATAGTAATAAATATCCTATTCAGGCCACGGATAATTACCGTTATTACCCATAAAAAAATGGTCTGTGAAAATCTGTTAAAATCAAGTAATTTTATTTGCCATTGTATGGTAAAAATTTATAGTTCCTCATCTGACAAGTTCCTGTATTTACAGCTTTTCTTTGTACCTGGGTTTAATTTAGTTCCAATAATCCATAGCGAAGGCTTACTCACTACAAAGTTGTAATAGCTCTGGTTCCAATCTAAATAATCCTGGAAGGCAGTTGATCCAAGCCCTGTGCAAACAACACTGAATTAAAAAATATCCCCGAGGAAATTCAGAGTGAAGCAGTCTCCATAATAATAATCTTCTGGCGGATTCCATCTGACCAGTGTCACCGCAGGGTTCTGCAGTGTCCTTAATGTGACCCACATGTTACATCGTTGGAGAGGAGAATGGATTACTTCCCGGAGAGAGCTCATCTTTGACTGGGATCTTTTCATTTAGAATCAGAGGTTTACTGGCTCTCTCCTGGAGTTTCCAACAGCAGAAATAAGTCAAAGGAAATACGTGACTCGTGCAAGTGAGACTCAAAATACAAAACTGGATATCGTTAACTTGCAGCACTTCAGGCCCTACTGTATGATTCAAGCCAGTAACCACAAAGTAAAATAGTGCAAATAGATAGTGGTAGCAGAATGTGATCTCTTTAATCATGTTGCATGTTTTTCATATGATTGTTCTCCCGTTTCTTTTTCTAAAGGATTCCTAATGTGCCCTCATCATCTCCCTCTTCTCTTGCCAGCTGGATGATTCCAATAGCTTTTATTCCCATCTGGGATCCTTCCTTCTTGCTTTTTCTATACCATGCATGAATGCATCTCTGAATCATAGGATGGTTTGGGTTGGAAAGGACCTTAAAGATCATCTCGTTCCAACTTGGATCATGCCATTAGCCACTCCAATTATGTAATGACAATTTAGTAGTCCCTTTTTTTAAAGCTATCCTTATGAACTAGTGAGAAACATACATTCCTTTTCATAACTTTGAGATTTTGTTTATTGATTATCCTTTTGCTGTAGATCTGGTTCTCTGAGAAGAATATTCTTAAGTTTAAAACAGCCCCAAAGATGCCTCTCTGATTGCTGTGGCCATTTGAATTTGAGGCAACTTCCCATAAATCCAACTTAATGAGGAGCTAGAATCATACATATTTAAAATATATAGTGGAAAACCAAACCCAAGACTTTTAAAGTATGTTGTGTGCCTTTTCTGTTCTGGTTCACACAAAGAAGGGACAGGTGAGTGGGAGGCAGGATGACCCTGGCTGAGCAAGATGTACACAATTCTGGTGCAACAAAGCTCCACCAACAGCCAAGTTGCTGGAAAGGAGATTGTCCCCTGGGACTAGATTCTGTTTTCCATCTGGACTTCTTAATAGATAGGAACTTAACAGCCATTTATGCTGTGGAAAGAAGGTGTTGAAGCTGAGGTAAGAAGAGGAATTCTCACCTTTAGGTGATACGGCATTAATTGGCATTAACATAGGGAGGTAACTGAAATGGAGGAGGAAATGTTATGTTCCACATTCAGTTAATTTCCAGTAAGAGCTGGGAATGTGCTAACCGTACATCTTGGCTCGGTGGCAGTTTGTCTGTGGAAAAGAAGTAGCCAGCTTGCCATGTTACATCGCTCTACCTCTTGATTTTGATATGCATAGGGGGATAATTTGATTTCTATGGTCTCTTTGGCTTTATTTCAAAAACCTATGAACATCTGATTTCCTGGGTACTGATTTATGTTTATGTCATAAAATATACTCTATGAATACGTGTAATAGGTAATTTGTGTAGTAATATGTATAGTAAAAATGGTGATGCACCTACTGTGAATATACTGAGACTTCCCAGAATTCCATCAGCTAGGATGCAGGGCATCACATCACAATAATACCTTTTTCTTCTGCATTGATCTGGGTTGTATCTGCGAGATGAGAGGCTTTCTTGTTACAAGTCTGCTAACAGCAGAAAAGAAATTATTGTACTAGGGCTGGTCAGTCATCTGGTGAAGATATCTGGTGATCGGCTTTTGAACCTTTAAGGCTGTAGATTTTGGTATTTCCCCTCATTCACCTGAGGCCCCTACCCCCCAGCAGGAGTATCAATCACAGGAAACCAGGCAGTCTGTACTGTTGAAATCATCAAAGCCAGTCCTTGTTATGATCACCTCTAATCTGTTCAAGGTTTCCTAGCCCCATGTGTGCTTAATGAACAAATGAGTACATTTGTTTAGAATCAAAACAACAGACTGCATATTGTGTGCTGGGTGGCAGGACAGTGATTAATCAAATTCCTTGGGCTGCAATCTGACAGCTTTTTTTTTTTTTTTTTTAATTCCCATAGACCTTCTGAAGAGGAGAAATGAAGAGCTGAAACCAGACCATTACCTCCGTAAAAGCCCCTCCCTGGAATCCCTGAGCAAACCCCCTATGGCCTTCAGCAGCAGAATGCTTACCTCTACCCCCAGCAGCTTGAAACCCCAAAGCAAACTCAGGTACCAACTCAGTCTCCTGGGAAAAACAGCACATTGCAAAGACAGACGGCATTACCTGGCACCTAGATGAATGTTTCCATCTGGTGGACCCCTCTTTGCAGTGGAAACTCTGCTGGCTGGTCTGTCCAGTTCAAAATTGTCACACTGTGTCAGATCCAGATGTGACAATTCAGATTATAATAACCACAATTATCTGCGAGATGAGAAAGCATAATAAAATGAGGACAACGAGCTTAGGGGAGCCATGAAGTTGTACACAAGAATTCCATCATGTGTACGAATGGTCAACCCTCTTTATCTTACTCTAGCTTTGCGTGTTTAGTTAAAAACTAAAAGCTTTGAGGTCTAAGGGGAAGCTGGACACATCACTTTCTTCTGTTTGAGGAAAAGCATACATTTTCCTCTGATGTCCACCATCATTTCCAACAGTAGAATCTGTAGGTTGGAGTCAATGCGAGTGTTTTGACTGTTGAACTTTAACTGTTTGTCTGGGCTTTGACTACAATACAGCTTCCAGAGATTTTGCTGTGTTCAAGAACTTATCCTGCAGCAGCTCAGTTGAGTGTCAGTTTGCTGTTACAGATCCTTTAATTTCTTTCAGTTCTGCACCCCGAATCTTAATTTTCAATAGGTTACTTGAAAATTGTATAAGTAAAGCTGATGAAAATAATCGGAAAAAAGCTGGTTTAACACCTGCCATCGAATACCCATAGGCTGCTGGGTTTTCAGCTCTTTTTATGCAGTGATACCAACTGAATTTGTCTCACCTAGAGGCAAATGGAGAATGCAATCTATGAAAGCTGTTACAGTTTGCTTTACATTTAGGTTCTGCTTGTCATACAGATATTAAATATAGACTGCTAAAAGATAAGAGACTTAAAGCGTATTTATCTTCTCCCTTACGCTTTCCTGGATTAGTGTGGAGAGAAAGGACCCGCTGGCAGCCCTGGCTCGGGAGTATGGTGGCTCAAAGAGGAATGCTCTGTTGAAATGGTGCCAAAAGAAGACTGAAGGTTACCAGGTAAGGGAAAGCATGCATTTTTACTTTTCTCCCTTTCCGTTCGGTGTGTGGTAAGCAATGTCACTTTAAAGAAATAACGTATATTTGTGTCTTCTGATTTTTAAGTTTGCTTCTACTGGGTGTTTCCATCCTTTTCCTTCAGATTACTTTAACACTATGGTCCCTAATATAAAGAGTAACTCACTTACAAAACCCAAAATATTTACTGCATCAGAGGTCGCTGGTGGTGAGAAGCAGAGTGCATATGCGCAGAATCTTCAATTTTGTGTCAGTTTATGAAATTACGTTCTAATATTTTTTCTATAGGCTTCTGTAGGCGATGTGCTGTTGTGAGAGGTTTTTTATTGGTTATTTCTGTAAAACCAAGGAAATATTCCTTCCTGTGGCCTTGATCAAATTGTAACTTGGAGCCCTGCTTTTTCTAATCTGCTGCAATTTAGCAAGATCTTGTAAAGCAAGTTTTGACTGCTTGGGAGTGTCTCATTTCTTTGCAGAGTGATTTTCACTGTTAAACAGGCACAATGCTTCGTCCAGTTCTAGTATGGCAGTTGCTATGCTTATCAAGCTCTGGGTAGTGTTTCTGTGAAGCTGAGTTAGGCCTTTTGTTCTGCTTCTCACTGGGCTGTAGAAGGCAACTATAGACACCAGTGCATCCTGTGATATAAGCTGGCTGTGCAGAATAGTCTCGGTTTGATATAGTGTTGAGATTTTTCTTTCTTAAGAATAATATTGTTTGTTACTTGGAGCTGAAGACAAAAGCAGTCGTCACCACATGATATGCACCCTGGAGCAAGTCTTTAATAAAAGCCGAGTCCATCTTTTAAAGTAAATAATATAATATTTCTTTTCTTCACAACCAGCACTTTATGAAGCATCAGCTGCAAGGAGCAGGACATTGGAAGAAAGGACAGTAGGTTTCCCTTTAAGTAAACTTATCTATGAAAGTTTTAGAATCGTTTCTGAGCGCTGGCTTATTCATCTGGCTTGCACAAATTTCACAGGACAGGTATTGGAGAAACCTCTAAACTTCAGACACAGCTGAGAAAGAATAAAACCAGGGTTAGAGTTTAGTCTCCAGTCCTGTGACGCTGCCCAAAAGGCTGCAGTACTGTCCCCTGAAGTTGTGTGCTCTGTGCTGTGTTGATTTATTTTAGATTTCATCTATTAAAATTCTCCTGGTCTTGGATTTGAAGGTGTGGGGGAATATTCCCATCTAGTCCTCAGAAAATTATTCATGAATACAACTTTTCCAAGACTTCTGTTAAGCCAGCAAGCGCATCTTTTGAGTAGTGCTTTCTCCTGGCAGACTTGTCCTTTTTGTTTCAAATGACACAGAGCTTCCTCCACTTCTCTTAGAGCAGTTCGCTATTAGAAGTGTTCTCTGAGAGCCAGCCTGTAGTTTCCTTTCTCTGGTTACAACCAAGTTGGAATAAACATATTGCTTTTGGAAATTATTCTGTGGCTTTGCAAATACAGAGGCCTACCCTGATTCTGTAGGTACCAGACTCGGACCAACAATGACAGACCTTTCCTCTGAAAAAGAATAGAAAAACTGTTTTTCTATGCTGAACCCAAGCAGTGGAGCTAACTGTGCATCGCATAGCAGGCCACCCAGGAGGTATGCAAGGCAATCCGGGTCTGTTTGTTTTTCATTTTAGTATTAGTCTCTGGAGGAAAGTAAGCCCAAGCTTGAGGACAGGGGAAGTGTTTGCCTTACATATGGCTGCTGGAGCGTTGTTGCTACACGATTGTGCAGATGATATTGCAGAAAAAGCTTTGTCGTTTTGGTTCCTGCTCTGATGAGGCTTTTGTTCTGTTCATGGCTGTCCTTCATCATTACTCCTCCTAAAGCAGCAGAATGAGTTTTAAGTAGTTGTAGCAAACAAGCAAGTAAAGCACTGACGAACTCTGCATAATGCAGGAGAGCCTGAGAAACTCAGACTGTGATGTGATGAGGGGCCTTATTTCCCAGAGTGTAAGATCTCAGGGCAGAAATTAAAGTCAGATGAACTGAAAGGGAAACACTGTCTTGATTTTATGGTGAGAGTCTTGCCTCTCTGTCTTCACCGCTTTCTTTAGAGGCATTATCTCTTGGGCATTCTTCCTCTGAGTCTCATTCCTAATGCTCTCTTTGCAGTGCATTCCCTAGCTCCTCTTGAACTTCGCATTTCCCAAACTCTCCCACTCTTACAATAAGGCCGATGTTAAGCCCCGCAGGGAGTTTTTATCATTCTTGAGTACAAAGAGCTGGAGTGGAGTAAAGAACCGTTCTCCTCCTTCCTGCCTCAGCCACTGCAGGGATGAGAATGAGGTAGTGAACTCAGCCGAGCAGAAGCCTGATGACGTGCATGAGTACTGTTCCATACATAATACCCCTGCCTGCGAGGCATCAGCTGTGTGAATTCCAGTATAGGCTGTCATGTTCTTTCTAACGTGAGGCCCAGAACCACAGAGAACTGTTTATGCAAACTATTTCCATCTTGACGTAGTGGAATGGGAGAGTAGAAGTCTTGCTGCTTGACTGACTAACTTCTTTTTTTCAGTGGCAAAATGTACTGCCTTTGAGGTTCAGTAACAGTTCCTAGTGTGAGCTGCTGAGGAGAAGGGATATTCCTTTCTGTTGAAATTATGAAGATGCCGTATTTCATTAAACAATGTAATAGATTAGAATAACTGATACTCTCCATAACAGCTCCTACCCACGTCCCAGATTCTCTGAGGAAAGCTGGATTAGTGACCTAGGAAGGTATCTGGGGATAAGACGGAGGGCCCAGCACACAAGGCAACACTTTTTAAATGCTTTAATCCATACAAGACTCATACTATAGATAGACATTTACATCCTGCTTCTGGCATATATTCTTGCATTGGCTACAGTGGGAAAATTCCCTGGCCATGAACTTCAGCGTGTTCCCCAGGAGGCAATCTCATAAAACAAGAGGGACACTGGAGGGAGTTGAGAGAAATGCAACACAAATTAGTTATGGCCCTGAGGGTTTTGTTTGTTTTTTAAATAAAAGAAATTGCATGAATTTACAGTAACTGACAGGAAACATAAAAGCACCCATGTTTCTCCAGTCTGCTCTGAGATTTGTAAAATCCGTGTCTAAACAGTGATTTGATATTGCAAAGACATGAAGGCTAAGGAGAAAGAGGAATTTAGAACATAAAACCAGAATCACTAGGATGAAAACAAAATGTAAGCTCAACTTAATGACTTGGAGGAAAGAATATGTAAGTGGGATTGTGTAAACTATGGCACGATCAACAGCTTTCAGTTGTCATATTTCAATCCCGAGATGAGTGTTATCTGGCATTTTGGCCATCGATTTTGAATAACTATGCAGGGGATGTGCTCAAAGAATCAGTAGTAAAAATATGTAGTGAAATAAGGTTTTGAGGTCGGTGGATTTGTGCAAAACTTCCTTGAGGAAAATGTCAAGCTTCAAAAAACAAACCTTAATCTGACGTATGGTTCCCTATAGGAACTGTGCACTGGCATGTGGTCTCTTTTGGCAAACATAGACTGTTCCTCCTCCCTCTCTGAATTTGTTGACATCATGGTGTATAATGTAGGCTGGTGAGATGACCAGACTTGAGAACTGCTTTTGTGGCTCTGGAACTCAATTACCACAAGTCCTTTAAACCACAAGTCCTGCTGAGAGTAAGTTATTTAGGTTAAAATAGCTTTTTTCTGTTGTCTTGTGGTTTGGGTTTTTTTCTTTCATCTATTTAAAAAGATTATACATCATAGCAACAGTGTGAAGTAGAAGCTGGGTGCCTCTTCTCTAATAGGCTCTGTGTCTTGAGCTGTACCTCCTAGAAGCTGCTGAGAGTCATTCTTGTTGCATTATCACCTTCCATAATCGTATCATTAGTGACTGTGGTGTTAAAGTGCCCTGGTTCTGTTTGCTCTCTACAGAGACCATTTGTCAAGGGGCCAAACCTCTCTACATCAAGCCTATTACTGTCCGCAGATGTATTATAAAAACGCGGAACATCAAGAGACACTTAAGCCATGATCATTAGAACTGAGGATTATTACTTCTGCCACATATACCCTCTCCAGAGAGGAGAGAGTATTGCTACCCCGTTAATGAATATGGTTTGCTTAAAAGAACTAATTTCATGTTTTTCCAACCACAGCACATCCGGCCTATGGCACAGAAGAAAAGAGAGTCTGAGACCCACTCTTTTTTCCAATACATTGTCATGGTTGATCTTTCTCTCAGCATTATATTTGCTTTAAGAGGACCCACTTGGGATCCACTTGTTGAAGAATCACCATCTTTAATAGTACAGCTACCTGTGCAATTGTGTTAAGTAGAGGAATACTAAACAAAAGGTGACAGGCAGTGTTCTAGAAGTGACAAAGGGAAATGGCAGTTTTATCTCTGAAGTTTTTTATATTTCATCTATTCCTCACCTGTGCATTCAAGCCATTGCATTGTATCATTATGGTTGGACTCGATGATCCAATGGGTCTCTTCCAACCTGGTTGTTCTGTGATTCTATGATCATCTCCCTGGCTATTAAGAGTGCCAGCACACCAAGCGATGGGTAAAGGCAGCGCATGTCTTCAGGAGAAAGACACTACTCCTTATCTACACCAACACCACAGCAGTGTCTCTGCTCAGCACTGCATTCTTCCTGTAGCAAAGATGCAAAAGCTTAGGCAGAGAAATAAAGGCTGTTGCATTATTTGCCATTTGGCAAGTAGTTACAGCAGGAGAATGGTTGACTAGTGGTTTGGCAGTAGATATGAGATAAAAATTTTTACCCTTCTGTATTCAGTTTAAACTCAGATGAATAGTAGCTTTTTGTTTATGAATTTGTGGTTTTCTTTTTCTCACAGGAATGTGCATTCATTTTCTTTCTCTACTAGATGGTATTTCCTCCATATCCTCTTTGTTCCCAAGCCCTATTCCAGTATATTAGCCCTTGCTTTCTCTCACAGTTTTTTGACTCGTTTGCTGACTGGGTGAGATTCAGCATGCTCAAGCGTGACCCAACGATGTACAAATGCAGACAGGCTGGTGAGGACCTAGCATGTTCCCTTTGGTCAAGTGGCTGTGGATCCAACACATTCTCACTGGGGAGATGGATTCAGCCACTAGGATAACCAGACTGAGTTTTGGCAGCTATTGTATCAAGCGGGTGTATTCCTGGGGCTGCAGGTTGTGAAGACTTGCTCTATAGGAAATGAAAAATCTCCTTTGAGGCCAGTTGTGGATTAGCATGTCTGCGTTTGATGGTTTCTTCCTTTTTCTGGAAACTAAGGATTATATTTAGAAGCAAGAAGTCTGTTATTTTTTTGTACGTCATTGCTGTGGGCAGATGACATTATCCTTCTGCTTGAGCAATACGGTCTCAATCATTTTTAAAGTCTTAACTGAGCACTTTGGCTCACTTATGCTTCAGTTCTTCACCATCTTGAACCGCGAAGAGTAAACAGAATACTGCAAATTGTGCCACAGTCCTTGGGGCTGCTGCTCAGACTGCCAGTTCTGGTAAAGAATCAGAAATAGGCTAAATGGGACAAAAACCAGGATCAGCCCTCAACCTCTGAACCTGGCTAGAGTATAATACTAACATAACGTGTCTTAGTTTTAAAGCCTTGAGAATCCCTGCACAGCTGTGCACTGTCCTGAAGAAACAGAGAAGAACCCAGTTGTTTCTTCATCATAAGATGTGCCCTTGGGCATGGGAGTGATTCTCTAACCCTTTTCTCAATTACCTTTTGTGTTTGTGTCAACAAGTAGCATAAAACTGTTTCAATATGTTTCCGAATAGAATAAATCTCTCTCTTATATACTGGTTTCTATCTAAATATGTAATAACTAGTCGTGAGAAGTAGATAAGCAGTGGCCTGCTGGTCTACAGGTTTTCTGGCCAGCTTTCCATGTGAGATCTCTCAAGCAACAGGCATAGGAGGTAAATCCCATCTGCTGTTACACACCGTGTATGCATGTTCTGCAAAGACAGGGTTCCCACAGTTCTTTTATGCTGAAGATCAGCAGCAAAACAAATAACTCCCAGTTTATGTGATGTGGGTGAAGAAAAACACTGGACAAAACCCTTCCAGATTTTGAAAGGCAGCTACCCGTTCATTCTAAGCAACATTCATGGCACAGGCTCGCTCTTCTGAGGAGGACTGGGAAGATTTCCTTTCTGACGCGCCAACCTGCCTGTCCCAGACTAGAGGCTGATGGGCAGAACCTTCTGAGTAAGCAGAAAAAAGCTTTCTGTTCTGTTATTTACCAATACCATTAACGCAACAAAGTCCTTTTCTTGCGAACAATGACACTTACCCTAAAGTACCATACGCCAGCATATCCCTTCTGGTATGAGAGAGTGCACGTGCTCATGAAGAGCTCTGCATCCATAATACTTGCAGTGTTTTGACATTTAGAAGTAAGATATAAATGCAGTGGGTTTTTCCCAGGAAGTTCTTAGTATTTTCTGTGAGTTTCTGAGAAATGGCTAAAATCTCTGGCTCTCTTTGGGCTCCTCTGACCTTCACAGAGGAGAAGGATGTTGACTTTTTGCCTATCTGTGCAGAAGCTGAAGAGTGTCTTGGAAACAGCTGTTGAAATAGGAGGGATTAGTCTGTCTTTAAGTGAAAATTCACTATGTGATGGTCCAAATCTACTTTGGACCATCTTTTTGGCCTTGGCAGTCTTGCATCATGCAATTGTCTTGATTTCCCTAGCTGTGAAATATAGATTTTCTTATCCTTATCCTTATCCTATCCTTATCCTTATCCTTATCCTATCCTTATCCTATCCTTTCCTTATCCTATCGATGAGTTTCAGTAATATTTGGAAAGATGCTCTTTGAGACTTTAATGAAAATACTTGCTTAAAATGTCAAGTATTCCCATTTTTTCCCCCAGAATAAATATTTTCTTCTTTTAAACAGAAACACTTAGAGCGGAATGCATAGATGCAATTTCTCTGTATGCCCCAGCTGGACCCAGGGTTGGGTCTGGAAAATAAATGCAGCAGCCAAATCATGGCATAATGGGAATAGTCCAGTTCATTACCAGTGTGCAAGAGCCCTTCACAGCGATTCCAGTGCATAAATGTGCTTCTCCAGTGCAGCCAAATAACTTGAGCCCAGTTCTACCTTTTTTCACATAAGGGGCTTTATCCTGTAAACAAATACAAGTCTCTCGATTGGAGGGGTGAAATAAACCCCCATGCCGTGCTCTCATGCATAACTTTCTACCCTACTGGGTAATTTTAAAAATAGCATTTGCATTCTACCCATCCTGAAATCCAAGACGCTTTCCTTGTGTTGCCTGGATGCAGTGGCAATCAGTGAAAACACTGAATTGTTTGGGCACCAACTGGAACAGCGCCAAACAGGGGTTTAATAGAGGAGAGAGCTGAGCTCTGCTGCCTGTTCCATGAATTGTCCCTTGCTGTCGAGACCTGTCCCCACGGTGGCTCCATCCTTTACCATGAACCCACTGTAGTCTGCAGCCTATCCCTCTGCCCAGGGTTTCCAGGACATGGCTGATCTCTGGACTCGATACAGATAAGTAGAAATAGCTGTGGGAGCAGCCAGCGTGGTCATTAGTGATTCCACACCAGGGCTCCACGGAGGAAGTGGCTATGCTGCTGTCTTGGACACCGATGGGAGTTGGTTCCTCCCCCTCTCTCTCCCTCCTTCCCCTGAGTCTCTGTGTGGTCCTTGGAGCTCTACCGCTGCATCTCTGCTCTAGCAGCCCTGGGAACGAAGGCACACAGCCCAGTCTGTTTCCTCTCTGTCGTGTTCAGCAGAGGTGTCATTTCATAGAATCATAGAAAAAAACAGGTTGGAAGAGACCCACCAGATCATCGAGTCCAACCATTCCTATCAATCACTAAACCATATCCCTTAGCCACCTTGTCCACCCATCCCTTAAACCCCTTCAGGGAAGGTGACTCAGCCCCCTCCCTAGGCAGCCTCTGCCAGTGCCCAATGACCCTTCCTGTGAAATTTTTTTTCCTAATGTCCAGCCTAAACCTCCCCTGGCAGAGTTTGAGGCCATTCCCTCTTGTCCTGTCCCCTGTCACTTGGGAGAAGAGGCCAGCACCCTCCTCTCTACAACCTCCTTTCAGGTATTTATACGAGTCCATGAGCAAACTGATGGAAGTGTCAGTTGTGTGGCAAGCAGGGAGTTGGCTCTCAGCAGGTGAGCGTAACAAGTGTGAATTGTACTGAAGAGCAGCAGAGGTGCTTAGCAAAATAAGAACTTGCCAAATCTAACAGGATAATTACAATAAGGAGAACTCGTTAGGTCCTGGTCCTGCTGTGTAACCCACGTCTGCCTCTCCAGGTACAATTAACGCTTCTCTTACCCACCCACTGAATGTGCCAGTGGTGTAAATTGCAGAATTACCAGTCTCTCTTGAGGTAATGGTGACAGAATTATGTATCATCTCTGAAATGACTCAGATATATCCATAAAATTGCTTCTGCTTATACCAACTCTCATTTAAGCCTGTGTGTTTGCGTAAGAAAAAGCTAGCTCCCCATGGACTCTGCATTATACCTTCTCTCTTTCCCTCTTTCTCTCTCTTGTTCAACTAGAACCTGGTGTGCAAAGTGATAAATTAAGAACCAGAATGAGGAATGCGTACAAAACCCTGTTATTTCACTAACCTTTAGTGAGACCTTTAAAGCAAGTGATTTTTAGTAATGAGAATGTTGTCATGGGGTAATTTGCATTCAAAACAACTCATTTTATTTGCTGGGAAAAGTTCAAA
This sequence comes from Coccyzus lansbergi, assembly GCA_033558105.1. Lineage (NCBI taxonomy): Eukaryota > Metazoa > Chordata > Aves > Cuculiformes > Coccyzidae > Coccyzus > Coccyzus lansbergi. The sequence continues at coordinate 128,511 of JAUMJK010000618.1, read as the reverse complement.
CACTTTCCCTGTGTGTTACATGCACTGTGCCAACATCTAATCTCAAGCCTTCTTCGCCGGAATTTGTTTTCATTTTTAAAAAGTTGTCTTTATATATTGCAATGCAAATAAAACCTAAAGAATTTGAACAAAGCCCAGTGAAATATTTGCCAGTCCACACAGTGGGAGCAGTAGATCTAAGAGGCATGAATGGAAGTTATTTGGCTTATTAGGGAAGTTACTCATGTGTGTAGATACAGAGATGGTTTCAGTGTCAGTAGTTTGCAAGCAGGGGAGATAGGAGGTCATATAATTACTTTACCACATAAAACAATGAACTGCTGTTAAAAACAAGACAATTCCCTTTGATTTAATCAATGTACTTATTTTAACTAGGTCTGTCTTCAGTATTAAATTGTAGATTCTATATGGACCGAACCTCAATAAGGAACCACTCTGGCATGTTCCTGGTGTGCCGTTCTGTACTAGTGACTTCTGAGAGGCGTATTTGTTGTAGGCTTTCTTCCACACAATTCCAGGCTACCTTCAAGCTGATTCATGTCTGTAATTTATAATTCTGGGTATTACAGAGAAAATTATGACTCAGAGAGCCATTGCCGTGGGCACAGCACCATTTGCATTGTGAGAGTATCTTGTGTCAGTGTTTTAACGTACTCAGGGCTCTAATGAAGAGCATATGATGTCATTGTTGCTTTTTACTGAAGACTTGGGAGTCAAAGATCTAGAGAAATCTAATGGGGTGGTTGTTTTTTCCTCTGATAAACAAGAAATTTTTTTAGTGAGAACAGATCACACAGATTTTCCCTGCATGTCTTTGCTGTGGCTCTCGTAGTGCTCTGTTATCTGTAAGCAAAGGTCCTGCTGCTGGGGTGGGAGGCTAAGGTTAATGACTCGTAGGTGTTTAGTGTCTTTTACACTTATCCTGCCGCTAATACCGTAGATAATACATTCACTCTCTAAACTCATTGCCTGTATATTTATTTATTTAACTTTGCTTAATGTCAGGTATTTTAATATTCATAGAAGCGAACCCTACTGGGTGCTTTGTACTTTCTGATAATTTCTGATGTGCTTCCAGATCCCCATCTCTTTAATATTCCCAGGGCACATATAGTGGTTCACTCCTGAGCTTTCATTTGAAGTGAACAAACTGTTTTCACTGACAAGAAGTGTGGGAACTACACTGGAAATAGTTTAGTCTGGATACCTCTATGCTCTGCACAGTCCTCTACCACTGTTCCAGCAAACTTGATACCCTGACATTTCTCCATGCTCCTTATTGCCACTCCACATGGTGTATGTAAAGGTGGTTGTGTCACCATGCTGTGAGAACACCCCTTTTCTGGCCTTACCCTCATATTCTTTTAAGATTTTCAATTAAATCACCCTTGATTCCCAATTATTTTGTAGCAGCATAATGGAAGACTCAGGCCAAGTGCCGCATAAAATGGATGTGGTGCATCTGCTCCGTTTCCCTGTTCCATTTCCATGTTTCTTCCTCCATTCACAGTTTCTTCCTTTTTCACGGAAAGGGTCGTTGGGCATTGGTCATAGGCTGTCCAGGACAGTGGTTGATTCACCTTCCCTGGAGGTGTTTAAGGGACAGGTAGATGAGGTCCTGAGGGACATGCTTTAGTGTTTGATAGGAATGGTTGGACTCCATGATCCGATGGGTCTCTTCCAACCTGGTTGTTCTATGATTCATTCTTCATATGCTCTGGCACATCTTCCTCCTGAGATGTGCCATCCCATAGAGATGAATTTCTAGGTCTCTCGTGAGAAGCCCCATGCAGTTTTCCAGCCCTTGTTCCTCACTCTGGGAGACAGAGGAATCGCCAGGATCTCCATCCCACGGTTTGGAAGTGTAACATTAACGACCAGTCTGTACACAAATAGCTCCCACATATTCACAGAACTGTGCTTTGAGGAACAGAGAGGAGTGGCAGAAAGACCGAGACAGGTTCCACTGCCAAAATAATCAAGAGAAGTGAATAGTTTCCAAGGTGTTCGTTCCCTAAATTGTTTTCCTTTCTTTTTTTTTTTTTCTTTTTTTTTTTTTTTTTTCCTGGCTTCAGCAGGGCCGGAGGTCTTCCAAGAAATCAGAGTGCCTCTATTTTGACTTAGTTCTTGGTGTGCTGTAGTGGGGGAGGTATTACAAATAAAGCCGCAGTGTAGCAAAATACAAACCTTCGAATGTTCATTTTGAGTTTGTATTTAGGAAAAAAAAAAATCAGATTTGAGCTGGTGTTCTCTGTGATGATGACATACCAGATTTCATCTGTGGTTTAAATGTTGTCAAGCAGAACCCCATCCTTGAACTTCTGCTTGTTTGCAAGACTTGGATCCCAGAATTACTGAAGGTGACTGGCTGGGAAATGCTGTCGGAGCTGTGAGTCTTTTTGGGCCTGGTCTAATATTATCGTAGACATCAGCACTTCTTATGTGTAGGTATGGCTAGATGGGTGGAGGAGAAGCGGTTTTAGGTATAGTTAAAACTACAAAGAGGAGTGAAACTATCAAGCTGATGCTGGGCTGGAGAAATAAATACTGTAGGAAGGAAGAGTTTTATATCTCGTATGTCTCTATCTTAACAGCAGCATGAAAATGAGGACAGGATATCACGTTCCCATACAAACATGACTTGCCTTTTACTCTAGTCCTGCTGCTTAACTAAGCCTTTCTTTGTTCCTCTTTCCACAGCCTTTGGCAGAGCTGGGGGGAAAACCTCCTTTAGCCTTTCTGTCCTAAAACATAAAATGGGAGAATTGGCATTTGCTGGTAGGCTGTTTACTGGTAAATATGTTGGTGTTGGCAAAAACACTTGTAATTGGGCCATCAGTCCTTTCCCCACTAGCTACAGACTGGTAAATAGTAGTTAATTTCTTTGTCTGAAAGGTAAAGAAAGCAGAATTATCCAGCTTCAGCCAATTCCATAACACAAAGCTGGTATTCCGTGGTGCAACTTTACGAATTAGAATCATAGAATCATAGAACAACCAGGTTGGAAGGGACCCATCGGATCTTCTAGTCCAACCATTCCTATCTAACACTAAACCAAGTCCCTGAAGACCTCATCCACCCGTCCCTTAAACACCTCCAGGGAAGGGGAATCAACCACCTCCCTGGGCAGCCTAGTCCAATGCCCAATGACCCTTTCTGTGAAAAACTTCCTCCTAATCTCCAGCCTAAATCTCCCCTGGAGGAGCTTGAGGCCATTCCCTCTTGTCCTGTCCCCTGGCACTTGGGAGAAGAGGCCAGCTCCCTCCTCTCCACAACCCCCTCTCAGGTAGTTGTAGAGAACAATGAAGTCTCCTCTCAGCCTCCTCTTCTCCAGGCTAAACAACCCCAGCTCTCTCAGCCGCTCCTCATAGGGCCTGTTCTCCAGTCCCTTCACCAACCTCGTCGCTCTTCTCTGGACTTGCTCCAGAACCTCAGCATCCTTCTTGTGGTGAGGGGCCCAGAACTGGACACAGTATTCTAGGCAATTAGGCAAAGCCAAGACAGTTTTCAGAGCAAAATCTTTTTTTGTGGATTTTTTTTTTGTGTGTGTGTGATGGTATTCAGCCACTCTGTCGCTTTTCTTTTATCTCTGTTGGCAGATGTTAATTGAGCAAAATCCAGTGTAGTGGCTGGTGCGGTGCAGTAATGTCTGCTGCTGATGGCCCATTAGATCTCTAAGATTTATTACAGCCAGAGTGTTTTAACCTGAAATATTCTGTGCTGCTTCAATTTGAGTCATGTTTGGTTATGGACATTTATTACTAATCTGAAATCCTATCTGACTGGACAAAGTCCAGATTGGACAACGACTCGGTGAGGCATCCTAAGCGAAGAGCACGGGCTAAAACGCTTCCTGTCTGGGTTTATAGCGCGTCTGCATTAGCTTTTGTAAGAGATGCAGTAAAAGCTTTGTCCTTTGGGGAGTCTTGAAAGAAACCGGATAAGAACTAAATAAAGAAAATGAAGTGGCAGAGAGCTGGAGTTGGAGTTCAGCACACGGGAAGATGTGGTTGGCATGGGCGATTGGAGGGTAGTTCCATACCTGCTGTAGGGTGAGAGGTGATTCGGTGCCGTCATGTCCTTCTGTGCTCCAGGAGTATCTAAGCAGTATCACTTAGAGTGCTGTTTGGGTTTTAGCTGGTTTTTAGAACTCCAGCTGCTACTACAGTAGCAAAACTTAGCCATGAGAATTCCTGGCGTGGCCAGTTAGTGCATTGGAAAGGTCGCCTTGTTCACGGGATCAGCACTGGGCCACAAGCGAGTGTTTAACTGCAGCTGTTTAACTCTCCTGGCCTTGCAGGAGAGTCCATGTGAAGAACCCCGAGTGCACTCTGTACCCCCAGTAATCCTTGTATTTTAAAGGAGTTCTTTACAGATGGAGTGATTTTAAAATATCTCTTTCTGTTTCTGTAATCACTCCAACCTGTCAGTTGCACATAGCACGATCTGGACTTTGGTCTAGCCAGTAAATAAGGTAAAAATCCTTCATTTGTCACGAGCAGGGAACTGGGTGCACCATTGCAATAACTTATGTGACTAGCAAAGAATCTCGCTGTTGAGCAACAAGGGGAAGAAAGATGGGTTTTGACCGTTTGAACTCACAACCATACCAGACTGTTTCTTTCCAAATGTTTCCTTTTCGCTGCCCCCCTGTTGGAGCTGGCAGCAAACCTAGCCTTGATATCACATTAGAAAATGTGTGAAGACAAGATTTATAGGTTTCTGTTAGTCTCTGTTTCGTAAAGATCTTGTATTGTACTTGCTATCAGTGACAAAGACCCATTTATTTGTCAGTGCTGTGGTAGTGGGAGAGTGAGCATCAGGAAACCTCTGTGCTCACCTCAGCTACTTAAGGCTCGTTTGTGAATTAGGGTCGATGATTACATTCTGTGTTCTGCAGACTTCCCATTCTTTATCTGCCCTTTGTGAAGTGCCCTCTGATGTGCAGATGAAAGATGCTGCATTGATAAAGAATTGGAGAGTGCAGACATGCAGTCATGCATGTGACTGCAAACCGGGCACATCTGCCCAGCTCTTGGAAAGCTGCCCGTTCAACCATTGCTGTTGCCAAGTTTGAGCCTCCCTTTCACGTACGAGTAAGCACATTCCTTATTTAGGACTTGAGGACTATGCTAGTGTTTTATCCATTTGATACCACTTTATATAAGGGACTGAGTCAAGACATAACTGTTACTCACACATTCTCATTAAAGCATGTGTCTGCTGTGTGATATAAGGAAGGTTACAGTGGTCAATTACACTGATTACACTGCCTCATCATTCTACAAATCCATCTCTGTTATACATCCTGAGACAAGGAAGCATGAAATCAATTACAAAACACCTTTTTTAAAAAAAAAAAAACCCAATCATTTCTATTGTAGGTGCTGGAGAAATCTTCTTTCAGCCATTCTGTAATTGAAAGGGACCAGATGAAGTCCTTTACCTCTTGCCAGCACAGGAAAATTGCAGCTGCAGCATGTGCTGCATGTGGTATTTTTCACATTCTAGAAAGCACTGGAGAGAGTCTCTCTGTTGAAAACCTGATGTGAAAAAAACCTTTAACTCCTTGATAATCCCTTATCCAGGACTTTGAAACTTAGTATCCAATTTGTTATCTTGACATGAAAAAGAGATGGAGAATGAAAAATGTGAACCTCTGTTCCTTTAATGCTCTGAGAATTTATTTCATGACTGTATAAAAATGACTGGAGAATTTTTTGGTCGTGTAGCACTCTTCAGGCATGGTTTGTATTTTCTCTTACAGAATATTGATATTACCAACTTTAGCAGTAGCTGGAGTGATGGGCTGGCTTTCTGTGCTCTCCTGCACACGTATTTGCCTGCACATATTCCTTACCAGGAACTCAACAACCAGGATAAAGTAAGTTTTGCTCTACCTGCTCCTACACCATTTGCAGAATTCAGGGTGAACATTATCCACTTTGATGATGTGTGGTGGAGACACACTGTCGTGAGATCTTGATCTTGATTGATCAAAAATAAGTGGATGGAAGCAACTCTAAGAGACAAGTATCAGCTGAGAATTTATAAAGCAAACAGGCTGGACGAAAAGGGGAAAGAAACCAACAGTGAGCTCCCGCAGAGAAGTGCAGGGACTACTGGATAAAATGTTAGTGATGAGTTGTGCGAGTCCAGTGAATGCTGCAGATAAAGATGAAAACAGCATCCCTTTTTGAAAGGCTAACGCATTCCTGGACTCCTGAGTTAGTCGCACGTGTGCTGGATCAGTAGGCAGACAGACACTGAACTACTCGGACAGCAACGTGTCTGAGAGTCGGGCCATGTCAGCACATTCCACATACGTTGAGACCCTCACAAAGGGGAGGAACCTGGATTTACTGGATTTACTTCAGACAGCTAGGGTCTTACAATGAGAACTGTGCTGTATATTGGAATGCCTAATATTCATTAGCACGTCTTCAGAAACCTCTCAGTCATAATAAAGGCAGAACCTTAGTTGGGGGGTTTGCCCAGTTGTAATCAGTTTCACAAGAACCTGTTTGTCAGAAACAGGGCTATGGCTTGGGAATGAGTAGATGAGCTGTTCAGAGGCAAATCTTGTTTGTCAGTACACCCTACTAATACAAATAAAGTATCTATGTGAAAGTACTGAATGTAGTGTTATTCCATTTTCAATTATACGCATTGAGGAGACCTCATTACTCTCTACAACTACCTGAAAGGAGGTTGTGGAGAGGAGGGAGCTGGGCTGTTCTCCCAAGTGACAGGGGACAGGACAAGAGGGAATGGCCTCAAGCTCCACCAGGGGAGATTTAGGCTAGAGATTAGGAGGAAGTTTTTCCCAGAAAGGGTCATTGGGCATTGGAATAGGCTGCCCAGGGAGGGGGTTGAGTCACCTTCCCTGAAGGTGTTTAAGGGACGGGTGGATGAGGTCCTGAGGGACTTGGTTTAGTGTTTGATGGGAATGGTTGGACTCGATGATCCGATGGGTCTCTTCCAACCTGGTTGTTCTATGATTCTGTGATGCTATGAATTCCTTTAAACTTACTGATTAACCAGATGTAAGATGGGGCTCAGGGATCACACTTTGGTGATAATCCTTTTGAATTTTTGTTTTACAGAAGAGAAATCTGCTGTTAGCATTTCAAGCTGCTGAAAGTGTAGGCATCAAACCCAGCCTGGTGAGTAAACTTCCTTTAACGAGGGAAGATTTGCTGCATGCACTGTTCCAAAGCCTTGTGACGCGTGTCCCCTTAGTCAGCTTGCACTGCAGATGTTCACGTTGTGCTAGAGAAGGCTGCACCACCACCTCTGAAAGTTCATAGTGTTAGGAAAACTTCCAGAAAGAACTGGTAGAATTGTAGAATGAATATAATTTTAAGGAACTCCTGGAGGTCAACTAGTGTTGAAATGTAAGTATTGATTGTGTCCTCCTCTTCGAAGCTAATTCCAGGTGATTCCTGTTTTCATAGGCACACTTGTCTGTGAGACCATTTCCTTTCCTTTTGTTTTAGTGTTTTAAGAAACAGAGGATATTTTGTTTGTTAAACTGTTTAAAAAGCCTTTTCTAAAATCAACAATATGGTGACACGGAAGAGAAAAATTTAATATGAATGAAAAAATACTGTGAGGTTCATGAGCTAAATAAAGAACCGAAACAGTAACGATTTAAATAAAATGAAGGTACGTGGAGAATTGATCTTTTGCAAATGGGAGACATCTTTTCAAGATGTAAAATGCAAATTGCTGTTTAAGGAGTTTGTTAATGAGTTTCTGCATTGTGCCCATGGACTTTTATATTGTATGTGGCTTTAAGGAGCTCTGGAAGGGAAGCAGAAGTAGTGTTCAGTAGCCACAGCTACTTAGAGGACCCAGTGGTGTTCCCAGCACTGGTGCTTAACTAAGTTTTTCCAACGTGTCTGTCCTGTGCAGGAGCTCAGTGAGATGATGTACACAGACCGTCCAGACTGGCAGAGTGTGATGCAGTACGTCGCCCAGATTTACAAGTACTTTGAGACCTGAGATGCCGAGCAAGTGGTGGACAGAAGTGGGGAAGAGAACAAAGAATGCTACAGATGCACTCGATCACTTTAAAAATCGCCTTGCTCCTCTTCCACAACCAACCCAAGCTCTTAGTTTGAAAGAAAGCTCATCCGTAATTTTGATTACGTCTGGGACTACAACCAAAAAAACATCCATTGTCCGTCTGTACGAACCACATTAATCTGTAATTTTATTCCCACTTGGAAATTGCAAAGGATTTTCAAACATGCATGGGATATTTCTGAAGAGGATCCCTTGGGCTAAACAAGATTTGCCTCAAACCAGACTGCAGCAACGGGAGACCTGCTACAAAGTGAAGTTCTGCATCAGTGTGGGCTGTGCTGGCACTCAGAGGAGGCTGGGAAATTAATACAAAAGCTCACAAAAATGCTCTTCTTGCCAAAACATGCTTAACTCATCCCAAACACATGTTGTTTTCCTGCCTCCATATATTTTATAAGACATGACAGATGCACCCAAGTGTGTAGAACCTTAACCTGAGTTACTGTCCCTCATCTGACCTAATAAGCACACTGGTTTGCTTGTCATAGCTTATCCAGCAGGATAATAACAGAGTCATTTGTGACTCAGAAACCATACTCTGTTCCATCACCAGTTAGCGAAAGAACTCTGTAGTATCCTGTTAGGTGCTGGGACCCCGTTTCAGATCAAACAGAAGTAATCTCTTGAAGGAAAAATAGCTTTATTACTGCAGCTTCATTACTTGATTCCTACGGGAAGCCAGAGCTTGGCTTCCCAGCTGACTGTGCAGGCACAGTTATCATAGGAATATTACAAATGGAATATTACAAATGGAAGTTACTAGCTTTAATTTGCAAGGTGCCAGTAATCAGGAGATGACTCTAAGCAATACAGTGACATCTCAGCAGTTCATATTTGCAGGGACTGAGTGGAGTAAGTTTGCTTCTGTGTTGATCTTGTGGTATCAGCGCAGATTCATAATTGCTGTGTAGAGGCATGAATCTTGAAGCAGCCTGTGCCCTGGATGATAAAATGTGCGTGGGGCACCTTTAAAGGCTTGGAAGTGACGTTACCCTGTAAAGAAACATAAGAATACATTAGTACCAATGAAGCTTGCACCTCTACAAGCCGCAAAGAATGTAACTGGAACCCCTCTCTGTGTCTTGGAAGTCTCTAAGGCGCCAGAGAGCAGCTTTCCACCTCAATAACACTGTTAGCAACGTGTCTGACAGGTATTGTTTAATTTCCGTTATCCCGTTTCTCTTACTTCAGCTCATGAAGTTGAGTTTTGTGTTTGTCTCCAAGGATCACACAGGCTGCTTAATTTACTCTAGGAGCAGGTCCAAGAGAAGGTGTTTTGTGCAGGACCTTGTAGAAGGCTGCCCGGCTGCTTTGGATTGTGTGGGTAGAAGAGAATTGTTGCTGAATTAGCGTGTTTAACCTTGTGACCAGACCTGATGCTTCGTGGATGTTAATCGTGGGGAGCTAGGAGTGATTCTCTCTTACAAAAAATAATAGTGTGCGTCACTGTTCTTAACTCCCCGAAAAAGGAAAAAAGGAAAAAAAGGAAATAGAAACGAGAGATTTCACAGAAGAAACTTTATTTCAGGGTTTCTTTTTTGCTCTTGTGGGTGGCTGATCTCAGCCTCTGGGCTCCCCTTTGTTGTTTTTGGTATTTTAATGTGATTTAATTAGTAAACAACCTGTTTTAGACTCGGGCAAAATACAGGATGAAGGTATGGATGGCAGTGGCCAAGGTCAGTGAGTGTGGTGAACAGAGGCAGTCAGAGGAATGCAGTGGGTGCCAGTTTTCAGTGGAGGAGAAAGGCATCGCTTACTCTTAGTTGAATCTGACATTTATTCTAATCCATCGCCCACAGGAAAATCCGATTCCAATCTTTTGAGAGTCTGTGTGATAAAAAGGGACAGTGGCACGCACTTCCAGTGCCCTTGCACTCTCAGTGTCCTGCTGTACTGTGAGAAAGCAGTTCGAAATGCTGGCCAGAGCGATTGCTTTGTTAGAGAGTTCTTTCTAGGTTGAATTAACTCTCCGGTGCTTTTCAGCATCCACTCTGCCGTCCCCAGAGAGCACAGGATGAGTTGCTCTGAGTGTTCTCAGATGCGAGTCTCCCGTTACATGATAAGATGGAAGAGAAGAGCTGCTAAGCTGCGTTCGTTTAGGACGGGAGTTGTGCTGCAGAGCTCCATTGCCTTATGGATGCAGGAGGCTCTTTTCCCTGGAGGTCTCCGTTGGCAGAGATCCCGATTCTCTCCAGCAGGCTGCAGTTCAAAGGCTAGTGAAGTCAACACAGAAAATTCCATATTCCTCAGTGGGCTTTGGACTGGGCACTCGCAGGGATGAGAAAAACTGTTTGAATTCCCAGCGTCTGGTAAATATTTCACAGTCGGAGGGCTCCACTCAATCTAAAAAAAAAAAAAAAAGAGATCATCTTAACCTCCTGGTCACTACAAGCGTGTGTCCTGTGCGGCTGTCAGATGGACACTAAGTATGTGTTATCTAGTGTGTCAGTGTCATCTGCTTCAGGCGCTGTCCTGACATTTATTCTAATCTGCCCCTTCAAGACTTATTCCAACTTCACAACCCATTCTGTTTGATCTGGCAGCTTTTTTTTCCCCAATTATTTTTGCAAAGCAATGGTTCTGTCATCTCTCTGCAGCTCGTTCTCCCATGTCCCCCAGTACCAGAGACCAAATGCTAATTCTACTCAATTCTGATGGTGCATTCTTCAATTTTTTTACTTGGCTAGGGCTTGGAATAAGGAGCTGTCAGTCAGTGGGGAGGAAGTTACTAAGTTTCACCATTTTGTCAGTGTTCCTTTCCAGTCCCCTCACAGTGCAAAGCGTCTCATTCTGAAATGCTGCTTTGAGATGGTCTTTGGATTATCTCTTGAGATTAGGAATAGTGTTTTATTTGTTCATTTAACCGGTACAATTGCGTATTTTTTAATCCTTTTGAACAGTTACACTTCTAGACCTGAATTTTCAGAAAAACCTGTTGTTTTTTTTCATGCTGCCTTAAAATTTGAATATGAATTTAAATTTGTCCCATAAAAAACCTGCTGCAGAGCAGCCTGATTTTCAGGACATCTACAAGCCCTTTTAAGACTTCTTAAATTTGAGCTGCGATTTTAAAGTTCTAGCTGCCTTTAAAATGAGAGAGTTAGCTAATTAAGTTAAGCTAGTGGATGGAAAGAGTTCTGAGAACGTCCTAGAACGGAATAAGTGATGATATAGGATGGATGGTTTAATCGATTGTGTCTGTAACTGTTTGCCTGATCTGCCTAAATCCTTTCTGACTTTGCCTCTTAGGAGCGATGAATCTTTCCCTCATGGAGGCCGTTGAAATCTCTCTGTCATGTCACCGTATGGTCCCTAAATATGCAGCCACTCCTAAACATACCTGCGTGTGTTTGTGAGTGTGTGTATGGGTGGTCCAGCAGGCTACAAGAAGCCACAGTAGCCGATTTTGGATGAGCACGTGAGAAGAATGGTTAGGACGGGGATTTCAGTGAAGTTCCAAGGAAGGATATCACGTTATGTGACTGTTGTACTCTAGCTGTTAGGGAGGAAAGGGGAGTAAAGAGTGGGAAGTATGCAGTCTGACTCCCAGGAATTCTGGGGAGCGCTAGAAGGTACAGATTGTTTCGTGGCTTGGGAAGGTACAGAGGCGTTGAGAAGCGAGCCCAGAGTCAGCCCTTTGAGAAGCTTTTCTAGAAAGGCTGATGAGCTGGTTTGAAAAGTACACAATGGAATGGAATGGAATGGAATGGAATGGAATGGAATGGAATGAACATCCATCGTGTGAGGAGAGGGGCATATATGGGACATCCCTACCTGGGCCTTTGTGGAGAGCAGAGGACACCAGCTTGAGAGCCCTGTTGATTGTCATCTTGAGGGACGTTTCTCCTAAAAGGGCAGCCTGGGGTCAGTCTGAGAAGGCGGGGAGGGAAGACAGCACAGAGCTTGCTGCCTTTGCCAGGTTCCCCTTCCTGTGCCTGTGACAGTCGCGGAAATGCAACGGGGACAAAAGTGTCCTGACTCTTCCTGTGCTGCAGCAAGGCAGCCGGACTAAGTAAACGGATTTTTGACTTATGTCAATTCTTCTGTTTCCTCTCAGTGAAACACATTCTCTTTGAGTTTTGGCAGGTTTTCTTTTTGTAATTCGAAGCTGGGTTTTACAGGTTTTCTCCGTAATGTTTCTTTGCTTGTTTGCACAACCAGTTATGTGCAAGTTTTGTGTCCAAATACATGCCCTTCTTTCTTCTTTGATTCCTGACCTGGAACTCCTCAAAATCTCCTTTCCGCTTCTTTGGCAATGAAAATACCAGCATTGGCTCATCCGGTCGTTGTGTTTGTGCCTCCTTCATCTTTCTGTGCTTTTGGTACCAGCTTTTACAGCAGGAAGTATCTGCGGGGCCAACTGTGCCGTGTCCGTCTGATAAAAGGCAGGGTCTGTATGGGATGAGATTATGCATTTTCCTGTCCGAACAGGGCTTTTGCCTAAAAAGACTCAGGGCGCTGAGCGTTAAGACATTTTTAAACCCAGCAATAACTTCTACTATGCTAGACTCTATTGGTTTTTACCGACTCCAGTGCCATTTAGACTCACCCACCGGTGTGGTGTAGATTCAAGCTTATCACTGCACCGTGATTAATGTTTTTTCTCAACCGATGGTCTCTACATTTTTTGACTTGCACATGTGCCAAGTTCGTTGGGCAGTGCTGGACACAATGTTTTTATTGATTAATGGTCCAGGCTTGAGTCTGTCGTGCGGGATACTCACCTCTAACCGTCAAGTACTTTTAGCTTTCTCTATTGGGTACGGATGTTACATCGTAATCTAATTTATACAAAGAGCACATTAGAATGTACATACTAGGCGTTGCCGGATTTGGACATGCTAATATTTAAATATTAACATTATTAAAATGTATGATGCAAAAATCTGTGTAATATTTCTAATAAATCTTTTTTTTTCTGTTTCTGATACTTGTTGTGATGCTTCCAATACCTGCACACAAAGCAGATTCCTCTGCAGGCGGCTGGGAGACAGGACTCCCCGGAGAGTTTTTAAGATACTCATGGTTCATTGATGGTTTAGTGTTTGATAGGAATGGTTGGACTCGTTGATCCGATGGGTCTCTTCCAACCTGGTTGTTCTATGATTCTTCTGTGCTGGTAGCAAAGAAAATGTGGTCAAATAATCTTTTCCTGAATAAATCAAGTTCCATTTTTTAACTAACTTCGATGCATTTGGATGCCTTTCAGAAGGTTGTCCTGGGGATAAAGGAGTGCACGAGATGTCTCAGTTTCTGAAACAAATAGATTTGGAGAGGCAGTAGGAACAGAAGAGACCAATGTGCCTCGAGTTTGGAGCTCTTAAATGATGAGAAGATTAAGAAGTGGTCAAAAAGCGAAGGCAACGACAAGTGTCGCTGCTGAGGAACGTGGAGTTTCTGTTGGAATTTCAGGTAAGGCTGGGTTATGGAAAAGGGCAAAAATGATGATTCCTTGTCAAAACCAGAATGTGCAGCAATGATGCTCACAGTGACATTTGTTATGAACACTCTCCATGGAGTGAAGGAGAGCTTTCTAAATGCTAGGCAGTATCCCTGGGTAGAATTCCTGTTCCCAGCCTGCACACAGAGTGCTGCCGCCACTACCCAGTCTGCGTACGGAGCTTTCAGAGATGCTGTGATCTGCCTTGTTACGAACAGGTTTGAAGATGTGCCTCAGAATCTGTGTTGTTCATGTTCATTTGGGGCACAGATAAAACTACAGCACTTGCAAACTCCACAATACTTTCTGCTGAGGCTGCTTTTTGTCTCGTGATGGTAGCTGCAATCCTGGAAAAAATCAAAATTACTGAGTCAGCAAAGAAGGCAAGTCGGTAAAAGAAACAGGCATTTAAATCTCTCCAAGCCTCTCAGGTACGTTTCTATCTAGCTGCGTAGGGGAAATCTTAAGTTCTGATTTGCATAGTCCAAGCTATTTTGCCTTTCCCTGCCCAAATATCATGGTTCAGCCCTGGATCCATTCAGGGCTGGATTAGTGCTGGGCTGATCCTTTCTCGTGGCAAAGCCACTGGCAAAGCAGCATCGTTTGGATGATCCGCCTGACCTGGGCTCCTTTGTCTCCTGGACAAAGTTTGACTGCGTCAAATAGGAAATTTTAGTTTCTAATTTTCTGAAGCTTCCACCGTGCTTCATTTTGAAGATTTGCTTAAAAAGCTCCAGTCTCAGTGTTTGCACCTCGGTTGCCTTTACGAAGGAACTCTCGGAGCCCTCCTTGTCTTGCTACCTGGCAATCTCGCCCCCACCAGGGACTCAGGCTCACGTTGAGCTTAAAAATAGAAAGAGCAGAACTCTGTCGAATGACCTTGGAATAAGGCAGTTCGTGTCAGCCAGTCAAAATTCCCAGTCCCTCGTTGATCTGTTTTCTCCATCTTTTTGCCTGTCCTCTTTTTTTTTAGCTATAAAAAGTTTGGGGCAGCAGCTGTGTTTGACAGGAGTTTTATACAGCCTCCGGCCACGAACTGGAGTTAAAATACAGCCTTGGAACAGAACTAATTGACAATTAGACCAGATTGATTCTGCAGAATTTAGTCCTGATGTGGTGAAATCGTGGTTGTCCAGCCCTGCTCAGGGAAGCTGTGATCCAGCCCGATTCCCCACTCGTGTTTGTGAGCCAAAGAGGGACGATCAGCGAATGTGCAGGTGGCATTCAAAGCTCTGCATGACCGAGACCTCATTTCCATCTTCCTGTGTCCCAGCCAGGTTTTGGCTAAGAAATAAGGTTGGTAATTCCTGTCTTGCATGCTTAGTAAACTGCAATAAGTGAGGTTTTTAGGATGTTTTCCCCCGAATCAGCGTCAGGTATGCTTGTAAGACATTATCCTTCACATCTGGTAGCACTCAGCACTGTTTTGATGGGGATAAACTCTCAAGTTTTGGGATGTGGAAAGGTAAAAATCCTCTGCCTTACTGACCAGTGAGTAAAAATTGCACGTGATGAATCTCAGCCCTATTCTCTGGCTATAAAGAGATACGAGCCTCCTGAGACGCTGTTGTCAGTTAATCTGTTCTTTGTACAGTGTGGAGTTACCAACCTGGAGCAAGATACCTGTTGATTGCACCTGCTTTAGTTCGTGTTTGCTTTGGTTCGAAACAAATGGCCACACAATATATCTGTGTTGGCTCTTTAAAAACCTGTCCCCTTAATTGTTGCTTGAGCTGTAATTGCTACAAAGCACAGAGTCTGCTGCCACTGACTGTGGCTCAGAGCTTCAGAAACAACAAATATTGATATTACGATGGCTCCACGGTGCTGGTGCTTGACCTCAGCAGGTTGCCTGTGCTGAGGCAGGGTCTTTGCCCTGGGGAGCACGTTCTGGGGGACCAACAGAGGTGAACAGTCCAGTGATCAGCTTGGGAGGGATGTAAGGCAGTTCTTATTTATGTCAGATTTTTGCTACGTTCAGCCGTTTTTGAGTATTAATGTCCGCGCATTCCCGTGTTATCTTTCAGAAAATAGATTCTGCTCAGGCACAATTGATTCCGCAGCCCGGCTGCCTCTTGCTGCCAGACTTGGTGTTTCCATCCCTGCAATAAGCTGTTAGCTGCTCACAGGCTGTGCTGCCTCAGCGCTCTTCCAGATGCTTTGGTTGATTTGTTGGGAAAAGCTGGATTCTCTGTGGAGCTTGTCAGTGCCTAATCCATGCTGACGTGTTTGCAAGTGCTTCAGCAAGAGGCTGGAAATGAGAGTCGAGACCGATATTTCCCAGGATTATTTGTGGCTGCTGTAGATGGGGAGATGACAAGACCCAGGGCTGCTTTGCCAGGACTCTCCTGATGCTTAGGGAACATAGATTGGGGTGGAAAGGATCATTCCCTTCCTGGCTGTGCACATTCTTCCCTTGGAGAGGGAGAGGTTTATTTGTATCACCACGGTGCCTCTGACCCCATCACGAACCAAGACCTCTCTGTGAGCACAGAGCTGCTCCAAATATGGATTCCAGCGTTTTGAGGTTCATGTTGAACTGGAACCCCTGGCAGAGACAGATGAAAGCAAAGTGTTGTGCCCTGATCTATATTTGAAGCCGAAGACAGCGCAGTCTAAAGTTGAAAGCCCAGAAAGAGCACTGGGAGTCTTGCATTCCCAGGCAGAGATTTTCCATGGGAACAGAGGCAGGTGTGCTGCTCACAAATGTGGTTTTAACCAATGTGAACCCATTTGTGGTTCCATGAGATGTGATGAAGAAGGAAACTTGGTTTCTGGAAAAGCTTATTAACGTATTTTTCAGTCTCCCCCCCATCTCTGAGCCAGTCCTCTCTCGTCGCCCCCTTCATTGTTAAAAATCATTTTACCCCAGATTCCCAGGTTCCTGTTACCTAAATGTACAGGACCTCTGATCGTGATTCTATTTTAACTTCTGAACGACAGTGCTTGCTCGCTTTGAGTGGCCATTCTGGCTCCTGGCAGATCTTCCTAGAGGCTTAAAAGCCTTTAAGAGCCCTCATGCTTTCCAGAGACCACCTCCCCTGCCCCTAAAATTTTCCTGGAAGAGCTGAAGTTTCTGTGCTGTTGTAATTCCGAATGACCATGTTTTCAGTTTGGCTGCGTTTGAAAGAGAGAAGCCTCAGTGGATGGTAGAGAAGCATAAGGAATATGAGTAGAATAAGAAGTCGTAGAATCATAGAACAACCAGGTTGGAAGAGACCCATCGGATCATCCAGTCCAACCATTCCTATCAAACACTAAACCATGTCCCTCAGCACCTCATCCACTCATGCCTTAAACACCTCCAGGGAAGGCGAATCAACCACCTCCCTGGGCAGCCTATTCCAATGCCCAATGACCCTCTGTGTGAAAAACTTCCTCCTAATCTCCAGCCTAAATCTCCCCTGGTGGAGCTTGAGGCCATTCCCTCTTGTCCTGTCCCCTGTCCCTTGGGAGAAGAGCCCAGCTCCCTCCTCTCCACAACCTCCTTTCAGGTAGTTGTAGAGAGTAATGAGGTCTCCTCTCAGCCTCCTCTTCTCTAGGCTTGCAGAGGAAGGCTTGTTGGGCTGCAGAGGTCAGAACTGAAGCCTCACAGGTAAGTTTTTTTTAAGAATTTGATGCTGGAAAAGCACAGGCTCAGCCTCTGGGTAGCAGGACCCTAAAGCAAATGTCATCCAGAGAAGACAACAATCAGATTATCAGGGCAATCAGTGGCTTTTATTGAGCACGGCAGGAAGAAAAGGAAAGCTGTAAAATGCCAGCCGTGGGTAAACATTATTCACGTATCTAGAATGTGAACTGCTTTCCCTTCTTAAGTACATAGCAATGACCGAGGTTTTATCCTTACCCACACATCATGAGTTTCAGCTGGTTAAAGAGAAAGTAATGAGACTAGAGAATTAAGGTGGGAGCAGGTGTTTTTTTGTGACCTGCTCCGCACAGCCGGCTGTACCCCTGCTCTGCAAAGCTCCACTTCACCACTTCTCTTGGCTTCAAAAGAGAGTATCTAGCAGCTCGAACCCTTGTTCCACCTTGATGGTTTGTAATATTTGTCTTTTTTTTAGGCAGCTCATCCTTTCTGCCTCACAATAAACCACTCTCATGGTTGAGATCGTGGATCGTGGTTGATCAAGGAAGCACGTGAGCCCTTCAGGTGAGTGATTCTGCAGCACAGAATTCTGCCAACAGGACCAAGCTCCCAGGGAGCAAAGCTGCCACCGTTGCTCTACGTGGGTTTTTAGAACTGAAAAATAAAAACTACAGCCAGGGCAGTTACAGCGAAAGCAGTGAACGTGTCTTCTTGCTTATTTTTAACGCAGCTACCAATATTCAGCTTGGACACCCTGACACGTTGACGAGTAAAACAATAGTAATGATAATATCCTATGCACAGCTCAGCCCTTGGGAGCAATCGCACTGCAGAAGCCCTGGAGAGCCATTCTGGGAAGGGGGAGAGTTCGTTCTGAAGCTTGCAAAGGGGGTAGGAATATTAATAATAAATAGCACGTTATGGGATAGCACAGCCTAGGCTGTGATTTAGACACTGCTTTCCTGGTGAGAGAGAATTTGGAAAAGTCTTGCAAGGATGGAAACCATCTGAGTGTAGTTATTGCGCTTTAGCAGTGTTTGGCACTTGGTTTACGTCACAATTTGATTGATGGTTACGGAAACTGGACAGAACGGAAAAATCTGATTTCTTTGGGAGGGAGCAAGATGACAACAGGGGCTGTGATAGCGGCAACAGGGTTTGGGTGGATATTGTGTGCAAACTCAGTGTTTGTTGGAAGCAGAGTTAGGAGTAAAACAGATATTTACCAGTCTTGGTTCCACCTTGCACAGAGAAAACAGGCTGAAGGCTTTGAGTTCAACCTGGCTTTTCACTAGACTTTGAGAGCAATTCTGTGTTCAGAGCAGTTGTGTTGCACTGATTCAAGTCTCACTGAATCCATTTGGAGCTCCCAACGTCACACTCTCAAGCTCCTCAAGCTCTGCCAGGGGAGATTTAGGCTAGAGATTAGGAGGATGTTTTTCATGGAAAGGGTCATTGGGCATTGGACTAGGCTGCCCAGGGAGGTGGTTGATTCCCCTTCCCTGGAGGTGTTTAAGGGACAGGTGGATGAGGTCCTGAGGTACTTGGCTTAGTGTTTGATAGGAATGGTTGGACTTGATGATCCGATGGGTCTCTTCCAACCTGGTGATTCTATGATTCTTGCATAAGGCAGAATGGCTTTGAACACTTGGGATAAAGGTGTGTATCCCTGCACTGTCAGCGCTTGGCAGGGAGCAGAATCCCTTCTCTTTATCCTTGCTGTGAAGTGCTGATTGGGAGTGAAGCTCTGACTCCGAGGGCTTGTGGAGCTGGCACTTCCCAAGTTTGTTTTCTTTGGGGTATGAATCATAGAACAACCAGGTTGGAAGGGACCCATCAGATCATCGAGTCCAACCATTCCTATCAAACACTAACCCATGTCCCTCAGCACCTTGTCTGCCCGTGTCTTAAACCCCTCCAGGGAAGGTGAATCAACTCTCTCCCTGGGCAGCCTATTCCAATGCCCAGTGACCCTTTCCGTGAAAAAGCTCCTCCTAATCTCTAGCCTAAATCTCCCCTGGTGGAGCTTGAGGCCATTCCCTCTTGTCCTGTCCCCTGTCACTTGGGAGAAGAGCCCAGCTCCCTCCTCTCTACAACCTCCTTTCATGTAGTTGTAGAGAGCAATGAGGTCTCCTCTCAGCCTCCTCTTCTCCAGGATAAACACCCCCAGCTCTCTCATACGCTCCTCATAGGGCCTGTTCTCCAGGGAGAGAGGTTGTGAGTGTTTTGCTCTGGCTGGGAACGGGGGGATTGCAGGTTGTTTGAATTGCAAAGGGCATCGGGCATCGCCACCTCTCCAGCTTCACCTGAGCTTCCCACTGCTCACCTTTGGTCTGGAGAAGGACCAACAATTCCCACTGATTTCTCGGGGGAAACAGGCTTTGCCAGCTCCATCAACACCGACGAGCCCATTGAGCCCAGGGCAGGTCTCTTGGGCTCGGGTCTGCTGGGCTGCGTACGCTCTTGGCTTGAGCCGCGGCTTTCATTTAAAAGGTACTGCTGGAAAAGCACTTGGCTTTTCATCACAGAAGGTGGTGAGTAAATGGAGTCAAACACAGAGATAAATTAAAAATGCCTTCAAAACGGTATCTTAATGCTCTTGCCTCCACTCAGCCAAAATCCTTCCTTTTTAATTTCATGGCTGTTTATTTTTTTCAATCTTGTGGTAACTCCTTTGTTTTCTCATGAAAGGTGTAGAACATAACCTACAATTTATAAAGGACTCGCACACCTGCAGTGTTACCAGGTGAGTTCTTGCAGATAATTTAAGCACCAGTTTTAAATTCCAGGATAACACACGTTTATTACCTGGCGATCACCCTGGGCACTAGGAAAATCCAAGTTTGTTGACCTGCAGCTTAGAATCTTACCACAATTTTTCTGGTTTGATTTCCAAGGATTTTGCAGACATTCTGTCTCCAGCATGGGAACAGTTTTCTGTGGAATTTCACTCTCCGCTTTCCCTTCCCAGGCTGCAGCGATAGAGGCAAACCTCACCTTTGGCCATTCACCCCCATCCTTGTTTGCTGCAGAGCTCATCTGGAGTCTTTGACATGCTAATGCTCAGCACAGCAGTGCAGGCAATAAATATTCAGGCAGAACTAAGTGCTTGTTCCACCTGCCTGCATGCCAAGCCAGCCTCAAAAATCCTGTTCCCTTCACCTAGCTCGAGTAGACCTAGTTCAGTCCATGGCTTGTAGTGCCACTTTGCGCAGCTTTTGGACTTGCTGTGTGGTTTCCAGGTTATATTGTGTCATAGAATCATAGAATCACTAGGTTGGAAGAGACCCATCGGATCATCAAGTCCAAACATTCCTATCAAACACTAACCCATGTCCCTCAGCACCTTGTCCATCCGTCCCTTAAACACCTCCAGGGAAGGTGACTCAACCCCCTCCCTGGGCAGCCTATTCCAATGCCCAGTGACCCTTTCCGTGAAAAACTTCCTCCTAATCTCCAGCCTAAACCTACCCTGGCGGAGCTTGAGGCCATTCCCTCTTGTCCTGTCCCCTGTCCCTTGGGAGAAGAGCCCAGCTCCCTCCTCTCCACAACCTCCTTTCAGGGAGTTGTAGAGAGTAATGAGGTCTCCTCTCAGCCTCCTCTTCTCCAGGCTAAACACCCCCATCTCTCTCAGCCGCTCCTCATAGGTTCTGTTCTCCAGCCCCTTCACCAGCTTCGTTGCTCTTCTCTGGACTGGCTCCAGAGCCTCAACATCCCTCTTGTGGTGAGGGGCCCAGAACTGAACACTCCATGGACATATGCTGTCAAGGCACTATGCTGCAACCTGTCCTCAAAACCTCTATCTCCTCCTTATTTCCCAGTCTCCCTCCCATGGGTAATTTGGGGATGGAGCTGACCCTGCATGGAAGGGGATGGCTGGCAGCTGCTTTGCAGGTTAAGCCACGAGGCACGGGGCTAATGCTCTCCCCATCCAGGAGCCAGTTCTGCTCCAAACTGCTCTTACAGGGTTTAGGGGCAGGTAGGAATGGTTGGACTAGATGATCTAACAGGTCTTTTCCAACCTAGTGATTCTATGACTCTATACTGCAGCTCTCACAGGCTGTTGAAGGCTTGCCAAAGTCAACATGATGGCTGTGCCCCTAGCAGCAAGACTTTTTGTCTGGCAATCATGGTTTTCGTCCTGTTTTTAATATCCAGAAGATATCTCTGTCCCTTAGAAGCTGAGACACTATATTCCAGTGCTCGTTCCTCCTTCCTTTAGCTCTGTGGGCTTAGCGATGAAAGAAGTTGTCGGGTTTGTCGTTGTGGGGTTTGTCCTTGTGGGGTTTGGTTTGTCGTTGTCGGGTTTGTCGTTGTCGGGTTTGTCGTTGTGGGGTTTGTCCTTGTGGGGTTTGTCGTTGTCAGGTTTGTTGTTGTCGGGTTTGTCTTTGTCGGGTTTGTCCTCTTAGGAGTCTGAGATGGAAAAATCTGGCTACAGGACCAGGAAAAGCTTCTCAGGTGTCACTGGCTCAGGAGCTTTTCTTTGTGTTTGTAGATTGGCCCCCGAGGGCTGTCTGTCCCTCATCCCATGTGGGTGGAGAGCTATGGGTTACTGGGGCTCCTCGCTCACCCTTTGTGTCTGGGCCAAGAGCAGCGAAGGTGTCAACACAGAGATTGCCAGGGAAGTCCTCTGTGCAGCCCAAGTGTGCGCAGAGGCACAGCAGCCTCACACAAAAGAGATCACAGAGGGCTGCAGGAAGCACACGCTTCCCCAGGGACGGGCGCGACAGAGGGAACAGCACGTACGAGGCCGGTGGGCTCCTGCCAAAGCGCAGGGACGAGGGCTGCGGCCACCCCAGGGGGCTGCTCCTGTCTCCCCCTGCCTCGCCATTCATAACGTGGGATCTCCTTCAATCTGCTTCCCTCCCAACAAAAGAGCCAGATTAGTTCTTCGACTTGAAAGAGCAGATTGGGGCTGGTGCTGTTTCCTATAAGAGTGTTGAGCGGCAAATCCCTAGAGCAAAATAGAATCCAGGAAAATAAAAGCAACGCCGATTCGTTTGTCTCTGACTTCTGAGCATCCGACGGTGCTCCAGTGACCTGGTGCTGGTTCTTGAATGGATTCCACAAGCTGCAAGCTTCGGGCTGTATTTACCTTGCTAATCGTGTGACTTCCTTGCTCCTTTACAGACCCTGGAGTATAAATATGCACATTAGCACCGACGAATTCATCATCCAAACAGCCCCAGGAACAGCAAAGTTTCACGATTCCTGTTCAGATGATTTGTCTACAAAGCCAGCACACGCAGTCAGTGTTTGACAGTAGAATCATAGAATAACCAGGTTGGAAGAGACCCACCGGATCATTGAGTGCAACCATTCCTATAAAACACTAAACCATGTCCCTTAACACCTCGTCCACCCGTCCCTTAAACACCTCCAGGGGAGGTGCACGATGCCATATATTTTTAAAACAGGGTTTGAAGGCTGCAACTAGAGGGCAGGTTCTGTATCTCCGGCTGGGAATGAGCTCATCCTATGCTTACGGCCAACGGGACTCAACCACGTTTGGTACAACAGAGCCGAGCAGGCTTGTCTTTGGCTCCACTTGCAGCTAAGTTGTATTCAGTGAGAATTCAGTTGCATCAGTTAAAGCCAAAACAAACCACTGGACCTTGGCAAGGGCTTCTTTGCTTTGGAGAGCCATGAATCTCCACATAATGCAAAATCCATAATATCCACAGTGCCTTACTACCTGCCTCACAGAGACACCTTACCTAGAGCAACCTATTAATCAGAATCTGAAATAATGGTTTCTCTGGCCATGTCTGACTTGATAAACCGCATTTTCCCTTGGCTCAACCTGTAAAAAGCACTTCCATGATCACAAAAGCAGATCCTTTTCTAATAACTTTTTGCAGTGGGTACCTTCTAATCCACCTTTCACTGAAGGGCTATAAAAGCAGCAAGAGGCTTCTACTGGCACACGTTTTCATAGAATCATAGAATCATAGAACAACCAGGTTGGAAGAGACCCATTGGATCATCGAGTCCAACCATTCCCATCAAACACTAGGAAAACAACACGTGTACAAACCCTGATGGAAATCCATTGCTTTGGGGTAAAAAGTGCTTTTCCACAATGGTTTACCAGCATTTACATGATTATAACAGGGCTCTGCACAGGGGAAGCTACACTTATCCTGAAATAATAAATAAACCAAACCGGTGCAGGCAAGTTCAGGATCCAGCCAGTGCTGAGAGAGACGGAGCAGCACAGCATGGGGGGAGCTGGGCTCTTCTCCCACGGGACAGGGGACAGGACAAGAGGGAATGGCTTCAAGCTCCACTAGGGGAGGTTTAAGCTAGATTTTGGGAAAAAAATTTCACGGAAAGGGTCATTGGGCAGTGTCAGAGGCTGCCCAGGGAGGGGGTTGAGTCACCTTCCCTGGAGGGGTTTAAGGGACGGGTGGATGAGATGCTGAGGGACATGGGTTAGTGATTGATGGGAATGGCTGGACTCAATGATCCAGTGGGTCTCTTCCAATCTAGTTGTTCTACGATTCTATAAATGAGGAGTTTCCCCTCAAGTCTGTCTGAGCCAAAGCCTTTCCAGCCTATGAGAGCATCTCCATCTACACCAGGTCCTCAGAAATCATTCTGATTCTGTTTTTCCGGTGAGTTTTTCTCTCTGTTGTAGTTCTGGATTCCCAGAAAGCTTTCCCTTCCACAGCATTCCATTTCCAACTTTTTCTTTTTTTAAAAAAGGCAATTTCTTTTACTTTCCCTTTGCTACAGGAAGGTTTTATTTTTCTTCATTGTTTGGATTTTTTTTTTGTCTCATTTCTGCCTAGATCGATCAGTGCCACCGGATGCTTCAAAACCAGTGTGAAGTTGAGCCTCTGGTCTGGCTGTTCGATGGTGAATAATTTTACTTCATTGTTTGGGTTTTTTTTTTTCTCGTTTCTGCCCTAGATGGTTCGTTGCCACCGGATGCTGCAAAACCAGCGTGAAGTTGAGCCTCTGGTCTGGCTGTTCAATGGTGAATAGGAAGCATGAAAGGTGTGATGAACCAGTAAGCACTTACTAAACTGTATTTTTCTTCCTATTCACTGCTGGGTTTCAGATCCATCGGACAAGCCCTTTCTTTTGTGGTTGCAGCAGGTTTTAGGTTTTTTCCCCCTCAAGTTCCTTAGACCTAAACTCAACTCCTCAAGCCCCATGAGGAGAAGTGTTTGCTAATCCGCTTTGTTACACCAGGAAACATCACGTTGAGCGATGAGTGTCCCCAGACTCAGCGCAGTCATGATTTTTGTGAAATACCTTATTTTCGGCCATTGTGCTCTTGGTGGGGACTTTTCTCCATGTGGCAATGCTACTGGTGATGTCCAGGCTGTGGTAACAGCCGAGCCCTGCTCGTGATGGGAGAAAGGATGGGGTGAAGATTTGGGGGGGAATTTTCACTCATGTGTCACCCCGAAAACACGTGTGTGAGCCCCCAGCGGCGGGTGCCTCCTGTTAGGGGGTCCCATCCTGGCACCGTGTGGATTGGGGAGTGATGGACTGTGCAGTTTGGGGGGCAGAGGGCAAGGAGCTGGGCAGTGCGGGAGGTGGGGGAACCCTCTTGGAGGAGGGGGAGGAAGGATGAGGGATGAGGGATGGGGTTGGGTGATGTGGGATGGGGATGGGTAATGCAGGATGGGGATGGGGATGGGCAATGCAGGACCTTGGCTTGGATCAGAAATGGTGTGATGAGCAGGGCCAGGGAGGTTATTCTCCCTCTGTACTCAGCACTGGTGAGGCCGCTCCTTGAATCCTGTGTCCAGTTGTGGGCCCCTCAGCACAAGAAGGATGTGGAGGCTCTGGAGCGAGTCCAGAGAAGAGCAATGAAGATGGTGAAGGGGCTGGAGAACAGGTCTTATGAGGAGCAGCTGAGAGAGCTGGGGGTGTTTAGCCTGGAGAAGAGGAGGCTGAGAGGAGACCTCATTGCTCTCTCCAACTCCCTGCAAGGAGGTTGTAGAGAGGAGGGAGCTGGGCTCTTCTCCCAAGGGGCAGGGGACAGGACAAGAGGGAATGGCCTCAAGCTCCACCAGGGGAGATTTAGGCTAGAGATTAGGAGGAAGTTTTTCACACAGAGGGTCATTGGGCATTGGAATAGGCTGCCCAGGGAGGTGGTTGATTCCCCTTCCCTGGAGGTGTTTAAGGCACAGGTAGATGAGGTGCTGAGGGACATGGGTTAGTGTTTGATAGGAATGGTTGGACTCGATGATCCGATGGGTCTCTTCCAACCTGGTTGTTCTATGATTCTATGAGGCTGGAGCCATGTGATGTAGGATGGGGACGGGTGATGCGGGATGGAGCAGGATGGGGCTGGAGCTGGGGGCTGCGGGCTGGGGATGGGTGATGCAGGAGTGGGATGGAGCCGGGTGAAGTGGGATGGGGATGGAGCCGATGATGCGGGCTGGGCTGGGAGCTGCGGGCTGGGTGCGGGGCGGGGCGGTTCCCCCGCGTGGCCGAGGGGCTGTCCCGGGGCGGTGCGGGGCGGGCTGCTCCTCGCGGCCGACGGGATGCGGTGGGTTCGGCTGCGGGGCCGGGCGGGGCGGGTGGTGTGTGTCGGGGGGGGCCCGTCCCGGGGCGAGGCGCCGCGGGGGTTGCCGCGTGCCGGGTTCCGCCGGTGCTCGGCCAATCGGCTCGGAGCCGAGCACTCCCCGCCCCGCTCGCCCCACGGGCACAAATAGCCCTGCCGAGCCCGGCTGCGGCTTTTCCGCGGGGAGCCCAGCCGAGCGGAGCGGGGCGGCCCCCGAGCACCAGCCCGGCCCGTCTCGTCCCGCTCCATCCCAACCCCTCCTCTCCCAGCCCGGCCCGTCTCACTCCATCCCATCCCCTCCCCTCCCATCCCCATCCCGTCCCGTCCCCATCTCATCCCATCCCCATCCCTTCCCGTCCCATCCCCATCTAATCCCATCCCCATCTGATCCCATCCCCATCCCATCCCATCCCCTCCTCTCCCACCCCATTCCCATCCCATCCCCATCTCATCTCATCCCATTCCCTCCTCTCCCATCCCCATTCCCTTCCCCATCCCATCCCCCTCCTCTCTCATCCCATCCCATCCCCATTCCATCCCATCCTATCTTGTCCTTTCCCATCCCCAACCCCATCCCCTTCCCTCCTCTCCCATCTCTATCCCATCCCCATCCCATCCTATCCCATCCCATCCCATCCCATCCCATCTCTATCCCATCCCCATCCCATCCCCTTCCCTCCTCTCCCATCTCTATCCCATCCCCTCCTCTCCCATCTCTATCCCATCCCCATCCCATCCCATCTCATCTCTATCCCATCCCCTCCTCTCCCATCCCCATCCCATCCCCTTCCCTCCTCTCTCATCTCTATCCCATCCCCATCCCATCCCATCTCATCTCTATCCCATCCCCATCCCCTCCTCTCCCATCTCTATCCCATCCCCCATCCCCCATCCCCCATCCCCATCCCATCCCTCCCTGTCCCGCAGCCGATGCCCCGTGGGATGCAGAGCCCCTCACCAGGTGATGCTGAGCCCCGAGCTTGGGCGGTGCCCTCGGGCAGGCGCCCCGTGGATCGTCCCTTGCTCCCCTGACCGGCTCCGGCTCCCCTCCCCTGGTGTCCTCTCACCATGGACACTCTGAAAACCACCTACATCGCGGTGGAGCTGGTCATCGCCGTGCTCTCCATCGCCGGCAACGTCCTGGTGTGCTGGGCCGTGGCCATCAACAGCACCTTGAAGAACGCCACCAACTATTTCCTGGTGTCCCTGGCCGTGGCCGACATCGCCGTGGGTTTGCTCGCCATCCCTTTCGCCATCACCATCAGCATCGGCTTCCAGGTGGATTTTCACAGCTGCCTCTTCTTCGCCTGCTTCGTGCTGGTCTTGACCCAAAGCTCCATTTTCAGCTTGCTGGCCGTGGCCATCGACAGGTACCTGGCCATAAAGATCCCGCTGAGGTAAGAGACCAGCGAGTAGCCGCCTTCCCTGCCAGCCCAGGCTGTCACCTTCCTTCCCTTAGAGAGCAGGAACTTCTTGTCTTCCGTCTTTCTATAGGAGGTTTGCTGCTGGCAGGTGGTGGTGGAAATAACGGAGATTTTATGTCTGGGGTCAGGTTTTCCTGCCTCTGACTTCAAAATGTACCTTGAAGCTCTGTTTCTTCAGGATGTGTGTCCTGGGAGGGTCTGTGGCTTCTTGTGACCCCACAAGAAGTGCAGCAGTGTCATCGTGCGCCTGGGAAAGTTGTAGCTAATCTATGTAGGTATTTATACAGCCCCCGTGGTGTCTGAGCATCTCCTGGGTGATCAAACACAGGAGTAACTGCTCTTTCCCTACTTCCCAGCCTGTTAGAGAAGTACTTTTGCAGGAGGAGCTGTAGGAGCTTTTGTCTGTAGGAGCTCTTGTCTCTTCCCCAGCTCAGGTCGCAACACTTTGAGAAAGGTTGAAAGTTCTATTAAATCAATCTTAATATGACTTTGCCCGTATCTGCTGGTCCTGGACTCCAGCGAGGCTGCCTTCCAGCTTTTAGAAAGAGAGAATGAATGAACTGAAAGCACAATTTGTTGTGTCTACAAACGCTGAATTGGTATTGCAGTCCTGGGATCCGTCCCTTTTCTTTCTGAGTGAGTGCTTAGTGTGAGTGAGTGTGTGGATCAGTAAATGTCAGAAGGTGTGTCGGCTCTGGGCTTGCACTGGGGAAGCAGGAGGGGGAAGGAGGAAGGATTCATAGCTCCGTTCTCAGAAACATACAATTAGATTTTCATCCAAACTCAAAAGACAGGAACTGCTTTCCTTCTAATTCACTGCGATATCCTGGGGAGAAGCATAGAAGCATATTGAATGTATTTCGTAGACGCTTCACCAGTGAGTTGTTGCAGCAGCTTCCGCAAGCTAAGTGCACCAGAGCCTGGCTTTGCATTTCAAATGACTCGAGTCCATTAGTCTCCTTCGTGTCTCTGTTGCTCCTCCCTGAGAATAAGGCAGGGATGGAGTCCTGGGAAGCCCAGGAGTCAGGTCAGGAGTGGGGGCTGTGGGGCAACAGGGCAGGTTGGGTGTAGGGACCTCAACTGAACCCTGTAAGCTGCAGCTTTCCTAGATACTGCTTGTCTCCGCTATCATCTCCATTGCACGAGCGATGAACTCACCCTAAAATAACTGAAAAAATCCCCCTTTCACCTTGTTCTTGCACCTTGCACCAGAGAAACTCCCCTGCATGGGGCAAATATTAATTAGTCATCAAGCAGATGATAGAAACTGGTAGTGGAAACACTGAGTGGTTGTGTTTGTCACCAGAGAGCGGAGCATGGAAATTCCACGGGATGTAGAGTAAGCAGGAGCCCTCACCGGGGCAAAGCAGCATCTCTGACACCGGCTGCTCCCCCATCACTTGGCTGGATTTAGACACTCGTGTTGTCTCCGTATAAAGCTTTGGACCCTCTTCCATCGTTTGTTTGGGGATTTCTCAGGATGAGGGCCGGGGGCACAGCAGCAGCTGCACAAGCAGGTCGGATTTTTTTAAGTTTCAGTTTAACCACAGCACCCGCCACAAGCAAACTGTTCAAGCGTGGGCTGTTAATCATAACTCTTTTTCTTTTCTACCACAAGTGCTTTTTGCCGGGCTGGGCTCAGGAAGTTGAATCTTGTGAGATCGGTTTTTCTTCTCTGCTGGAATCGGAGGCGAGAGTAGCAGATCAGAAATACTCTGAGAGGATCGTTTACATGTTTCCAGAAGGGAAGTGGTTTTACTAACTGACATAGTGGTGAGAGTTTCTTCCACTCTCTCTGTTTTTCACAGTCCTGGTCCCGTTAGGTCAGTCTATACGGCTACGCAGGACAAAATCCCAGGGCGGGTTTGCTTCAGGATCCTTTTCCAACGTTGCTTTTTCACTCCATCTTAGGCCAAACCTTTTATTCCTTTTGCATAAACATTTTGGCACAACATATGTGTTTGAGAGGAATGGTTGGACTCGATGATCCGATGGGTCTCTTCCAACCTGGTTGTTCTATGATTCTATGATCTTTATCCTTATGGACATTTTCTAGCTGGACACACACAGCCCCTTAGCTGTAAATGGAGAGCCAGGAGTGCCATCCTAATCTGATCTGAGGTGTGATGTTTGGATTAAACTCGGTCTTGGCTTTGCAGCCCATTTTATTGCTCTCAGAGGCAGCTGGTGAGTAAAACCCCTTTAAAAGGGGATGGAAGGTTCTCACTGGAGGAACACAGGGCAGTGGGCAGGGTGTTGCTTCAGCAATAGATTTGGGGACTGGTACTAAAAAGCTGGTTTCATTTGTGCAGCCAAGATTGAGAAAGGATACAGTAGGTTACGCAGCCTGAGAGAGTTGGGGTTGTTCAGCCTGGAGAGGAGAAGGCTCCGAGGAGACCTTTTAGAGACCTTCCAGTACCAGAGGGGCTACAAGAAAGCTGGGGAGGGGCTGTTTACAAAGGCTTGGGGTGATGGGATGAGGGGGGAATGGGTATAAACTGGAGAAGGGCAGATTTAGACTAGACATCAGGAAGAAGTTCTTCATGATGAGAGTGGTGAGGCACTGGAACAGGTTGCCCAGGGAAGTTGTGGCTGCTCCATCCCTGGAGGTGTTCAAGGCCAAGTTGGATGGATCTTGGAGCCCCTGATCCAGTGGGAGGTGTCCCTGCCCATCACAGGGGGATTAGAACTGGATGACCTTTAAGATCGTTCCAACCCAAACTATTCTGTGATGATTCTATGATAAACTAAGCCGACAAAACAGTTCTGTGCTGCACTAGGGTTTTCCAGCCAAGCCTTGATTAGACCTGTCTTGCCAGCATTGTTATTTGGGACCCTCCTGTGTAGGGACCAGAGCTGGACTTGATGACCCTTGTAGGTCACTTCCAACTCAGGACATTCTATGATTCTGTGGTTATTCCCAAATATGTTCCCACAGTGCTGCCTGTGGTGAGGGGGGAAGAAGTTGTGCAGCCACCCCCTGTGGGTCGGTGCACGCAGCGTCTTTGGAAGGAGGTGATAGGAATGGTTGATAGGATTTTTTGATCCTTTTTTGATTTTTGATAGGGTTTTTGACAGGTTGATAGGAATTTTGATAGGAATGGTTGGACTTTTGATAGGAATGATTGGACTCGATGATCCGATGGGTCTCTTCCAACTTGGTTGTTCTGTGATTCTGTGACTCGATGATCTGATGGGTCTCTTCCAACCTGGTTGTTCTGTGATTCTATAATTCTATGAGGTGTGCGTCCTGGAAAGGAAAAGCTGCTCATAGATTTATAGCAATGCCAACCTCAGGAAAAGTTTCTTTCTCTCTAAAACACTGGTTCTGGGGACCAGCACAGAGGCTGATAACAGGCCACAAGGTGTTAAACGTTTAAGAGAAGGATTTGCACCCAACCCTATCCAGCAGTTACAATAAATTTGCAGTAAACAGTTGCAGAGCAGTCAAGTGTCCCTGTCACGTCCACCAGCTCTTTGTGGAAAGCTCTGCAGGGACACTGAGGACCGAATGCTGTATTATTTAATACTATTTCATAGAATCATAGAATCACCAGGTTGGAAGAGACCCACCGGATCATCAAGTCCAACCATTCCTATCCAAGACTAAACCATGTCCCTCAGGACCTTGTCCACCTGTGTCTTAAATACCTCCAGGGAAGGTGAATCTACCACCTCCCTGGGTAGCCTGTTCCAGTGCCCAATGACCCTTTCTGTGAAAAACTTTTTCTTAATGAATCATAGAATCACCAGGTTGGAAGAGACCCACCGGATCATCGAGTCCCACCATTTGAAGGCTATTTCAGCCCACGGAGAGGCTGGGCAGGCCTGCAGGCTGGGAGCAGAGGTTTGCGCTACAGCCAGGCTAATAATGGATTTTTCAGTTCTGTGGCTGAAGCAAAAAAAATCCCACGGGGAAGAGGAAAATTGTTTCAGTCAAACCGAAACAGTGGTGTTCGGAGGTTTTAGTGAAACAAAGTCATCCTGCCCAACCTGGCAGGTTTTTGTTTGAGTTGCTTAACCCTCCTGGTGTTGCCGTGTTGCTTTTTGAAAAGTAGGCGACCTCGTTGGAAAGGAACAAACAAATTCTCACGTAGACAATCGCAGAATAAAAAAAAAAAAAAAAAAATCTCACAGCATTTAAAAATGGTGTCTCAGAGCCCTCCCTCTTCTGGCTAAAAATATTTGCTGAATTTGACCTGAAGCCATGAATTCTTTCTGTCCCTTGAAACTCCTATTTTGTTTGTTTGCTTTTGACAAATTTACTCTTTGTGGAAGAGCCCCCGCCTGCGCTGCCCACTCCGTGCAGCTGCAGCTCTGAGACCTTCCCTGGGTCCCTTCTTCCCTGCCTGACACATCAGGATGCAGATTCTTGTCTTCAGATGTGCTTTAACCCTGCCTGGTGTCCTGCGCCCGTCCTGGACCCCAACGCTTCTGACTGGGCTGCCCCAGGGACACGACACCATCCCTGCTCTCGTCTCCCATCCCGTCCCCCCCCTAAAAGATTGCTCCCTGCAGCATTTCCTCCAAGTAGAATATCAAAGCCAAGCACTGAGCATCTTTCAGCAGCAATAAATCCATCCTGCGGAGAGTTTGGCATGAGAGCAGTGCTAGGATTTTGCTCGCTGGCTTTCTCCAGAGCTGGATTTCATCTTCCAGCTCCGTCGCAATGAGACGAAGATTTGTAGGTGGAATGAAATCTTTCCCTTTCACTTGCATTGACCAAAATCCTTTGGCACAGCTGGTGGTTGTAGGGATGGGTAGAAGCCTGGAGCAAACGTGTCAGGGATTAGGGAGGGAGAAGAGTACCTGTACTCAGATTCAATTTTATCTTTAGGCAGAAGTACAGGACTGATGTTCCCAGGCACCTTTGCCGTGAGCTATCCCAGTGCATCCACACCCATGCTCTCTCCCTTTCTGCACCTTGCTGAGCATCCTCGCTTGGATCACAATCTGTTTATGGTTCACAATCTGTTTATCTTTTCACCTTCCCTGGAGGTGTTTAAGGCACAGGTATATGAGGTCCTGAGGGACATGGTTTAGTGTTTGATAGGAATGGTTGGACTCGATGATCCAATGGGTCTCTTCCAACCTGATTGATCTATGATTCTATGATTCTATGGTGTTGTGCTCTTCTGCTTCTCAGCCAGGCTCCCAAATTGAGCTGCTGCCCCGCTTCTCTCTGACCTAATGAACACAACAGCTCAGCTCATTTCTGCTCTCCCTACGGGGCAGAATTCCATTTGGATTGTCCTTTCTTGAGGTGGGTTGAGAACAAGTCTTATGAGGAGCGGCTGAGAGAGCTGGAGGTGTTTAACCTGGAGAAGAGGAGGCTGAGGGGAGACCTCATTGCTCTCTCCAGCTACCTGAAAGGAGGTTGTAGAGAGAAGGGAGCTGGGCTCTCCTCCCAAGGGAGAGGGGACAGGACGAGAGGGAATGGCCTCAAGCTCCACCAGGGGAGGTTTAGGCTGGACATTAGGAAAAAAAATTTCACAGAGATGGTCATTGGGCACTGGCAGAGCCTACCCAGGATGCGGGTTGACTCGCATTCCCTGGAGGGGTTTAAGGTGCAGGTGGACAAAGTGCTGAGGGACATGGTTTAGTGTTTGATAGGAATGGCTGGACTCAGTGATCCGGTGTGTCTCTTCCAACCTGGTGATTCTATGATTCTATGACTGATGCTTTACGGATGCTTCTCCTCGCTGTGCCCTGCTGCTGCAGGCAAGAGGGTTCCCTCTGTGTTCTCCAGCAAAGAATTTTTCCGATTCCTTTTAACTCCTGGCTTGGTCCTCAACAAAGCAAACTGGTGGGTATTCATGGGAGCTGGGAGGGCTGGAGCTGCTGGGGAGGAGAATCCTCCGCAAGAGCCTTGGTCTTCACCTGCCATTTCCTCTGTGCCATCCTCACACAGAATTGCAGCCGCTCCTCTTTTTTCTGCCCTTGTTTCATTTCCTTGCTGAAGGGAAATCCTCGCACTGCCCTCCATCTGAACTCCCAGGCGTGTTTTGCTGTTCGTGTGCGGCTCACACGCACCGTGCCTGACCTTGAGACCTGAGCAATGCGGGAAGCATCGTTATCCCCGAGCTGTGGATGCTCTGCCTCCCCAGAACCATCAGATGGCTGTGCCCAGCCAAGGTCTGATAGGAACGGTTGGACTCGATGATCCGATGGGTCTTTTCCAACCTGGTGATTCTATAATTAATACATCAACCTGCGACAAACCTGGGAAGTGTGCTCAGGGCTGAGGGCTGGTGGCTTTGCTTGAGCAGTGGAGCTGTTGTATCTTGGAGGAAGTTGGTGTCGGTTGAGGTTGACGCAGGCAGAACGTGGGGGTTTTGGTGCTGCTGCTCTCCTCAGGCTGCCGCTTGCTCCGGGCTTCGGATACAGCTGAGACTGGAGGCAGAAACACAATTAAAAAGTCAGTAATAATCGCACGTGCCCTCACAGCCAGGAACCAGAGGGGAGAAATCGCAGCTATTAGTAGTCATGAGCATCCTCATTGCCTAAGATGCCTGTCCCAATTTTTTTGGTTTTCCCCTACCCTGAAAGCAAAAATCCTGATGGAGAGGGAATTAATTGGCTTTGAGACTTCTGCCCCAACACAGCTCCTGCTGAAGCTGAGGTGGGAGCCGGAATGTTGGTTGCTGGAGCAGCAGGAGTCTGGTTGAGGGCACCGATCTCTGGGCTGGGTCTGAAGCCAGAGCTTTGGTTTCGGAGCTTGGGTCAGTTTTGGTCAGCTCAATGTAGAAAAAATACAGGTTGGTTTTTAGATGAGAAAAAAAAAAAAAAAGGAGCTTTTGAAATCTAGAATTTTTCTCCAGCAGCAAGAGCTTTGGACCTCTCTGCAAAAATATATTCAAGGGAACTATATTGACAGTTAACTGTTCTGCTTTACAGTTAAAGGTTTTGCTTTGTTAATTAATGGGTTTGTTCTCGGGGTTTTAATGAATTTGCTGCTTGTCAGAGCAGTCGGCACAGGCTGCAAAACTGGGTCTTTAGGAGCGTTTTGCGCTGACCCTTGGCTGCACAGTCGCTGCCCCAGGTGTCGGGGCTCCTGTAGCTGCGTTGTAGGCAGCTTCAATCTGCAGGGTGCCAGGAATCAGGGGCTCCAGCTGTGCCTGCAGATGTGTCAGCCCCCTCCCCATTGGCTCTCGCAGCTTTGTGAGGTCTGACGCTGGGTTCAGGGAATTTGTATGTGCCGATGAGCGGATTATCCCCCTGATCCTGTGGGTGACATCAGGGCTGGGCATGAGCCGCAAATAGCAGTGGTGGGTGAGTGTCTGTGCCCTTATGCTCCTTGTTCAGCGCCGTGTGTGTCACTGAGCATCACGGCCAGAGCTGCTGGACCTGCTGGGGACAAGGCAAACCCTAGTGTTGGATTCCTGGGAGCACTGTGCTGCAGAGATGGCTCTCAGGCTGTTCTTAGAATCATAGAATCACCAGGTTGGAAAGGACCCACTGAATCATTGAGTCCAACCATTCCCATCAATCACTAACCTATGTCCCTCAGCACCTCGTCCACCTGTCCCTTAAATCCCTCCAGGGAAGGTGACTCAACCCCCTCCCTGGGCAACCTCTGCCAGTGCCCAATCATCCTTTCTGTGAAAAACTTTTTCCTAATGTCCAGCCTGAACTCCCTTGCTGGAGCTTGAGGCCATTCCCTCTCGTCCTGTCCCCTGTCCCTTGGGAGAAGAGCCCAGCTCCCTCCTCTCCACAACCTCCTTTCAGGGAGTTGGAGAGAGCAATGAGGTCTCCCCTCAGCCTCCTCTTCTCCAGGCGAAATGACAAAGACACACTTTGCTCAAAAAAGTTGCTGAAAGACACAGTGGGGTGGGATGAGCTGCAGGTGGGTGATCGGCGCTGGGCTCGGTGCTGATCACACAAGATCCACCAGCCCTTGGGAAGGTTGGTCAGGGCTCTGAGTAGGATCTTGCTGGGACTGGTGGTTGGAGAGGCCAGTGCTTTGGGGCCCTTTTGTTACAGAGAGAGTTGATCCAGCAGGGATCGGCCATCTCCTCACCCTTATCTGTTATCTGAGTGAGCAGGACCCTGGGTGCTGGGAGGGGTGGTGGCCGCAGGACTGCTCTGTGGGCAGGATCACAGCTTGCAGTGAATCGTAGCTCCTATCTCACCTCTACCAGCCACCTTTCACTCTGGAGCTGCACATCTGAGGTCTGACTGCTCTGAGAAGTTTGGAATGTCAAAAATTCTCAGCCTCGGGCAGATAACACCGGGTTTCAGAGCCCTGGAGAGAGGGTGGTGGTGAGGAAGAGCTCAGGAGGGCTGCAGGCCTGGAAGGCTCCTCTCAGCCCTGTGGTCTCGGCTAGAGAGAGAGAGAGAGAGAGACAGGTTTTTGTGCTTTGGGACACAGAAACATGTTGTGGATGCTGAAGGGCAGGCAGGTATCTTGAGGTGGCTGTTTAGGTTTTTATGTTTTGATGTTGAGGCTCTGGAGAGAGTCCAGAGAAGAGCAACGAAGCTGGTGAAGGGGCTGGAGAACAGGCCTGATGAGGAACAGCTGAGAGAGCTGGGGGTGTTTATCCTGGAGAAGAGGAGGCTGAGAGGAGACCTCATTACTCTCTACAACTATCTGAAAGGAGGTTGTAGAGAGGAGGGAGCTGGGCTCTTCTCCCAAGGGACAGGGGACAGGACAAGAGGGAATGGCCTCAAGCTCCACCAGGGGAGGTTCAGGCTGGATATTAGGAAAAAAATTTTCACAGAAAGGGTCATTGGGCACTTGTCAGAGGCTGCCCAGGGAGGGGGTTGAGTCATCTTCCCTGGAGGGGTTTAAGGGACGGGTGGACAAGGTGCTGAGGGACATGGTTTAGAGATTGGTGGGAATGGTTGGATTCAATGATCCAGTGGGTCTCTTCCAACCTGGTGATTCTATAATTCTATTCTATGAACCGAGGTGCTCGTGGGGATGCTTCCCAGTGTGTGCATGTCCCTGGAACCAGGAGAATAGGAGAACTGGCGCTTTAGGAGCTCTCCTTTCTTCCCATTCAGCTTTTCCTGACAGATTCAGGCTGTCTCCATCCCCTGAAGGGTGTGTGCAGAGGCTGAGCTGCTGCAGCCACTCAGGTTTCCCATGAAGGCACTGGGCAGTGGGAATTGTGCTCCCAGCAGCCGGAATGGAAGATGCCGAGTGATGCTTTTGCCTCTCCAAGTAAGCCCTGAGGTCTCACCTGAGCTGTGGGTGCTGGCGTGTTTGCAGGGACACCAGGAGTGGGAGCAGGGACCGTGGCTGCTGTCCCCTGCGCACAATAGGGACACACGTGGGAGGAAGCGATTTGTCTCCAACTGGACATGGCCAGACACAGATGTCCTGCTTCCTCGGCTGATACCGTAAGCGCTAATCTGATTTCTCACTCTTCGCCGCCAACTCCTTCCTGGTTAAAAAAGAAGAGTTCTATCTTTTTTTTACTCCCTTCTCTCCCCCCAAGGTGCAATTTATGATTCATTTAAAATGTCCTGCCAGGATATTTCGGCTGGTATGTGATCTCCATTCCAGGGCTGCATGTGGAGCAAACACAGTGACAGCAACGATGCTTATTTCATGCTGTTATAGCTCCAAAAAAAAAAAAAAAAAAAGAGCAAGATGCAAAATACAGCTGCAAGTAGCTGACAAGGATACAACGCTTGGCAGCCAAATCGCTCTTCCCGCCTTGTGAATGGAGGTGTCTGTGTATTTCCCTTCACACTTAAAATAGAAAGATATAAATTAGCACTGCTTGTTTGTGTCGGAGCACCTGCGTCGTTTGAGTTGTGCATCTCCATCTGCTCAACTCCCTGCATCCGGCAGCCTCGGAGCAGGGCAGGACGGGGAGGGAAGCAGGGAGAGCGTGTCCCTTGCACGGGCATCATTTAAGACACGTGGACATGTTTAAGACACGGGTGGGTGAGGTATTGAGGGACTTGGTTTAGTGTTAGATAGAAATGGTTGGACTAGAAGATCTGATGGGTCCCTTCCAACCTGGTTGTTCTGTGATTCTGTGATCGTGCCTGTGTCTCCGCCACCTGGGAGGTTGGAGTTTAAAGCATTGAAATTTCTTGAACTGCAGCTCTGCTCATGGATACAGCATCGTGTGGGTTTGGTATCAGGTGATGGAGACCACATAGGGTGTGCAGGTTTAGAGCTACACCTTACCTGATTCAAAGCCCTCCTCGACACCATCCCAGAGACTTCAAAGACGCCAAGACAAGGGTTGTGATCTGCTGGCTCTTCCAGTTAAGGCTGCAGAAGGCAGAGATGTCCCTGTTCAAAAGCTTGAGTGGTTGAGTCGCCTTCCCTGGAGGTGTTTAAGGGACAGGTGGATGAGGCGCTGAGGGACATGGTTTAGTGTTTGATAGGAATGGTTGGACTCAATGGTTCGGTGAGTCTTTTCTAACCAGGTGATTCTATGATTTTACTCCACATCCAGTGAGGACGGGGACAGCAATAACTCCTGGCTGGGTGGACATCCTATTGCAGATGTCTAAAGAGCCAGGACCCACAGTGTATTCACTAGCTACTAGCTGCAGGTCTCCAGACCATGGCAGAGATGATGGAGCTCATTTTTGAGTCTCCAACAGTGGCCCAGTAGCAGGGGGTAAGCAAAAACTTTGGGAATAGGGCTGCTGCAGTGAACAGATTCAAGAGATTTGTTCCATTCTGCAGGTGACACTCCAAGGGGTCACCTCCTGCCTGCCTGCTCTGGGGCAGGACAAGGGCTGTGTGGTGGGACACAGCCCAGCGCAGCAGACTCCTCAGCTTACAGATCACCCTTTGGTTCAGCAACACGTCTCAGATCATAGAACAATCAGGCTGAAAGAGACCCATGGGATCATCGCATACAACCATTTCTATCAAACACTAAGCCATGCCCCTCAGCACCTCATCCACCTGTACCGTAAACACCTCCAATGATGTTCAGTAACACAAACTATTGGCTCTGCTCTTTGCTAACCTCAGGTTTATTTACTCACTAACTTATCAGCATGGTGCTCAGGGCCACCAGCAGAGCCCACCAAGTACCAGGAGAGCGGGAAGGTGGCACCACGATGTTGTGATCTGTTCATCCTTCCAGGCTGCTCAGGGATGGATGGGGATTCTCCCATATTCCTGGCCTCTGAGATAAATCATGTGGGAATACTAATCCCATTGCAGACAGTTTCCTCCAGGCTGTTGATGCTTTCTACCCTAATTCTCATCGCTCCCAAATGCGGAATTACGCTTTGGCTGCTGCTGTCGACTCAGCTCCTCAGCCCTCCTGTGCTTTGGTCATCTCCGTGGGGTCATGGCAAGGGTTGGTGGGGAAATGCCAGGTACGTGCAGGACATGACTCAGTTCCTGCCCCTCAGGAGCCAAACTCCTACACGGGAGAGGCTGGGCTGGCTGCAGGCTGGCAGCGTGTCCTGCTCTGCTCCAGCTGCGCCTCGCAGTGCCTGCCTTGGTGTCTTGGCTGGTATCCAGCTCCAGTAAATAGCTGTAGAAATGCAATGAGATCTGTTGGAAAAAAAAAAAAAAAACCCAAACCACCCTACCCTGGCCATCCTACCCAGAGCAGGACACAGGATAACTCGGGTAGGTCACAGCTGTGATGTAAAAGCAGCTGAGCTTTCTTAAAGTATTTGACTAACTGTGTCCTAAGCTGTGTGACTGTGATGCTGGTGGCAAAAAACCAATATAGGGCTGTATGTCAGACAAATAGAGACCTGACCCACTCCGTGATGGGCTCCTGCAGCATCCACTGCGGGGGCACGGGGTGGGACCCAAGGTAATTAGCTGCTCCATAATGATTACGCCAGTAAAGAGAATTTGCCTTGCAGTGTAAAAGGACCTAATGCATTGCCCGGTTATTTAATCTCGATAAATCATTTTAAAATATTCCGCTGTTATTTACATTAAAGCAACACTTGAGGCCTCTGGGCAGAAACGTAGAGGAGATTCAATATTTGTTATACATTAATTGAGCAGACTTAGGTGAGTAAATTTACTTTAATAGTTTTTTTTTGCCTAATACTATTAAGCATAAAGGAGAACGAGGGAGGGGTTTGCTGGAGCATTCAGAGCTGTGAGAATCTGTTGGTTCCTCACTATCTGATCATGTTCTATAGAAGCTCAGGAGGAATTGGGTCTCGGTTGTCTCACAGCCCATACCTGCTTTTCTTGCTGGTGGTTTATGAGAGGGTTGCAGTTGAGTGCAGCGGCTCGTAAGGGGACTCTTCGTGCCCTGAGCTGGTGACAGCTTTATTTTTAAGCACGTGCTTACCTTCCATTAACTTAAGGGCATTACGGGCAGCGTCCTACCAAATAAGTGGATTAAAGTAATAACGAGGTAATTAGTGACCAATTTTAGACCATCAGACTATCCCCAGTTACACCTTGGCTTCCTCTGGCCGACCAGCCGTGTCCTTCTCTGCAGTCGCAGCAGCCACCGGCACAGTCCCCTGGACCAACCCACTGGAAGAAGGATGCTGGGAGGGGTTCACAAGACTTCCTTGTAAGAATAAAGAGTTAATGTAAGGAGTGCAGGTGTTTGCTGTGAATAACAGTCTCCACTTCAATGAGCACCACCTCTTCCCCAGCCTGCAGCCATCTCCATCGCTCAGCTCTGGCTCTTGCAGACCCGGAACACAGCACGGTTTTCCATCTCCTCCTTCTCACAGAAGGGAAGTCCACTCAGATGTGACCCTGACTGCAGCTCTGCTGGGGATGAGAGAGCACCACTCAAATAAACATGCCACCAGCACAGCCACTGGAAAATTAACTGACTTCGTAAGTGGTTTTGTAAACCTCCGAGCCAAGCTTTATCTTTGCAGAAGAGTTCAGAAGAAGAGCAGATGGAAGAAGACTTATTTAGGACCACGTGCTTTCAGCAGGACAGCAGCAAGTGTCACCAGGCTGTAGCGGCACAGCAGACACAAGCCCCAGCACATGACACTGAACCACAACGGCTTTTTGTTGTGTTCCTGCCTGCAGACTGATTCAGGCACAGAGAACTCTTGACCTTTCACTTTCTCTTTCTGAACAACAGTCCTTTTTGCATTTCCAGTCTCACTTTTGGGTTGTGACGTGCCCAAGGCAGCAGAGATGCAACTGAGGTGATCAGTGAAGCATGAATAGCCAAGGAGCCATGGTTTTCTCTTCCCATGCACAGGGCTACAGGTCAGCAGCAGCTCTTGGTGCTCCTACAACACTGACTAAGCTTGGCCAACCTTGTAGCTTGAGACTCAGCCTTCGTCAAGAGATCAGATTTCTGGGAACTTGCTTCAAGTCAAATCTATAAGTTTTCAGGTCGCACAACCCCAGACCAGCTCTGACTTCTGAAAACTTAACACAGGGTTTTGAAATCAATGGCCTTGACCTCATTGATACCCTACATGAGAAGTCTCACCTGAAGCGGTGAGACTTAGTAATAATGAGAGAAGAGTGCAGGAGAAACATCTCAGCGGCTAGAGATGCCCTTTAGACATCTTCTACCTTGTGGAGTGTGTTCACCTAACTGTGGCTGCTGCTCGCACATCCTCCTGGCTGCACCTGCAGTGATCCCCAAGCCCCCCAGCCCCTCTTTGCTCCCGGTTTGTGCTGACGGACCCCCCACTTACCCTCCTGTCTTTGTAGCTTGCAGGAGGAGAGGGACACACGGCTCGCACGGAGGCGACCGTGCTGTGATTCACAGGCACAGCTGCAGTTCTGTGGGAATAAAACCCTCCCCTGCCTCACGGGCCGGAAGAAAATCAGAACAAACGTTCCTAGCAAAGGAGGAGCAGGGTAGCCAAGCCAAAGTAAACAAGCAGTGAGGGAAGGGTGTGGGAAGGGGGGACGTGTGTTAGCCAGCAGATGCTAACTGGCTGTGGAGAGGACAGTAATGGGTTTCTCATGTTGTCTTTCTGGCAGTCAGTGAGCTTTTCGTATCTCCAAAGAGCGATCTGACTGTGCTTTGATGCTGGCATCTCTTCTGGTTGCACCCAAACCAGCTGTAGGTTCCAGCTCCATCTGCCAACCCAGCACGAAGGGACTGGAGAAGCACCTTTCATTTCTTGGCCATGAAGACACCCAGTCTGTGGGTTAGGAAAGGTGTGGAGCAGCACATGGCTCTGCACTGCATCAACTCATGCCAAGGCCACCACAGAGCTTCTTCATAGCAGCTATGAGACCAGCAGGTGCCTGGGGAGGGCATTTACCTACAAACCTACATTTTTGCAAGCTGTGGGTCAGCAAAACGAAGATATCGCTTGCCAGCAGCAGGATGCACGACAGTCTGGTTAACCCCACTGAAGGCTTTAGTAGCTGCAGGGCCAGGTCTGTGTCTGGCTTCAGGTCATCTCGACGGTGTGTGTCCTACAGAATCCTCATATCCACAAGCAGTGAAGGCCGACACCAGCCCTGGGATCTAACCAAGCTGCCCACATCAGCTGTTGACAGAGATGCATAAAGCACACACATCGAATTGGGGGGAAGAGCCCAGTGTCCCTGATTCCCAGCTTCACGCCTGGATGTGAGACTCAAAATTGAGACACAAACCCTAACTTGTAACTCTCCTAAGCAATCAATCATTAGAAATTGCTTTCAGATGCTGGCTGAGAGGAGTCTTTCAGGGTATTTGTTATCCAGCCACAACAAGCTTGCCTGGGCTGCAGTCTGGCATGTGTAGCCAGGAATTTCACTGTTTGGAAAAACAGTAGGATTGCTGCTTTCCACACGCATGTACTTAGTGTACGAGGTAGCATGGGAAGGGGTGTCCACTATGGGACTGCTCCAATCTCCAGTGAGAGCCAGTGTAGCTGCAGGCAGGAGCAGCCCCAGTTGGAGCAAGTTGTGGTGATGTTGTTTAAGCCTTTAGGTGCCCGTTACAGCCTAGAATAGAGCAGCAGCACTGTCTCAGCTGTAATAAGTCAGCCCAGAAGTTCATGTAGCCCAGGAGCATGTCCTGGCGTACCCAGCGGTGGATGCTTAGATCCAGAGAGTAAGCTGGTGGTTAGAGTGAGCCTCCCCCTGTTCTTGCCCTTCTTGTAGTGTAGACTCATGCCATGATGAAGCCTTTTTAAAGACTCCAAGTCTTTACCTCCTATTGAAGGATGTTTGCAGGCAGGGGCAGTGCTTGGCGCCTCTCAGGAATAGTAAGTGAATCACCTCCCCAAATCACTTTGCGTAGGTGTAGAGCGCAGGTGGGATTTCTTTTTTTTTTTTTAAGCCCTCTGGTGAGGTTCCTGCATGAGTGTGGGTGGGGCTCTTGCGGCATTAGCCAAGATGCTGATGACTTTAACTGCAGGGAAGTCACGAGTGCTTATTTATGTAATGGCTCAATCTTGGTTTTCTTCTTGATGCTGTAGGTATAACAGTCTGGTGACTGGCAAGCGGGCAAGAGGACTCATTGCTGTGCTGTGGGTCCTGTCCTTTGTAATTGGATTGACTCCACTAATGGGCTGGAATAAAGCCATGAGCGGTTGTCCCAATGCCACCAACGAGACAGGAACTGACACCAGCCCAGAGAACCACAGCTGCTTCATTTCATGCCTCTTTGAGAATGTGGTAACGATGAGCTACATGGTGTATTTCAACTTCTTTGGCTGCGTGCTGCTCCCGCTTGTTATCATGCTGGGAATCTACATTAAGATCTTCATGGTCGCCTGCAAACAGTTGCATCAGATCGAACTGATGGGCAACTCCAGGACCACATTGCAGAAGGAGGTCCACGCAGCCAAGTCTCTGGCCATCATCGTCGGACTTTTTGCCTTCTGTTGGCTGCCCCTACATATCTTGAACTGCATCACTCACTTCCACGAGGAGTTCTCCAAATCCAAGCCCGAGTGGGTGATGTATATGGCCATCATCCTCTCCCACGCCAACTCTGTCATCAATCCCATCATCTATGCCTACAGGATCAGGGACTTCCGCTACACCTTCCGCAAGATCATTTCCAAGATCCTGTGTAAGGCGGACGACTTCCCCAAGTGCACCGACAACAACCAGCACCTGACTGTCACCAACATTAACGCTACAGTAGCCTCGGTGACCATATGACCTTGCACGTCCTGCTCCGGGGACTTTGCAGCCTGTCCTTGACACTACCCTTCCCTGTGCCTATGTGAACAGTTCCAGCTGCCTCCCAGAGGAGTGCACAGAGATGGCCACTATGCAGTTATGCAGCTGTGTTTTGTTAATTTTTTAATTAACGTAGTGCCTCCTAGAGGATTAACCTGACCGGGGAGGCTGAGTGCAGCTTGCCCTGTAAACCCAGGTTGCATGCATGCTGGTGATCGTATGGTATTTCCTTTCCAGGTCAGACGTTGACTGTGGAAGACCCACCTGCTGGGGGGTTTCCCCAGTCGTGCTGCTCATGTCGAGTCCTAGGATCTTTATTTTAATTATTTTATTTTTTTTTTAATCTTCTGATTCATTTAGGAGTAATAATTTTGTCTGGGTTTGAGTTGCCCTCTAAGTCCATACTTGACAGCACTTTGGTAATACCCTAATTATTCCATCAATTGTTTGATGCAGCTTGTATTCTCCGATGGGAAAAAAAAGTCTTAACTTAGCCCAGTTGCTGGTGTGAAACTGAATCTGCGTTCCAGGCTCTGAGGGACGTGACTGTGTGGATGGGAAAACAAGATCCGAACTGGCTGGTTATTTTTGGCCCCAGTATGGAAGCCCTACATCCAGGAAGAGAAAACTGTAGAAGAGAGTAAACTGAAGTTTTGGAAGAGCAGTTTTGTTACCTTTAAATCACTTTGGTCTACAGGATTGTGCAGACCAGTGCTTCAGGTTTGATTTCAAATCTGTTTCCAGCTATCAAAATGCAGAAGTGTTACCAGTCCTAGCTGGTTTGATCCAGAGTCGCTGAGGTCTGTGCTAATGGTCCCTTGGTGACACGATCTCTACAATTAGGTTTCAGCTCCCAAGTCAAAACTTGACAGCCTTGCAGTGCTTCCAGAAGTGCAGGTTTGGGCTGTGATAGCTGGACGCTGCAGCTCGCCTGGTTCCTAAAACATGGTTCTTGCTGGGCTTCTTCTGTAGCCCAGTAACACCCAGAACCTGTGAGTGCTTTTGTTTTTCTAACGGTGATTTTATTTTATTATTATTATTATTATTATTATTATTATAAATCCTGACCTGCATCAGTAGTGAAAGAGAGTGGATGGGAGCTAATTTGCTTGAGAAGCTGGGATGCCTTGAGTTGTGACCTGACTTTGGGCCAGACCTCGCAGGCTGAGGAGCCCTGGCCCTTCCTAAATACAAAGCCCACTCAACAGCAGAGCAGTCTTAATTTGTTCTGCAAGTGAATAACTCTCTGCAGCCCCGGCCCAGTCATTACTGCACCTGATTTGATGTGCGGTATGCGAAACTAGACAAAGGTAGACAGAACACTGCATTGATTTCTGAAGTACGAGCTCTGCTTCATGCTGCGTGACGGCACGTGCGCTGCTGGAAATGAACCAGCTTCTGATGTGCCTTTGATTTTGCAGGGCAGTTTCATTCTGCAACGCGGAGGACTAGGGAGGGGAGTCAGAAAAACAGACTCCCTCCTCTGTGCCCCAAAGGTGATTGTGGTATAGAGAGAGCTGCTCTTGGCTAGCTCCGATCTGCCATCATCCTGAGGCCCCTGCAAACTTGTTTGAAGGTCCCTATGTGGTGAAGCAGAACCATCTCTCCCCAAAGCATTCA
Source organism: Coccyzus lansbergi (assembly GCA_033558105.1). Lineage (NCBI taxonomy): Eukaryota > Metazoa > Chordata > Aves > Cuculiformes > Coccyzidae > Coccyzus > Coccyzus lansbergi. Next base: position 83,793 of record JAUMJK010000618.1, on the reverse strand, counting down.
ATGCCAGCAGCATCACCATGCGAGCAGTGCGAAGCCCGAGGGCAAGGATGTGCATTTTGTATAGTTTCTCAGTGGTAGCTCATGCAGGGATGCAGAGACTTGCAGGTCTTTTGGAGCCAGGTAGCAGGGAAGGAGATTCAAACACAGCCAGTTCCTGAAGAACACAGCCAGTGGACGGACTGCAATGCCTGGAGCAGTTTGTCCCTGGTAAATTGTACTTGAATCAACTTTCCGTCTTCTTAAGTGCATTGCACTAGAAGGGCATTATCTAAGACCCCAAGAGCTCCGTTTCTCTGGCATGTATGATTACAAATATGGTGTAAAATCAGCTGAAAAGCTGATCTGAAGAAATCTTGTTCCTGCAGCATCTGCTGTGCCAGCAGCAGGCATGACTTCAGGCCCACCATGCAGAGAATGGCTCACTAGGAGCGATGGATTATGCTGCTGAAATTTCACTCTTTCAGCCATGAGAGTCAGCCCCAAACCTTGGTGAATCACCAGTAAGCTCTGAATGAGTTTGTAGATGGTTATGCAATGTCCAAATTTAGCTCCAGCCTGGTACCTCAGATCCTGGTATTTCCAAGAAGAATCTGAATGGTTAAAGTTACTGTTCCCAGTGTTTCTCCTTTAACAGTCCCATTCAGCTTCCCTGCATCTGCCTTGGTCGTGGTCCAGCTAGCACATGCAGCCACCTCCTGCCATTTGTGCAGGGTTTGACTCTCTCCTCCTTTCATTCCTTCCCTTCTGTACTATCTTTGGCTGTGATCCTTCTGTTAATCATAGCTGGAAACAAGCAGGGTTTCACCTGCAGGTCTGGCAGTGTTGCAAAGCGGTTGCAAGCCACGTTTATCCTTACAACAAGGAATGTAATCTCTTCCCTTCTGCTGGCTGAAAATCAACCAGACTCTGGACTGCATAATAGACTGAAACACACAGCGCTGCCATACAGAGAGCGCTAGCCTCAGAATGCTTGCTCGTATGTGACAGTTTGCACTGCATCCAGGACTGCTACCTTTCGTACTCCTCTTATGAGCCAGAATTCCTGTAGCCAGATGTGGGGTATCCTTACTATGACTGTGCCATGGGCTTGTTAGCCACTACTAACTACAGCCTGGGTCACCGCGGTCTTTAGGCACATTAAGTGCCTTTGTGGATCTGAGCCAAAGTCATTTCAAGGCAAAATACAAATAGGAGACCTCCTTTGCCCCCCCACCCCCCCAAAAAAATAAAGCTCTGAAAGTTTCTATAAAAATGTGAAGCGAAAATGGCAGAGGAACTTTGTGTGGTGAGTGCAGCTGTAGCTATTCAGCTATCACTCATCACTGCTCTGATGTACATAAGATGGATGTGTTTTCCTCATGTTGCTCTGATTTTGTACTTGCAGTAACTGTTATTTACATACAAATGCTTAATTTACCACCTACACAACCTGGCTCAGCCCCATTATTTCTTGCGGTGTTGTGTTCCCACAGTGTGTCATGCGGCATTCGAAGAGAAGCCCCAGCTCAGCGCAGGGGCAGGGACTCACAGAGCTGGAAGGAGCTGGCTCCCAGCTCACTGGCCAGCGTGTGGAAAAGAGGAGCAGCAGTCTCCTTGCCCTCGCATCTGATGGGGACAGCCTGGCCTTCCTCATCAGCACAAGGTGGTCAACTTGTCTGAAAGGGGTCAGCCTGAAAGCACAGCAGCCAGGTTGATGCTCCCAAAGATCCCATATTAAAGTAAAAACAGGGGAAGCACAGACCTGTCATCAGTCTGAGGTGCTGAGGGGTCTCTGCCCTCGTCCCTGGTCCAGGTTTGCCAGTGATGAACTGGAAACTACCCTGAGCAGCCAGCGGCAGACAGCCCCTGCAGTGTCACTCTGTCAGAGGGCAACTCCCCAAAGCCGTGCCAGCACTGGAGGGATGGTGTGGTCAGTCAAAGCACGAGCAGAGTTAACGAGGCTTAACAGATAACTAAGAGACCTGCCAGACTCTTTGCATCCCCACATCACAAACACACAGTACTACAGATGAGTTCAAACATCTTCAGCAGTCCTAAGAATAACTGTGAATCAGTGAAACTGAAGTCAACACAGGCTTCTTCACATTTATTAATTAATCCACCAGTGTGAGGCTGCTAATTAACATCACATTTGGCTGCAGCACAGGAAACCTGCCAGCCACAATGAACATTTGACAGCCTGGTAGGCAGGAAAAATGCCAGCTATACTGCTGGGAGTGTACACAGAAAGCACCTCCATCTGTGATCCAAATCCTTCATCCCTCATCCTCTTCTTCAGCCAGTAAGATGCTTATGAGTTGCTCCTCAGAGACAGACAGTTCCTGGCAGGCTCCCACGGCCCGACTGAGGTAGACGGCAAGTATATGTTTGCACTGCAAGTAATAGCACAGCCAAGTTAGCAGCAGGAGCAACACAGGAATGTCGTGCTCTATCTGGAAGCCACAGAAATCCATCCTAGCCAGAAAGGGTCTAATGAAGCACTCACACCTCCCAGGAACGTGGTTCCCCCTTGGCACACCAAGCCCTGGCACAAGCTGGCACTCCAGTTGCACCGAGTCAGCTCTTCCATCAGGATAATGGAGGGATCTGCCACAGGGCAAAGTTTTCTCTGGCTCCTGCTGCCCGCCCCACACACAAGCAGGAGAAGGCAGATCCAGACTATGAAGAACAAGAGTCAACTTGGTACCGTCTGGCAGCCCACACAGCTCTCAAACAACAGTATCTGTCCCAGCTGACACAAGTCCTGGAACAAACGGGCTTCCCACAGGAGTGGTTGGCACAAGGTGGGAGGACTCTTGCAGATCACTTAGTTCCCCTGAGCCCTTCCTCACTGGCACCTGGTGAACTGCCCCACTTCGTCAGTCAGAGTCCATGTGGCATTCCCATTAGCAGCTACAGCCCTTGTTCCAAGAGTCCAGGCATTATTCATCTCTCAAAACTTAGAACAGTAATGTATAATTAAGAACAAAAGCCCTCCTTGGCCATTGTAAGGCCTTGCTCCACCCAAACATGACTCCCAGAGGCCAGATTATGCAGTGGGTCAGGCACAGCCTGCGTGGCCAACTCAATGCTTGTGCATTTGCTCCCTTGGAAACTTGAGGCTGCTCAGGTTCAAGAAGAGCACAGCCTTCCCCCTAGCTCCCTGTCCTGGCCCCACGTTAAGGAAGACAACTTACCAGAAGGCTCTCGCTCTTCTGCAATACAGTAAAACCAAAAGCAGGACATGTGCAGAAGTGGCAGGAACTGTAGCAAGTGTAGAGCTTGCCTGAGCTCCCAAGGACCTGAAATAAAGGCAGCCAGAGAGGGCAGGAGTCAGAGACAGACTTAATTTCTCTAATTCATCCTGTATCTGACCCAATGTTCTCTCCACAATCACTCACAGCACGCAACAGGCAAGCAGGTGCTGCAATACAAAACTGTCCCCAAACACTGCAACAGCCCATCTTCGCTTGAAGCTCCTCAGCTTCCTCATGGTCTCTACAGGCTTCTCTCCCTGCAGGCAAGTGGAGCCTTCCCCTGTCTCCCACTCCCTGAAACTCTTGCCCAGCAGGTAATGCCCACAAGCTCTGCCACAGAAGCGTCTGTGCCGCATAATCCCCTTTGCTCCCAGCACATTCAGGACACAACTCACATTCCCATTTCAGGGTAAACCAGTCTTTTTTCAGTCTGGCCTTTACCCTGGGCCCTCCTCATACTCCAAGCTCAGTTTGTTTCACTTGTGATAAGTTTGTTTTTCTCTAGCCCCTTTGATTGTTTTTTCCAAGATGAAGTATTCCAATGGTGCCTTTGCTTCACAAGTGTTTTCCTTTGAGGAGGGGGGGAAGACAAAGACACTGCCAGATTTGGGCTGAGCTTAATGTTCCTCTGTCCTGACCTAGATGGCAAGAATGCAGCTTCTGCCTAATAAGACAGAACCTAAATCCAAGGAACGAGAGAAAAAGGTGCCTCTGTTTCTGGCCAGCTATAGACAAGCCAGGCACTGGGGTGCTCTCTTGGCCCTGAGATGCTGTGAGATTTCCCTCCGCTGCCCTCATCTCCAGGCACTTGCTGGCTGCACAGTGAGGAAAAATCACCTCGGTGGTGGTATCACTGGCAGCCTGTGGGATGTAGAAGGGCCAGTTGTGGCACCGTGGCAGATCCAGCCAGGCAGCACCACAGCCTGTGCCAGGACACACACACACACAAATCCTTCATAGTGGGGCAGGCTGCCATACAGTTCTAGGAAATCAATTTAAAAAGACATAAAATAGAAGAAACAAAAGCACAGGATGTGAGCAATGCAAGTGACAGTGGGCAGGAGGGCGAAAACACAGCCTCTCCTCCTGCTAACTGAGCTCCTAGAGCTCACAGCATTTCCACAGCTTGGATATAGGTGATAGGTGCACCAGTTGCCTCTCACTGAATCCAGCACAACTCCACCCTCAGCCAGCATCCTCCACCTCTGCAGCAGGTAAGATTTATTCATCCCTGACCTGGATTTACAAGGGTTGGCTTTAGTCTACAGTACAAGCTCTCCTGGGATAATTAACAAGTGTGAGATAACATCAGCCCTGGAATACCCCATCCGTGCTACTCTTTTATTAAGAAGCAAAGGCATTAATGTGCATTAGAAAACAAATCATAGCTTTCACTTGACTGAAGGCTCTTCTCCCATCTCAGTTCTTGAGGGCAAGAGCTGCCTACACTGCAGGCTGCAGTCCTAGGGCCTGTCTGAGCAGAGCCATTTTCCCCCGAAGGCACGGATGTTCTGGTTGATATAGAACACAAACAGCATTTTAGCCCATGAAACATCAACATCTCAGATTTGGCTATGACAACCCAAAGGAGTTTCACAATAGCACCAGTCTCATGTCCTCAACTGGAACAGCTCTCTAGATCCAGCTGCAAGTAAAAGCGCCAACTCACGTTCCAGCTCAAATATATCTGGGTGCAAATGGCAGAGCTGATTTTCTGAGGAATAAGTGAAAAGGATGACTCGGTATCTGTCCAGGCAGCTATGGATGCATCTCCACTCCTTGGTGCACTGGGTGTGCTTCTCTGCTGAGGGGGGAGCACACATACCACACACACACATGAAGAAGAGCCAGTGAAGCAACCCAGCTACTCTTAAGTGCAGTGTCCCACTCTGTGTTGCAGTTTCTACAGCCCCAGCCAACGTTTCTGTCACTGCTCCAGCCGGTGGCCACAGGGGAGGCTCTGCTCTTTGTTTCTGCATCTCAGACAGCTGTGCTAAGGGAGAATTTCGCAATGGGATCAGCCTCACATCCCCAGAGAAAATATCTCTTTACATTCCTCTGTTAATGAATTCATCAGCACGGCCTTAATCAGCAATCAAGCTCCAATAGAAAGGAATGCTGCTCGGAGCCGTACATGCACCTGCGGGCAGCGACAGCTTTCTGCTCATATGCTGCCTGTCAGCTGGGAGGGCTCAGCACAGGCCCTGGGTGATGCAGGAGCTCTGCTCAGTTCATACCCACCAGCTACAAAGCTGGAGGCTGAGCTCGTCCCACATTAACCCCTGCTCATCAGCCCTGACCAACTTGTCCAGGGGTTCCTTGCCCACATGGAAACTGGTGGTTTCATCCCTGCAGAGGCAGGAGAGCAGTTCTGACACTTCCTCATTGTCAATGCCCCAGCTAAGCCAGCTGTTGGGGCCCTCAGTAGATATCAATCAATCAGCTCCCATTCAATGACTGCCAGATGGCCTCCAGCATGAATTTTTGGCCCCTTTTGCAGTGGGTAGAGGGCTGGGCAGTGGGGAGGGGTGCCTGCCTTGCTGCTCTTCAGCAACCACCCTGCCCAGACTAGAACAGGGTGTTGGGGCAGCACCCACCATATCAAAACCCACTTGCCATTCTTCTCTGAACTCTTCCTGCCTCTCAGAGAGGTACATTAGGCCTCCTAAGATGCAGGTAACTGCCATGCTACAGAAAAGCTGTGAGCATACATTTAGGCTGCCTGCGAAGATGCGAGGCTCCTCATCTTTCACACAAAAGGGTGTTACTGCAGACCATCCCAGCCTGCAAAGCTTTGCCCTAGTCTGCACGGCCTGACAAAGCTCTGCAAGGAAAATGTGACCATTCTCTGCCCAGTGGCGTATTCAGCCAAGAAACAGTAAAAGAGGAAAAGCCTTTAAGCGCTCAATTAGCGAGGCAGATGCTGTCCAAGGGCCTTGGAAGCAGTGCGTCTTAGGCTTTACCAAATACCCACAGGCAAACCCTCAACTGAAATCAAAGGTTGTGTTCTTGAGCCCTGTGTGTTTATGAATCATGCCTCCCTAGAGAGGCTGATGTGCTCTCCAAAGCCCCAGAAGCGAAAAAGAATCCATGTGCAAATCAAGCAATGCAAGCTCTGAACACGTGAAAAACGTTTGTGTCATTCCCCAGGCACTGGCTTCACAGCACTTCTCTTACCCTAGATGACCCCAACACATCTTAGCACCTTCCGTGAAGGCCCTTTGTAGGGAAGATATTGGAAATGTTCCTCTTGGCTACTGCAACAGCGAGCAAAGAGATTCCCCCTTCTCTGGTGTGTGAAAAAGCAGAGCATCAGGTTCAGCAATGCTGTCTGAGGGGTTCAGTAGTGCTAAGTAGAAGGAACTGGGTGCTGCTTCACTGAAATTGTCTGGGCACAGGACAGCAAAGAATTCTCCACACCACAGAAAAGTCAGAAAGAAGTGCCAATGGTTCCTTCTCTTCACCTCCTGAGCCTCGGCTCCATCTTTGACCCTGTGTTGTAAAAGGAGCTTGGTCCTTAGGGCTAAGGTGAGCTCTGCTCCCTAAAATGTCATTTTATGAAGATGTTTGTGATTCACACACTTGGCTACAGTGAATTGGAGTGAAACCCATAGACTTGGCCTGCATTGCTTCCTCCCAGGCAGCAAGGATCCTGCCGCCAAGCAGAGGTCAAGAATGTTCAGGACACGGGATCAGGAGTTTAACGGGGAAAGAAATGCAGTGACGGCAGATAACGCTGGATTGCGTACAGCTTGACAAGAAGAGGAACTGCCTTTGCTGGATATGATTAAAGTAATAAAGCAAAATTAGCAAACCTTGGAAAACTTCCTTCTGACCCACAAACATGTAAGAAATTGTCTCTGACTGGTTGGGAGCACAAAGCATGCCATGCTAGTTCTAATGCTAGTAACATACCATGCTAGTTCTAATTCTAATTCATAGCTACTGCCCTCCAGTATCGCTTTAGGAGTTTGTAGAACACTGATATCTCTCCATGTTTATCCAAGTGCACTTCATGTTCTGCAAACTAGGAAAATATTGGCTCACATGTCAACTGGAAACACCAGAAAATGACTGAAAAAGCAAAAACCAGCGTGTACCTGGTATGCAGTTCTTCCGCTGGGGGACGTGACTCGGGTGACAGCACGTTGATCCACCAGATCCAAAGCTGGGACAGCAGACGGGCCAAATATGAACTTCAGCCTGGAAAACAATGTGTTTTCAGTCAGTTGCTATGGCTGTGACACAGGGTTAGCTGTGCAGGTGAGAAATTATCTTCAAGCAGCACTTCAGGCCTGACACTCCCTTTACAGATGACTGAGGGTTGCAAAAGGAGTGTAGGTGAAGTAGGAGGCACAGGTTGTGTTTTGAGTGAGCTGATCAGCTGTTTTGTTAGTATTGCCACAGTCCTTTCCGTACAAACTCTGTGTAGACAGAGCACCAGCACTTAACCTATTTATTGAACAGTGCATCCAGACTCTAAAACTGGAAACTCTGCTGCTGCCCAGCACCTTAAATACACTGAGTTTTCTCTGGGGCAAACTGCACAGAAATTTTTGCTGCTGGCAAAAAAGAAGATGCAGAAAGGAAATCTTGTAGGGTGCACAGTGCTGGGCATCCAGCAGAGATGACAGGTCACAGGCAATGTTACACACACAGGACAAATATCGTTGCTGCAATAAACTGTGAAACTGTCACCTGAGTGCAACAAGTGCAAACAAGGATTTTAGTGGGGGCAGCTCTAGGTGAACATGAGCACATGGGGGAGACTGTTAATGCCAAGGGGATAAAGGGCTCTGGGACACCTCAACTGTGCATACAGGCTTTCCCGGATGAGCTGCCCGGGATCAGATTATTGACCAGATGGACTGGAATCCCACCTCCAGGCATAGCCCACATATCACACCTCAGAGCAAGGAGAGACAAAAATGATGATACATAGCTCCTTGAGCAATAGGAAATGCAGCAGTGGGGCTCCTTCCTCACCCCAGAGGAGCTGGTCTAAACCCTGGAGAATGAATGAGTCACCTTGTAGTGATCACATCTCCTCTATCACAGTCACAACTGAGATATAAATTATTCTTTCTCTTCCACCAAACTGCATCAATAGGAAACAAAAGGGAAATACCTAAGATACTCCACTATATACGAAGCCACCAGAAAGCATCTGCAATCCAGCTACCAACAGGGCTCACAGACAGCAAATTTATTCCAAATAAACACCCAGGAACAGCACATGCTTTATGTCACTCCACCCTCCCTGAAAACCCTTTCCTTTCCTTATAGCAGCCTTCCAGTACTTAAAGGGAGCCTACACTACATTGAAAGCCAAGGAGGGGCTCTTTATCAGGGAGTGTAGGGACAGGACAGGGGTAAATGGTTTTAAGATGAAATAGGGGTGATTGAGATGAGATCTTAGGCAGAAATGTTTTCCTGTGAGGGTGAGGAGGCCCTGGCCCAGGTTGCCCAGAGAAGTAGTGGCTGCCCCATCCCTGGAGGGGTTCAAGGGCAGGTTGGATGGGGCTTGGAGCCTCTGATCCAGTGGGAGGTGTCCCTGCCCATGGCAGGGGTTAGAACTAGATGGGCTTTAAGGTCCCTTCCAACCCAAACCATTCCATAATTCCATGATTTATGGATAAGAGAGTGCCTGGGATACATTAAAGACAAGGTTAGCCAGGTTTGCTTCTTGCAAATACTGTCTTTACACAACCCTCTCCTCGGCTTCAGCATATGCTGGTGTCTGACTGCCGCTGGTATCGTGCTGTAAAATTCAACACCAGCAAGAGGAAATCTAAAGAGCTGTGACTCCTGAAGTCATAGTAATTTCCACCTATATACTCACTGTGAGAACAAGTTTATTCCCTGCTGATGCTGTGCAAGGGTATACAACAAGCCACATGTCAAACACAGGCAGCTGTAAGGTAGCCTATCGTCCAGACATCTCACAGGCTTAAAAGTTATTCTACAATCTATATCCACCTGCCCTGAGTGTGTTCCAAAGAGCTCAGGGGCAAGTCAGTTAACTTACAGACCTTTCATCAGCTGAGAAAGATCCATGTAGTCTAGATTAGTTACAAGGTTAAACAACAAGAAATCAAGCAGTGATTAAAAGATAGAACAAAACATGAGAAGAGGAGAAAGCCAAGGAACGTTTCCAACTCCAGTGAAGCTGCAAAGAGCCAAGGCAGAGCCCTGGCGTCTCAGAAGCATGGCTGACCTACGTGTCTGAGTCAAGCTCATTGATAACGAGCCAAGCAGACAGACTTATTCCAGGAAGACCAAAACTTCAGTTGCACAAACTCAGGGCAATGAGGATTGGCTTCATCCGAGGACTGAGAGGAGTTGGGTGGGGGAACACTCAGCGTAAGACATTCCTTAATGATTAGGTTTGGAACTATAAGGGGGCTGAGTTTAATGAGTTTTAGTAAGTCTCAAATTTGGGGAATTTTTTTTTTTTTCATGTATGTAATTCGATCAGCTTAATAAGGAATAAGTAAGAGGAATGCCCAAAGGAAACCCACAGATTTCAGAGATTTGGAAGAGAATCAGTAATTAAATCAGAGTACTTCTGATCCGCCGGTCACAGAGAACTGGTGGAAATCTGACTGCCAAGAGTTACCACCCAACCCTTACTACACTTCACAAGGGAACTTCTTTCCTCCTCTTTTCTTTTCTGACAAAGGAAACAGTTATGAGTCTTGTTAACTTTAACCCCACCCTTCAAAGGCCACTGTGGTCCCAGAAGTGGGAGCCAGCACGCACACCTTTCACAAGAGTTATATTGGATAACTTTAGACCCAAAGATATAGAGGCCTGAAGTGTTCCTGGTGCTCTCCTCTCCTGGCTAAATTACAGGCAGGTGGGAACATGAAGTTAAAGATGAATCTGAAAAGGTTTTCTGATGGTGACAGCACCTCTCCTCTGCCTTCAACACCAATTAGGGAGGGCTGCAGGAGCTGTGAAACTTGGATCCCTTGGGAGATTGCTTGGGAACAGCTGCAATATTCACAAGCTTCAGTCAGGGCAAGGTGATGATGCTGACCTTCTAAAGAGAAGACAGCTCTCAGGGTAGTTAAGTTAACAATTCCCGCGTGCAGAGAGACGATATGCTCACTTCTGCCTTTCTATCACACGTGACTCAAACAGGGGAAGGGATCTCAGGATGCTGCTGTTCTCCCAGTGATAGGAACACTGTGCAGAAGCAGCACTCCAGCAGCATGAATCACTGACGTGCAGTCCACTCTCACAGAGAGCTCACTCCACATCTGAAGGTGAACTCAGAGCTCAGGTTAAACGTTCTGGGTTTCTGCATGTTTAATCCACCCAAATTAAAGCAAGTCATGACAGGAGACTCAGCAATACAGAGATAATTCCATGAATCTCTGGAAAAACCCTTGAGATTGCCTCTTTGGACCTTCCTTTGCACCACCAGCAAAACCACATCGCATGAGAAATGTGTGCTGGTCAAACACAGGAAAGAAATAGCAGTAGGATGGTGAGAGCAAGTTATCAATTGGCCTTTAGCTGGACACCCAGGACAAGAACTGAAGCAAAAGACACTTACCCCAGCAGCAGGTCATCAGGGACTGCAACAAAAAGAAAACAAAGCATGATTGTGCTGAACTTTCCCACTGTGAGAGACATCAATGCCACAGGGAGGCTAGCGGCTCCTTGATACACCCCACAGGCCCCACAGGACTTGGTTCTAGCCATTCTTGCTAGTCACCAGAAAGCAACAAGGTGCAGCAAAATGACCTGCTATGGTAGTGCTTTTCAAGTACAGACATTAAATATTCCTTCAGAACCACAGGGTTTCATTTTAAAATGAAATGTGGAAGCCCAAATGGACTTGATTTTCATAATATCCTACTTTTAAAAGCATGAAAAGAAACAGCTTCAATATCTTCCTCTGCCACTTTAAGAAGCTGGTTAAATATATATATAGGTTTCCTTGAAACTCTCTTGGCATCAGTTGGAAACTCTGGCATCAAAACTTTAAAAATGTTGTTCTTTTCCCAGTGCAGCCTTGCAGGGCGCCACTCGTTTATGGCTTTTCATACAGCTCGCAGAAACACAACGTCTTCACTTATTAGAACTTCTTGTTACGACGGAAAATCAGGCTCCAGAAAACCAGTCTGTTTATTGTAGCTAATGGCTCAGATCATCCTATCTGATATCATATCGCTAATGGGACACAGCGTACAATGTCTCTGTATCCTGCTGGAAGATCAAGACTTTTGACTTTCAAATCCTTTGTTCCAACAATTCAAAATAATCTCTACGCTGTTGACTTGACTTTTCCAACCTTACCCTAATTTAAGTCTCCAAAATGATCAATCAGTTTGTTCCCACGTTTTGGTCTCAGCACTACTCAGATGCTTTAAGGAGAAACACACCTTAAAAGGAATGCTGACTGTTAGTTTTTTTGAGTTTGCAATAGGATTTATAAAGCTTTTTAAAGCCACATGTAGATTTCTGGAGTGACAGGAGTCACAACATGTGTGCCAAAAAGCTGTCAATGTGGTCACTCTGACAGTTTAGTCACTAAGTTTATGTCTTTTTCTCACTCAAACGCAGTACTCGGGTTTCTCTGTGCTTATTTGGTTGGTTTTAGTGAAGTTAACATATCCCTTAAACAGAGGCTTTCCTTAGGAAGAACTGTTCTGTGCTATTTATCAAAAAGCACCCAAACAGAATAATATTCTTTCAGCACAGTTTACAGAACGATGTCAGTAATAAAAAGTGCAACGAAGGTGGTTGCTCTTAACTAGCTGCTAGAATTGGCCAAGATTTAACTGCTGGCTCACGCCTGCATCATTCAGGCGATGGAAGAGTCAATGGAAGAGCTGTTCTTTGCTCTGGGATCTCTAACACCGCACCCTCTGCCGGACAGCCATGAAACACGAGTGGTTGGATGAAGATTTCCCTTTCAGCTCTGGTTTTGGAGTCACTGAGTCTATAAAACCAGCAGTGTAGGAGACACAACAAAAGGCTTACCTGCAAATATATAAATTATCATCCCTCGGGAGCTCTAAGTGTTAGGGTCCAAAACATTTTGCTAAGACGATAAGGCAGAGTTGCTAGCAACAAAAATGTTTATTACAAATTGTGAAAATAAATCATAGAATCATAGAATCACCAGGTTGGAAGTGACCCGTTGCATCATTGAGTCCAACCATTCCTATCAAACACTAAACCATGTCCCTCGGGACCTTGTCTACCTGTGCCTTAAACACCTCCAGGGAAGGTGAATCAACCACCCCCTAGGCAGCCTGTTCCAATGCCCAATGACCCTTTCCGTGAAAAAAATGAGCATAAAAATTCATAGCTGATCGACCAGTGGTCGCCTCATGCCCAATTGGGAGCAAACCCCGAATGAGAATTCGAGAGGCTTCTTATAGACCAAGCTTTCAGTTAAACAAAGACTTCAAAGACATACAATTAATACAGGAATTTTACAAGCCAGATAGTAACATCGTGGTGTTAGCTCATATCTTCAGAGAAGGATTTATGGTCATCCTGAGGGGAGATGTCTCCCGAAACTCCACCTTCATTCTTCTTCCCTCCCAGAGTCTGGGGCAGACAGGTCTTATCTCCAATCCGTACCAGGCCAGCAGCCCACTCTTGAAAATAAACAATAAAAATGCTCTGATAGGGGAATCCAGTCCTTCCTTGAAAATAAGCAAGAAATAAAAAATGCTCTGACAGAAAGGGACCTGTCATAAGCAAGCGGCATTGCCCCAGGTCCCATGTTCAAAATGTGGACTTGTAGAGGGCGGCTGCTCCTCGCCACCTGCGCGAATCATAGAATCATAGAACAATCAGGTTGGAAGAGACCCATCAGATCATCGAGTCCAACCATTCCTATCAAACACTAACCCATGTCCCTCAGGACCTCATCCACCCGTCCCTTAAACACCTCCAGGGAAGGTGAATCAACCACCTCCCTGGGCAGCCTATTCCAATGCCCAATGACCCTTTCCATGAAAAACCTCCTCCTAATCTCTAGCCTAAATCTCCCCTGGCGAAGGTGCCCTGGGGGTCATCTCCAGGCACACAAGAGCTGGAAACGGCCCAACCTGCTGCTCCCGACAGGGAAGGAAACTCCCCACACAACAGGAGTCTTGTCGAACGCAAGCCTGGGGAACCCTCACTGCCACCCCGAGGTTTGACTGTGCGTCCCTGGCTCTGTTTTGTTTCACGTACCGTGCGAGGTCTCCTGGAAGGCCTTTTTAATCTCTTTCAAAAGCTCTTCTGCAACCGCTGGCAGCGTGCAGTCCATCCCAGCGCCGAGGGGACAGCGGGAAAACACTGAGGTCACTCTGCCCCCATCCCCACCCTGCGACGAGGCCCTAGGAGAAGCCCTCGCAGCCCGGGGTTTCACTCCTGGAACAAGGAGGGGGGCTTTCAAATCACGCGGGGGCCTCTCGGACACCCGCCCGCATTAACAAGCTCCGTTCTAACGGGGCCAACACAGCGAGCGTCCCAGGCCCAGGGGAGAAGCGCATATATGCGCTGCCATAGCAACGCGCGCCTTCCGCACCACGTGACGCGCGTGATCTCTCCGCCCGCCTCACGTGGGACCGCATCATGTGGCCGCGACGCCATCCATAGCGACGGGCGCCCTCCGCGTGACCTCGACCACGTGATACGTCGTCACGTGACAGCCCGTCACGTGACCGGCCGGGCCCCCGCGGGGACGATGCTGGCGGCCGCGGCGCGGAGGGCGCTGAGCCGAGTGTCCGCCAGGCGCGGCCCCGCGGGGCTTCTCCCGCCGCCCCGACCCGCCCGGGCCCGCGGGCCGGAGGGCGGCAGCGGCGGCGGCCGCAGCGGTTTCTCCGTGCGGCAGGCGGCCCGGCCGGTCGGGGGGGTTCTAGCCTTGCTGGGAGGTGAGGCGAGTGGCGGCGGGACGGGTAGCGGGCCCCGGTCAGCCCCGCCCCACAGCCTTCTCCCTCTTCCCCAGGGATGCTGAGGAGGACGGCGAGGACGCCATTATCCTCCTGCTGAAGAGAGCCAAGGTGAGGCCGTGCCCTCTGCAGGGACCACGCGGGGCGGGTGACACCTCAGGCGGGCGGCCCCTCAGCACCTGGGCCTCAGGCAGGTGTCACTTCAGTCGTGTGTCTGTCATTGCCTCAGGCGGGTGTCACCTTGGTGCCTGTGGCCGCGGTGGGTGTCACCTCAGGCAGGTGTCACTTCAGTCCTGTGTCTGTCTTTGCTTCAGGCAGGTGTCACCTTGGTGCCTGTGGCCGCGGTGAGTGTCACCTCTGGCAGGTGCCTCCTCAGCACTATGGCCATAGTGGGTGTCACCTCAGGCATGTGTCACTTTGTTGGAGCAAGAATCTAAGACTTTATTATATACAGTAGTTTGAATCAGTTGCAAATCAAGGAAAGAAATTATTTAAATGTACGTAGTAGTTTTAAAGTTACAAGAAATCCTAAAGACTAGTGTTAGTTCCTTAGGAATGCTAACAAGGTAACACTAACAGCACTTTGCTAAAACAGGAGACCGTGAATCACTCAAGTAGCAAGATAACAATGGAGCCTACTGAACTAGAGTTAATTAAAGTAGAGATAGAAGGAAACTGGCAGTAAATTCACGTTGGACATTTGCCCAAAAGAAGAAAGGTAAAAAGTTCACAAAAAAAAATTATTTTTTCCTCTGAGGATGATGAGGGAACCTTCCTCTTCACAACCCCCAGAAGGAGGTACGCAAGTGCAGTAAGAGCTGATAAAAACTTGCTGATGAGGTCATAGAAACTTACATATGCATTGGGCAATGATGTAACCTGTTGAATATACATTAGATTGCGAAACCTCACGAGAATAAATATCGGTCGAGTTATAACAGTGTTGGGGGATCAGATTTGAGAAACTATTCCCTGATCCCTGGGCCCCCCCCCAATAAAGCACCAACATATAACCCTTCCCAGAGTGTTATGTGTTTATTGTCACGCTGATGCTAGCAACTTGAGCCCCAGGCTGTGGTGGATGACCCCTAGTGCAGGGTCACCTCAGTGCCTGGGCTGTGGCTTGTGTCCCCTCATGTATGCATCCCTTGGGCTAGGGTGGGTGACCAGCCCCTATCCTTTCCCCTCTCTCCCCACAGCTCAGCGTCATGAAGGGTGAGCTGGAGGAGGCCGACCGGATTCTGCACCAAGCCCTGCAGCTGTCGCACCAGGCAGAGAACAAGAAAGCCATCATCTACACCTACAGCATGGTGAGGCTGGGATGGCTCCAAGACAGCTGTTCCTCTCGTGGGGCGTATGCTCAATGCTGGGACAGGGTGGAAGGAAAAGGTGGGTAGGAGAATCATAGAATCACCAGGCTGGAAGAGACCCATCGGATCATCAAGTCCAACCATTCCTGTCAAACACTAACCCATGTCCCTCAGGACCTCATCTACCCATGCCTTAAACACCTCTAGGGAAGGTGAATCAACCACCTCCCTGGGCAGCCTATTCCAATGCCCAATGAGAAGCAGATGGGTTGAGGCTGGTTCCTGTAACTTCAACACTGTGTGTCTCTTCCAGATGGCAAACGTGGCCTTTATGCAGGGACAGCTGGATAACGTGAGTAACTCTGTCTTTTTCTCTGCAAATTTGAAGAGGCTGACAGCTTGTGCAAAGACTTGTGCGAGACAGTGAGGGTGCAGCATGCTGGGACAAGCTGCATACTGAGAGTTGTGAGGCAGAGGTCTCCCAATATGAATCAGAATGATTTGCCTTCAGACTGCAGTCCCATCGAGCGTGTGCTGCTAAGAAAGATGCTTTCACAGTTAAACTCTGAGCTTCAACACAGAGTGCAAGGAAAGGATGCTTCTTACTGTTGGGTGTCACAGGCGGCATTTAGATATTACACCAAGGTGAACCAGGAAAGCCCTGGAGACACCCAGATGAGGGAAACCTGGGGCTGGTGCAGCAGTCCTGAAGCAGAAATTGAAAGGACCCACTAGTTGGCAGCACTATCAGGCTCCCATTAACCCTTTGCATCTGACTGGTCTCAAGATGCAATGCAAATGCTACAAATTGAGATGGGTTTCTCCCAGCAGCCTGCCTCCATCCAGGGCAGAGATCTTTTCGTTTAGCTGACCTTATTCCTCAATATTCTCTTCAAAATTCTCATTTCAGGCAGAAAAGCTCTACAAAGCGAGTATGAGCTATTTGCTTGCTGGGGACACGAAGGAGGTATGTTCTTATGATAAAGACTTTCAGGAGGAAGTATTAACAATGCTTTGGTCTGTTTCTTCTGCTGTAATACCTCCTACTGGAGATTGGCATTACTAGCTGCAAGCTTGCCAGCCTCTCAAAAACTTCCTTTAAGGGGGTGGCAGCTCTAGAGACAACAGGATGGGCATTTTCAAGGTCTAAACTTGTTTTTTTGACAATGTAATGTTTATGTTGCGGAGATGGGGGAAGAATAATAGTTGTTTTGTGTCCTCCTGGCAGGATGACAATGCAGTCCTTGAGATGTCCCTTAAGCTGGCCAGTATCTATGCTGCTCAGAAACAGTGAGTTCCCTGCCTCAGGCAGCCTTTGCTTTCATCTCAGCGTCACAGTGGCAGCAGTGGCCAAGCAGAGGCTCATTAAGAACAGAGTGCGTGAGGAAGCTTTGATGCGACAAGATACCATCAATAGAAGGGGTCCCACAGGCATGATATTTGTCTGTTTGCTGTCCTGTAGCACAAGAATTGCTGTTGTGACCTGCACAGCTTAGGGCAGAAGTAGCCAGAGAGGATACAGCGTTTTAGTCTGAAGTCCACACCTCATGGGAGGCTTCTGAAACAGTTGGTGGCTTCATTATTCAGTGGAGCGTCACTTTAGCTGGGGGACGGGGCCCTCACCACCTCTGGGGTTCCTTGGGTCAAGAGAAGGGGCCAGGCCTTGATCAAGAAGAGAGCACTGAGGGGTGGGAAGGGTTGGGTGAAAGGGAAGGGTTGTTTTACAGGCTGCCTAGAATGAGGGATTGAAGGTGTTCACATCCATCCTTAGAGGGATGGAAGGAGCTTTGCTTTGCTCAGGTGTCGCACTTTGCAGGCACAAATTAGCCCTGGCTGGCTACGAGTTCTGCATCCTGACCTTAGAAGAGAAGATTGCCAAGGAAAAGGACTTGCCTGAAGATGTTTTACCAGGTGGGGTTGCCTTGCCTGCCAAAGGCTCCTCTCATTATCTCTCCTCCATTTCTGTGTCCTTGATGCTGCTTTCCATATTGCTGAAGCACCATCACTGTGTCAGTTCATTCTCTTCACACTGCACGAGCTTCCTGCTCTTGTAGGATGGAGGCTTCAGCTTGATGTTGTAGAAGTGATGGCTTCCACTTCTCTCTTTGCAGCTGAAGAAAAGGCCAACACCCGACTCTTGCTTGGGATGAGCCTGGACTCCTACGCTCGCTATCTCATAAACATTAACCAGCTCCCAGTGGCCCAAAAAATGTATGAGAAGGCTCTGAAGATCTCACACGATGTTCAGGGAGAGACTCATCCACAGGTGATGTGTACAGTGGGAGTGGGACCGTGAGGGAAAGGAAGGCTAACCTCAGAAATGAGGCAGCCTTGGAAGCAGCTTTGCTGGCATCAAATAGAACTCAATTTAGTGCCAGGAAGAACAAGCATGCAGCACACCAATAGATAATGTAAGGCACGATCTTAGCAAAAGCTTCTCTGGGAAACGCTGCTTGTACTGGTATGACAGGGGAATGAATGTGGTACTCCAGCTACTGCTGAAGTTCTGCTCTGAGGCTTCTTTTTCTGTCCTGGTGCAGACTGTGGTGCTGATGAATGACTTGGCCACTGTACTGGATGCACAAGGGCGCTACGACGAGGCATATTCCTGTGTGAAGAGGGCAGCTGAGCTGGCAAAGGAGACCCAGCACCCCGAGGAACACATGGTGCTGAATAACCTGGCAGCAGTTCTGATGCACAAAGGTAAATACGTGTCCAGCCCATATCATTGTGCTCTTGCTGACTGCAGGTACGTGTGTTGTAGAGATGAACTGTTGGGTTATTTCTGTCACTGTTTTCACTTTGAGCTGTAGTTCTGCTGACTTGGTGCAGGCAACCTGTGTTGTGCTCAGGCTGAATTCAGCTGCTGAAAGCTCCTGTCCAAAATAAATGCAGTAGTGGTGCATCTGACTCAAGGTTGCCAGGGAATGTTGTTTCCCTTGTCCTGTATGTGCAGTAACTGTTTCTAAAAGGACAGAGAACGTGCGTAAGACTTGTTTCTCTTAGAACTCAATGCTGAAGCAGCACCTGGTCCCATCATCCTTACTACTATCCAACTGTTGGACTTGGCACCCTGTGCTGGATATTTTCTGAACCTCCTTAGTTCCCGATGTGTTCCAAGTTGTCCTGGCTTGTCCTTTGCATTTGGTCACCTTCAGGAGGGGACTCTGCAAATGGGTGATGTTGTTGGCTAGCTGTGCCCCTTTTTCCTCTTGCTGCAGAAGACTTCCTGCAAGCAAAACAAGTGTACAAAGAAGCTCTCAAGCAGGCACAAGAGAAGGGAGATGCTGCTTCTGTCCAGCATATCCAGAAAGAACTAGCTGAGCTGGCCAAGAGGAGAAAGGGCTCCAAATGAGCTCAGCTGTGGATCCCGGCTTTGAGGGGGCTGACAGCAGCAAGGGCTGGTCTGTACACACAGCTCGGACCAGGCCCATGCAGTTCTCCGGGAAGCATCGGTGAGGAGTTGAAGGACTGCTTAATAGAAGGGCTGCTATTGCCTAATAGCTTAGCCCAAAATAAAGTTGTGAGATCTTAACTGTGAACCTGTGGTGTAGTCTGTCACTGTGCTGCTGTTCTAACTTAGTCCTGGCTGCCAGCAAAGTGTAAGCTGAGCCTGTTATTAATACTTGCACAGAAGTCAAGGAACAGTCACTTGCTACTCCTGACTGTTCACAAATGTATTCCATTTCAAAACACAGCGATACTAAAGCTATGTCCTGAAAAAAGAACAGGCAGGAATAGTCTTGCTCTTTACTTCTGTTGGTGCTACAGCGCAGCGTGTTTTAATTTCAGCCTTCCCTCTAACAGAGCTGCAGCTCCGTGTCCTTTTCTAACAGGTTGCCTGAGGATAAACTGTGTTTCTTCAAAGCATTTGGCATCCAGAGATAGAATGTGCCCTCTCGGGGGCGTTAAGGCTGCTTCCACAACAGAGCTGTTGTCAGAAATAAAACACTCTGCCACCTTACCCCAGTCCTCTCCTGGGTTAGAAGGCTGAGGCTTCCTGCTGGAAAAGAGCATGTGTACAAACTATTGCGTTTGTAAGCTGCATGCATTCATCTGAATCAAGTAGGAACAGCCTGCTCATACAACAGAATTTTTCAGTTCTGCCCTGCAATGAAGCCTAAAATTAAACACAAAGGAGGATTAAAACAGAAATTATATGAGTTCTGCTGTCCTAGCTAAGTGTGAGCTATAATTCTGTCACTAACCAAGCATTATTTTAACCTCTCACTTGTAAGAGCTTCAGCTGGTTGGCATTCGATTGCTGCAAAAGTAATTGCTGGTTTTATTGTAAACTTTGATTTACCTTTGATTAAACTTTTATCTGTGATCATTTACTACACCATTTTAAAGAATGAATTTTGCTCTATTTATTTATGCTAAAGGTTTTGGTTTCACTGTTTATGGTTTTTTTATATTATGCTGTCAAATTAAAGATGGGGAAAAAACCCAAATTTGAGCAATTTTGTCCTATGAGTTTAAAAAGGCATCTAAGCGCAGCAGTTCTGCTTATCAGCCAAGCGTTTGGCTGGAGGGACCATCCACGAACAGACAGAACAACACTGGTTCCAAAAATTTCATAACAGAAATAAGAGCCTCAAAGATATATGGCTGAGATATATGGCTTTAAAGTTGATAGTAAAAACCAGAAATTATTTTTGCACCAACTTAGTACAACCCTTAATGTTAACTGCATTGTTATTAGTTTACTTACAGTAGCATTAGTGGCTTCAGCTCTGCTTAACTTTGACCAAAGAGGAGGCACTCGGGTTTTCTAGAGCAGATGTTCATTGAAGCTGGAAAAACTTAAGTCACTTAGAGAGCTTTGTTCTCAGCAAGCTAAGAACTGAAAATAGAGCTGTTGCAGGCACATTTGTACTAACAGAAAGGCTCTGACAGCTGAGAATCATCTTCTCTACAGCTCTAGGTTTTGGTGTCTAAGTGGCAGCCCCTGGACGCTCCAGCAGCGTTAACTGGGAACCTGCAGCACCCCTACAAGAAGGATTTTGCCTGTTCTCGTGAACATCACTTGATGTTGCAACACAAGAGGGAGACACAGGAAAAGCAAGTGGAGAACTGATCCCCTTTATTGATTGGTCTGAATCCAGAAGTCACTGTCTACTGAAGACATTGTGTGGAAAAAAAAAAAAAAAAAGAGTTGAGTTTTATGATGCATGGGTTTTTCAAGTCTTAAATGATTTCATATCAGAATCACAAAACATATCAAGAAGAAAGCATTGTGAAAGCGCTGATCAGAAGTCAGTTAAAAATTTGTAGTAAACTACACTTTGTAAACATGATTTACAAACACCTTCCTGTTTGAAACAGGCCAGATGTAATTCCATACTTGAAGAGATTACTGGAATTGTGGTAAACCCTAACTTAGGCTCTGGAGAGGTTTTTACACTGGAGAAGTTAGAGCTCTGATAACAAACGTAAAAGCAGCAACATTTTATGTGCAAATGCCACTCAAGCTGTATCTTAGGAGAAAGTGACTATCCAACTTTGGATCCCACGCTGCTGCAGCAGCAACATCATGAAGCTTTGCAATGAACATGCTATGCTTACTGTACAGTTAGCAACGACGTTTGTCTGTACATGCCTCTTTCACATTGTATTTGTTACACCAAGAAAGGCAGAATGGAACTCGTCTCTCCGCTCCAAATTTAAATCTACAAAAAGGGCAGATCACTGTATTTTCCAGTATACATAGCTGTGGGAACAAAGAAGTTAAAATAAGAGCACAGGGCTACAAACAGGATGAAAAATTCACTGCTATAAGCCAGAATGGTAAAGGAGGGGAGGGAGAGAAAAATCTTTCTTGAAGAAAGACTGCGTGGGGATTTGAGACTGCAAACTGATCGACGCTGATGCAGTGATTAAAGAAAGTAGCAAAATAATTAGAGATTTTCAATGCCATGTCAAGTTTCCAAATTAGTTCCTTTGGATTTCTTCTTTCCCACACTTGGGCAAAATGGCTTTCCTCTCGTTTGCTCCAGATTAACAGTTCTGTGCTTCTTCCTGTTTGTAACTGGACCCTTACAGACCCTCCAGAAGATGCTCGCATGGCGTAGGGTTACACAGCTATGTTACACCTTCCATACAACTCATTGCAAATACAGTGTTCAATTAAAGAGATTTTGACTGGAAAATAACTTCAAGGCAAGGACTCTGTTCATCAATGGGATGCAAAAGCCGTTTGGAATCTGACAGACCATAACCCCCCCCACCCCAAACTCAGTGCTGTCTGTATATCAGTCATCCTACCCCAGAAGATTTAAATTCACTTCCAGAGGTCAGTGCAGCAAAAAATAAGATGCTTTTGAAGAAGGATGTCGGGACACCCTTTGATATCACTAAGCTGATGTGTACACATGAGCTACAAGTATATCATAGCAGGCATGATAGATGAATGACTGGGGAGACTCTCCTAGTACCTTATACAGTTTAAAATAAAATAAACCCACCCTAACAAGTATTGCACACTTCAGGAGTTAAGCCAAGCATTTGTAAGGACTCCCACCAAAAGCTTGCTTACAGGGGCTGGGACGCAGACATTAAACCAACGATTACATAAAGATTTTAAAACCAGACTGAAGGAAGGTAAAAATCACAGTACCTATTTCAAACTGGTTGTGACAGAAGCCAAGTACTTGACTCATGTATTGCTCAATTATTCTATAAAAGCATTTTGTTTTATTTAAACTTGGGATGTAGAGGTTTTTCTTCTTAATGGATTTATCAACCCACCCAGAGCCTCTGTTCACATAAGCCATTTGCTGTGGTTAAATGTGACAGTAAAATTTAGTTGCCTGGTTTGCCTGCATACAATGCAGAAAGGGAAAAACTCCGAGATAGGCTTTTGGGGCAGAGTTAAAATTCCCAGTGTGCACAACTGTGAGGTAACGCCTCCAGAAGCTGTTCTTTTTGTTGGGTTTTTTTATCTCTTTTTAAAACTGAACCATAACATACCCATGCAATAATAGTTCTGCAGTGTTGCTAAATAAAACCAACTGCACCAAAAATTTACAATGTGGCAGAATTTTAAAATTCAAAGAAATATATCATCTTATTCCAGCGAACCGGACTATGTTAATGTACAGAATTCATTACGGGGTCAGTCTTAAAAATCAACATTTTCACAAGAGCTCGAACACCACTGAGAAAGTGTGTCTGGGAGGGAAGGGGGACGGGGGGAAATGATATAAAAGCACGATGCCTGCAAGAAGTGGCACGGCATAAAATGGGAAAAATGCTGGTGGGGAGGCTGGGGTTATGGTTAGGCGAGGCTGGCAGGGAGGTCAGGATTACGGAGAGAACTCTACACGGGAGAAAATGCTTAAAAAAAATTACAAAATGACCCCCAAAGTTTAGGCAATGATTTGAACATAAGTACACCAGATACTATAGCAAGGGAAAAAACACTGCAAAAAGTACTCTCTATTTACAGAAGAATGATTTAAAGACATTATGGTTTTCTTTACAAATAGATGTAGAACAGGAATAGTCCACATTTTTAAAAACTCTTTACATATTTATCTTTAGTAAGTCAACCTTCTCGATCACGCTTCTCCAATACGTGGCCTGTGCAGAAGGCATCCAATGGACTTTCCATTAATTCTTCATCGTGTGGCCCTTGCTCTCTTGAAAAGTCTGTACGGGCACAAGTCAAAAATAGATTTCTTTTTTGACCCGCAAATTAAAAAAACAAAAAATATCTGCATAGTTCAGTCATCGCTGTCAGACAGAGTCTCATATTGTGCTGAAAGCAGCGGTGCAGGCTCTCGCTCCCATATCCTGTTCTGTTGGTGAGTGGTTGCTTGGCTCATGGATGGCGGGGCACACGCGATCGATGTTGGTGGAGTACTGCTGAGCATCCTCATCGTCAACGGATTGTAAGGAAACTGTGTCGAACCTGAGTCAAAGAGAGTTTTGCCAGGTCAAACCCAAGAGCCACTCTAAGAGAACCACACTGGACAATCAGTCTGGTTTGGGTTGTGACAACTAGCAGAACATCTGTTGCGGAAAATCCTCATATGCTGTAAGCTAGATCTGGATGCTGGAATCTTTTGACTGATACACCCATGTTATAACATATCTACATCTGACCCTTCCAAAAACTCTACATCTGACCCTTCCAAAAACTCTACATCTGACCCTTCCAAAAACTCTACATCTGACCCTTCCAAAAACTCTACATCTGACCCTTCCAAAAACTCTACATCTGACCCTTCCAAAAACTCTATGTCTGATTGATTACTTCTGAAAGAAACATTTCTCACCTGTTGATGAAGGCCTGTCTTCCCAGGCCCACACTGGAGTCTGTCTGTGGTAGTCCCCCTCCGAATGTACAGATGAGACAGAAGAAGGTCTTTCAGTTCCCAAATATCCCTGTCCAGGAATCGGAGATTTAGATTTCCTACTGTTTGACTTGCCGATGAGTTTCTGCTTGCTGACTCCCCCTCCTGGAAACAGAAGGGACAGATTTCAGAGTAACATCATGTTGCGTTTTAGCCTCTTGTTTCTATAAACTGTCAACAGCAGCAAACAAGAGTTTCCTACTGGTGCCTTCTGGTGTACCAGTTAACAATCAGTGACTGTACAGACTAGTCTAGTCTTCTAGCACACTACTGCTAGAAAATCCCCTTTCTTATCTCAGGGTTCTATTTCTATTTTTAGGAAAGGTGATATTTTCAATCCAAGCTAGTGCCCACTGGCACATGTTCTTTTTGGTGAGGTACTGCACATACATTTTCAAACTACGGAGAAGCTTCAAGTATTGAATACAGCCCACTGGCCCTTCCCTGTTCCGTCAGCATTCTCATTCTCCAAGGAATACCTGCTAGTGCTCTTGAAGTCACCAGCACCTTTTTGAAAGCCAGGACCATGACTTCCAGTGATTTTCACTGACACCAAATTTATTCAAACCTTTAATTTATTTTTTTATCCAAGACCACGAAATGCTTAGGAGCTGCAATACCTCACCTGAATTTGGTGACGGATTAGCTTCCTCCCTGCGTGGCTCATTACTTGCCGATACCGCAGCACTGGAACTGCCAGGTGCTACCGCAATGGACTGTGACATTACAACTCCATGTTCCTCACTCTTGTCATCAAAGTTTCCCATCAACGCTTTCCTAATAATGTCTTCCAGACCCAGATTACTGGCAGGATCTGCAAAGGAATGACCCCTAGAACTGACTGCACCTGGGAGATAAAAGAAAAACATACAGGGAAAGGTGGGAGGGGAGGCAAAACACATCTCAGAGAAAATACAAAGGGGAATGGGAAAAGATTTTAGAGAGAGGCAGAAAGGTGGAGAAAAAAAAAACAAAGATGAGATTTTTTAAAGTGCAAAGCTACATGCTCCAAAGCGGCTCGCAACGACTACAGTTAGACATGCCAGCGAACACCGAAGAGCTACATCAGTAGGTCAGTAGTGCCACTACTGTCAGACCACTTGCAAGAGGGTAAATTTTACTTTTCTTTCTTCTTATTTAACAGCAAAGGAAGCCGAGCATGCTGGCTGTGATAGCATATTAAGTAAAAATTGCAGCTATTATTCAGCTGTAAGAGACCAGAAGAATACTTAATGATCAACACTAATTTGTCTTATGAATGTGATACATGGCAAATATTTATTCCAAAAGCTTGTCTTCCATCTAAACTGACGGAAATCAGCACTTTCTCCATTTAAAAGACAGAAGCACTGTACCAGACAGGGTTAAAACTCGCTGAAGTAATGTTAAGTCAATCTGTACAGCTCAAGATTCAGACTTGGCAGTTCCTATGTCACACATTTCAGTTCAATTCTCTGCCTCACTTGCTTCTTTAATACAGTTAAAATCATGGGTTATGTGTAGCTTTCTTATAGAAAAGCTGGGGAGTGTTATATATTTATCATAGAAAGAAATGGTGAGTATTTTAAATACACCAGTTTATTTTATAAACTGTTTCATGAACTAAGCTCAAGTTCTGTTGCACTATACTTTATTTATGTGAGACACTACCAAACACAGAAATAAAACATTCTTGCCTAAGTTCCCATTTAAAATACTTTTTGATACTTCCTTCTGTCAGTTTGCTTTTCCTTTGGTCACTTTTACTCTACAGGAAACAATTTTTCATGTAGGATCTTTTAAAATTTCCATCATCTCCCTCATTTTAATGGACTTGCTAAAGCATGTACGTGGAAGATATTAGTTTATTTTTTCTGAAACATATTGTTTCTTCTACTGAAAATCTTACCTGAGGTAGTGACTGCTGGCAAATTGAATATTTCAGTCCCTGGCTGAGCAGTTGCTGCAATTAAAGCACATTTCATTGAGTTTTCCAGTACTGATGATCACTACAAGTGATCACTACAAGTCCTAATGCACAAGGTATGACTACTTTGAACTATTTTCAGTGTTCTGTTTTTGATTTCTTGATCCTCTTATGTGAATGTGCCTCTGTCTTCTCAGGAAAATTATCTGTGCCAGGGTAAATGTACCTTACAAGGTCATAGCTTGCCTTCTTCTGAAGATGTGACTTGAGGAAGGAGACGGATTTTCTGAGCTTTCACAATCTATGTACTTTGAAATACAAAGTGATTTGATTCGCTAAGTGTGTATTTTAACATGTGCACCTTACCGACTGAGTATGTGTATGTATTAAAAAGAATGAATGACAACTTCGAATGGCTAAACACTCCCCCTCATTACTTCTAATATGTCCAGTTTGAGGATTCAATATATAAATGGAAAAATTATTGGCAGAAATGGAAAGTGTTTGTATGCCAAGCATGCACATGAAATTTTCAACAGAGCACACAATGGGGATCCAATAAAAAGAACACCAGAACCCTGACACAGCCTTGTTTCTTATAAAGAGATCAATTTGTTTCTTAATGCAAGAGCCTTCGCTTCCAAGTGAACACTCTCTATTAGGTACTGAGTTCACAGGCAGCTTAATCTCTTATTACTGATAATTTTAACAAAGTTCTGTTAAGGTTTTTAAGAGAAAAACAAAAATACTGTTCTAGTATCATATTCCACCATGTCAGCATCCACTACTGAAACTCTACTACAACGTCTTTTAACAGCCATCATCATAAGGGCCAAGAAAACACAAAACAGTCAATTTGTCAGACATCTTTCCAAAAAGGAAAGTGTGTAATAGTTCACGTTGATCCAAAGCAAACTACAGACACAAAGTTAACCAGAATATTAGGTTTCGATAGCTCATTAATTATCCATTTTTTTCTGTAGTTTTCAGAAAACATTTCCATCTCTCAAATCATGTGTTAAAAGGTTTAAATGTGACAGCCCTGCATACGCCAGCATTAGAAAAAATGCGTGGGGAAGGAAAAAAAAAAATCTTAACAATCTTGCAGCTCTTTGGTCATAAATTATTATATTTGTGGTTTGTATTCATAGTTTTATATTCATTCATATGTGATTTGAAACATATTCCGCTTAGGACATGTGTGGATGGCAGTCACATAAAGCTCAAGCTGGAAGAATTCAGTGAAAAGGCAAGTCCTTCATACCCATGTCAGAGTCACCACCACCAGATGAGTTCAGCTTTCGAAATATCTCCTGTTTCTTGGATTTTACCATTGGTGAAGTGTTCTCAAGTTTGGTGAAAAACGAAGGCAGGTAGCTGATGCTGCCTGGAGAGCGAGAGTCAGTCCTGCCAAGAGCAACATGTGTCAAAGGGAGAGAACAAGTTTCAAGATGCATATTTAAATCTTTACAAAAAACAGTCAGGTAGAAACATTTGTACAACTTCAAGGCACTTAAGGCCGATAACAACAGCCCTGTCAGAGTCTGCCAGGGATCCTGTGTAGTTTTACAGTGCAGAGCTGGCACGCTGACAAATAACCCCGTGAAACAGAGCTGCCCCATGCATGGGCCTCCTGACACCCCCTCTTCACACCTCCTGGAAATTAAGCTCCTTAGCTCAGTGATACTTCATGTCATAAGCTGCTCTAGAATCACGACTGCTGGAAGACTGAGTTTCTCCTCTCTTCATCAAGACAGAATCTAGGAAACCAATCAAGCAGGATAAGCCTGAATAATTTAATAAAAACTGTGGAAAGTGGATCCTTCCTGAAGGATCTTCCAGAGGAAGATCTCTAAACTGCTCCTTGCAGCACACAGATGCAGAACAATGTTTTTAGAACTCAGTTCTACACATACCTCTGTTCAGTAGGCTCAGCTCTTTGGGAAAGCAAAAGGACATTTTCTTGTTTCTCATGTACAACCGGGACCTGAGGTGGCGAGATTGGCTCATAGGGCTCTGAAGAAACGTGACTCCTCTCTGGAGATTTTCCAGGTCTGCATCCATAATTTAGAGACAGATAAGTACTCTTAATGCATGTAATGCAGGAGTTAACACGTAATTGCATTCCGGTCGGTACATAACTACTTGAGTCTAGTTATACGTGTTACATGCTATCGTATGCTTGGTGAGCTCACAAAGGTGACTTTTAAATTGTCCATAAGGACTCTGATAAGTTCTAAGTAATTAAACATCTTCATTTCTTTTAACGCAGGAAATTAAGCATAAGTAGTAACAGGAAAACAGTTATGAGCAACGTTATGGAGCCAAGCAACTGTCAAAATGATATAAGACAGACATTGCCTAAAAATAGATCAAAAGGTACCATCAAGATTACTGTGCTATTTTTAACAAACACCATATTTGGGCATTAATTAAATCTGCAGTTAAAGTGAATGCATGTGTTACCTTCCCCTGGACTTGTCAGACAGATTTTCAGGTGAGACTCTGGCACTTGGCCGCTGATGGTGGACAGGCTGTGACTGCGACTCGGGGCTGTAGCGATTGGATGTCTTTGCCCGGGTAGAAACAGGCGATGGAGCAGGGGTGGAATTCTGGAATGTAGTAGTGGGAGGCTGCAAAGAGGCCTGAGAAGCTGCTTGGTTTCTAGCAAAGTCTTGTGTAATAATTTGCTGATTGTAGCAAAAAAAAAAAAAAAAAAAAAAGAAAAGAGACTTTGGTCAGACATTGGCCAGAGCATACTTACTGATGAACTAGAAGAATGAGACATAATCATCTCATGTGTTGTAATCGAAGTTCAGACACATTACTGTATAATATCCTCAATTAAAACCAGTAATTACAGAATTAGTATGTCCCCAAATGTGTATTCATCATCAAAACGTAACTTTTCATGCCTGATAAAACACATGCAAATAAACCTACACAGATGTGATCAGCCAGGGTGATAAGTCGATGGGTCCTGGGCACGTGCGCCATCCCTTCTGCTTGGGAAGAGGGTGGTGGTGGTTGTTGGGGAGAAGGGGGTTCCTGCTGTGTCCTGTAGCGGTGAATTGTCCCCTCATACTGCCTGTTTGGGTCACCTAGTTGAAGAAGAAAAGGTCAGCGTTAAGACGGTATTACTGAAACTTCAAGGTTTCAAAGTTCTGTGCTTACAGATTCAAAAGATGAGGTGGTTCTGCATTAGATTTTGAGTATCCTGTGTGATAACCATGTTATCCATATATAGGCTCTACAACTTAGATACTAATACGTAATTTACTAATAGGTAAAAAATTGTGGGCATCAACATCAATATGCAGTACTTTAAATAATATATTGAAAATAAATGTCTTATTAAATCAGCTACACTGCGCTGGTTCCAATGTATTTGCCGTAGTTTTTCCACAGATCATTGCAACAAGATACTTTCAACTAAAGTTTCTGAAAGATTAAGAACTTGGTAAGCAGTCACTTCAAGACTCCTGAGCCACCACAACTTCATTATGAGTTCATGGAGCTGGCAAACATAACCAAGATAACTGTGATGATACTTGCATACGCAGATAAACTTACCCTCTGCCTGGCTCGGTTTAGGTGTCTCTTGTTGGTAGGGTGGTAGCTTTTCTTGAGTAGGTACAGGCGAGTTTGCTGGGCTAATCACCTCGATGGCATCTCCAGGAGCTTCATACCGGTGAGAGGATACTGAATACCAAGCAAAGGTTGTGGAATAAGGTGTGAATACCACAGAGATTTGAGTTGCCTATACACAGCGACACTAGTGCTTCCATTAAAATGACACCAGAGGAACAGAAGTCAAAACACTGTCTTTTTCTCACAATAGCCATGGTGACAAACACTTCCACAACAAAACATTATTCCATCATAAACCAAATAATTTTAGTTTTTCTGACTTTTGATAAGATAATTCATCTCATTCTGCATTTCATGTTGTAGCACGGAATCTGAATAAAACTAACCAACTCTCATTTTGCAAGAATCTTGAGTCACTACAAGCAAAAACTACATTTGTCTATGAAGAGTCTCTACTGGGCAGAGCAGAATATTTTATCATTAAAAATCAAGAATCATTTAACATCTTATTATCTCCCTAAAAGGCTAAGACAGACAGCAAAGAAGTAGATAGTTACTAAGATACGTACAACTACTGGAAGAATCTGAACTTTGAGAGCCCCTATCTCGTGCATCCTTGTCTGAAGCAATCTGTCGAGTGATGATCACATCTATGAAGTTAGCAGCAGTAATTGTGGTCTTTCCTCGAGTTCTCAGCTCTTCCTCGTACCTGGATTTAGGAGGAGGTCCTTTCTCTTTACCAGCCTCTGAATAGACTACTGATGAAGACTGTCCCTGGGACTTGCCACCAGAATAATTTGCAGATGTATAGGGGCACTGGACAGGCCTCTTTTCTACCTCCAGTGTCTTCTGTTCTATCTGCTGCTGTTCAGTAACCACAGCTGATCGACGTCCCATGTTCTCTTCTATCCTGGTTCCTTCGTGCTTGTTCTCTTTTGCTTTGGCAACTTCCATCTGAGGAGCAGAGGCTGCAGCATCTACCAGTGCTGCGAGGGCATCGGCAGCAGTATTGTAACGGGAAGCTGGCAACCCTTGAGTAATAGAGGGAGCTCCAGGGGTGAGCTGCCTGTTGGCAAACATTGAATATTCTGAATTATAATCACAAGAAAAAAAGACCTGGAGCCATATCACACATACACCAAAGCGAAGCTTTTGTGACACTAATTTCTATCCAAACTGGACTAGTGAAAATGCATTGGATTATTTCTGATAAATCCTAGAACAATCATATAGTGATACATCCTCATCTTGTAGCATTTTCATCAGGTGAAATGCAATTTTTAATAACCTCGAGTATTAGACCAGATATCTTTGCAAGAGTAACCCATAAAACATACATGATACGTAGCTGAGCAGCAGGATCCAAAGGTGTGATTACACTTGTCCCATTGGTTCCTTGAAAAATACTAGGCCTTTGCTGCAGTATGTTCTCCTGGCTTCTAACTGAAGGGGACGGGGACCGAACATATCCATGACTGCCAGGTCTGCCAGGCTGCTCTGCACCTGCAGAACAGAGCAGAACAAACAGAAAATACATATAGATCACTCTTAGAATAATGCAGAACTATGTACTGATGGTGTCTCCTCCGCATCCTTTCCCAGCTATCTCCACACCTCTAGGTGTGACTGTGCATGTTAAAAGGTTGAAACAGCAGCATTCTGTTTGCAATGCACTAAATGACATGCAGGTTGTGCTAGCAATAGCTGGGATTTATGCTAGGTAAAAGGAACCTGCCTGAAGTGCAGTCTAAAAGCAAACAATACCATATAATGTGTTATTAATAAGCTGCATGTTGCCAACATGCCAACATGCATTTTTGACTACAGAAAATGAGCAGTTACAACCCACAAGACAGATAATCCCGATTCATCAACATGCACTCACCTGGCCGAAGATAAAGTTCAGCAGGGACCGAAGCTATTCTCTCCCTCTCTCGTTCTCGTTCTCTTTCCCGCTCTCGCTCACGTTCCCTCTCCCTTTCCCGTTCCTTTTCCCTCTCCCTTTCCCGTTCTCTTTCAGCATTTGCAGCTGCAGAAGCTGCCAGGTGCGTAGGGTGTCCTGGAAGGTTCACAAGATAAAATGAAGAAACAGAAAGAGATATTTAAGTTCAGCACAGTTTGATGCAAACACTTGCTGATCTATTCTGCCATCCACTTAGAGCAGAATTTCCCAAAACCATTTTTATTTCACTCAAGACTTATCCGCTGATCTAGGAAATCAAAAGCTTAACACACAGTGGTAACAGAAGGCTCAACAGCTTTTTATTAAAGTGGTTTCTATACAGTTAGAAACCAGACAGCTTCTAGACCCAAATTCCACCCTTCAATGAATGTGAAATCATAATCAAACAACTATAAATAAAGACCCGACAGAATGAGGCAAATTCCACATTTGTCAGCACTCTTTCACCTGCTAATGTAACTACAAAGAGAATCATTAAGAAAACCTTTGCTATCCAAGTGAGAAGTACATGCAGAAAGCATCGCCTGAGAAAACATCAAAGCATGGCATTAATGAAAGCTGAATAAAGATGGTCAATTGTCTCAGCATGTCAGACAGCCAGAGTCAGCATCAAATCAGAAGAGCTCTTACCTGGTGATAGAGAAGCAGGATTATAAGGCCTGGGAGGGAATGTAAGCTGGGTACCAGGGATATACGTGATTCGCTCCATGGGTGGTGTGCTTGTTCCTCCAGGATGAGGCACTAAGATAGTGGGAGCCATATTGTTTAGGTCAATAATTCCTGTTAGGAGATGACACATGTAAGAATGGCCATTCAAGGACAAAGCAACGCTCCATGCATTACACATTCTGTTCAGTGGTAACAGTCAACAATGAACGTTTAGTGGGAAAAATGTAAGAATAAGGCAAGTGCAGAACTATAAAAACTCTTACAGTTTTGCCTTTAAAAATATTGATTATATGTGCAGTTTTCCTTTATATCCACAAAAGCCAGTTCGATGTACAACTAATTTACAAACGCATCTATACATACACACTGCAATATGTCCGTCCATCCATCCATCCATCCATCCATCCATCCATCCATCCATCCACATAAGCAGCAACAAACCAAACCAACCAATCGACCAAACCATGCCACATATCCAAAACACACTTGAAAGAACATCAGAAAAAACACAAGCGTACCTCTTGCTCCAGCATACGGGAGAGCTAAGGTTTGTTCTCTAGGAGATAATCCTCTTGTTACATCAGGACGTAAATTGACTTGCATCTGCTGTGAGGTAATGTAGTCATTTAGGATTGTCTGTCGTGTGTTTTCCATTGCATAAAGCTGATACTGACTTGGGTAGCCGGGGGTGGGTGAGAGCTGCCTTTGGAACAGGTAAGCAGCAGCAGCTGAGGGTAAAGGAGGGAAGAAAAGATGATTTAGCAGGTAGCACGGGTGATACTGAACTAAACTTTCAGACGCTTACATAGCGACAATGGGAAGTGCTATCAATTATCTCTATCCAGCATCAACTGGATCAAAACAGGGCTTTAATACTAATGTTTTAGTGAATTTATGCACTGTATATGGTCATAAAAAGTAAATAATCCGGACTGGTGACATGCATTAGAGAAGATATTTGATTAAAAATATCAGCCCTGAAGTTCTGAAGATGTAAAGGGCAGAAATCACTAAAGAAGGTTAAAATATCTTTCAGAGGTGGAGTTATGTATGAGTTACAAGGAAGTCTACTGTACTTAACATCACTAGGAATAACCTTATAATCCCTCAGTGAGAATGAACTAGTCCTGCACATACGGATCTTCATTATACTTTGATTCTATAGTATCTTGCCTCTTTCGATGGCTTTCTTAAGAGATTTAATATGTTTCACAAGAACTTATTTAATATGTTTTCACAAGAACAAGACTGCCTGAACTTTTTAACAAAACAGAAGCAGCCTGGCAGCTTCTAAAAGAAAGTCATGGTATGATGCAAACATATTTACCAGGATCCAGAGCCCTGTGAAACGGCATAGCAGGATCTAAATGAGGAGGGAGGTGACTCCTATAGACTTCAGGAGTTGCTCCTCTGTGATGAGGGTCAAAAGGACTGTGAGTCACTACAGGATCAACCCCTGGGACTGGAGATTTTGCTGGCACGCTCTCCCTCTGCGTTGGAGTCAGTGTGTTTTTCCTTTCATGATTTGCTGGCTTCCCAGATGATATTCCAGCTAAAACCAACAAAATCCCCAAATTAATAAAATGCATTTTTTAATAGAAAATTCAGTTGTAAGCATACACTGGGTCCAGAGGGCCCTCAATCTGATACAGCAAATCACAGAGAATACTTCATATCGCAAACTGTTGAAAAATCTAGATCCTAAAACCAAGTATTTGCATTTCATGTTCTCTTTCTCATGTAGATATCTATGTAATTCAGGAATAGCTCTTGCCCTTAAAACATTACCCTTGTAGCTAAAACTTCTGATGTGATGCATAATAAAATGCAAATTGAGATTGAATTGCCTTCTCACCTCCATGTTACAATATAGCAAATTTTCATTTTCTTATTTCAATTAACAGCTTACAGGGTTCTAAAATTCCTTCTAGCCACCCTCCAAACCATTAGAATAAAAAAAAGTAGAATGGATTACAGGAAACAGTTTAAAAGTAAGTTAAAAATTAAATTATTAAAACTTCTTGTCTTAATCTGGACAGGAATAACATACCCTCACTAACTCTATTCATCATGGGCGAACTCCTGGACATTGGACTCTGATAGTTCACAGGTGTTCTCCGAGCATTGGTATCATCATAAATCCCAGGGCTCAGCTGTGATTTAGGAGTTTCGTGAAGAGTTGACCTGAGAACAGAGGGACCAGAGCTGACTACTGACGTGTGACGGGAACGTACTGCATCCCCGGTCTTCACATCTTCGTATTTTCCTCGCTCCACCACCTTCACATTTTCTGGCACCATTTCCAGCTGAGGCATTCCACGAGGGAGCTTGCTTGGTCCAGTGATTAAAGATTTGACATTGTGTTTGATGGCAGACTGGCCAGAGTTGCTTTCATATTTTATGGGTGTGCCCTGAAAAGGAGAAACAGATCAAGTAAGGTTATTCTGCTGCTGTTTCACTGCATAATAAAGAAGGAAAATCACATTGCTGATACCATAGTTCACCGCTTGTACCACATCAGTGCAGAATACAACCAGACCTTAATGATTGTCACTTGTCAGTTCTCTCGCATGTTCCCTACAGTCAGGATTTTTCTAGTACCCAGAAAATATTTAAGTTTTCTAAGTCTTTATCTGTCTCAAAACAAAGCAACTTGCCCCATCCTCTCATTATCAAATATTCTGAATGGATTCACTACTGAGTCTATCAGCAACTGTGTGTCTCATAGCCCCTTTTGTATTTACCTGAGATATGGAGCCTTCTATGATTGGCCTGGTCGTCTGCACCATTTCAGGAGTCTTGCGGCTCTCCTGGCTTAACAGGTCCTGTCTTGGGATTTCATGGATGGAACGGCCCATTTCTTTTATAGTAGTGACTCCGTCGTACGGTTTCCCCTTAGTGATGGCTCCTTCAAATGTCCTTATAGGGGGTGACTCTCTCTTAATCTGTTTAGGGTATTTCAAGCCTTCTTCAAAACTTTCCGCTGTTGCTCTTGGTGTACCTTTTAGAGGAGAGAGAGTCATGTCACTGCTATTAACAATTGCTAAGTCTCTTCTTTGATGTACAGTCACTTACTACGTATCATAATACTGGAACTTTAGTTTCCTCCAGTCTGTGATAACACATTCTGAATACTAAAAGAAAACACCACAAAAATAATTCTGCAGAAATATTCAATATATTACTGAAGGCATCCCATATTATTTCAGACATTGAAATAAATGCAGTATCATACATCACCAAAAGCCTGGGCAATTGTCAGTGTTCATTTAAAAAACCCACTAATTACCATATTCACAATTATTCATATTAAAAAAGTGTTTTCCAAAAAGAAAAAAGAACTTTGTTCATACACTACCTTTGTATACAGAATATCAGAAAGCTGTTGATTTACACTCTGAAAACATGTTTAATAAAGTCACCTTTAACACGGATACCATTGTTAATTACAGCATCAAGGTTCAAAAATGCAGATTTCTGGGGATGTAATTAACCTGTAATACTGTACCTTGCATTATAGAGCCAGACAACACTGTTCTCTCTTTCAGTTCAGCATGTGGGCTACCCCTAGGCAGTGCACGGCATATTAAACCTAAAATTAAAATGAACACAATTTAGAGAATTAAACAAGTGTTCAAAAAACCCCCAAAACCAACAACCCCCTCCTCCTCCTCCTCACATACATTACAGATATTATCTCTATCACCAGAGTGCCCAGAGGGCCCAGCTTCAGTATGCAAGTCATTGTATCAACATGTTAAAAACACCATCCTGCCCTAAAAAAAAATAAAATCTTTCCATTCAATTATTCAGGCTATTACACTGCTGCAAGTTTTAACATATTTATAAAACGTGGGTATTTTTTTTATAATTAAGCTTAACTCTTGTCCCAAAATCAGTCATTGCTTCTTACACTCCACTTCAGAGTTCTAAGCTGGTAAAGAAAGGTGTTCATGATAGGAAGTGGAACAAAAAGGAAAACACACCCCAAAGTATTCCTAAGCATCCTCCAAATTAAGCAAACATTTTATTGAATCACTAAAGAAGAGTTGAATTTACTGTTACTGTGATAGGATTCTAACTCAAGGCCCCAGTGAACTCAGAATTTGCCACAGTTTGAGGACAGAAAATGTGTCAGTGACGAGGTATAGCATAAAAGTGTCAGAGACGCTTCTGATACGCTTCCAAAAGAGCCCAAAGAGGAGCCAAATGCATCAACAACTTAAAGGCAACATTTCATTTCCATATACAGTCCAAGAAATCTCTTTTTCAGTTTGTTCCATCTGATGAACATGCACACAAAATAGATTTTAAGGGCTGTGCAAAGATGGGATAAGATACCCTTAAGGAGTAATCCACCATCATTTAGGCATGAAACATTTTCTTGTGTTTGTATTTTTAACAATCAGAAAAGTTATACAATGACCTGACTTCACCTCTGCAGGCTTAGTTTGGTTGCAGTTTATTAAATCAAAATAACACTAGAGACGCCCTGACGGCAGCTGCGCAAACGTCTCCTTGGCATAATTGAAGAGGTTTATTGCAGGAATGCAAAAGGTCAGGCCGCTGTGTTACCAAGTTGCTGTGCCATGGCTAGGACCAATGTTTAACTAATGAGTGGCTAGGACCAACGTTTAACTAATGAGTGTATCCAGAGAGTCCAGGCTAGCACAACTGGTGATGTTTCAGCTCTGTGACAACCTGCTGGGACTGTGAGAGTTGGTTACATATGTCAGATCTACCAACAGGAGTAAGCGTTAGCTGAAATACCTCCAGTATCTAGTACCCAGTATCTACTCCAGTCGTATTCCCAGCACACTTTAATTGCAGTGGTTATTACATGGATTTGGTTAGCAGTGTAAGATTTAAATCTGATTTCTCTTTTAGTCTGTGCCACAACTCTAAAAACTCTTACACCAAGGCAAAAGCCTTGGATAAAACACAAAACACCTTGGAAGAAGCTGGTTTTACCTTCCAGTGGCGCAGATACTGGAGACTCTCGCATTGACATTCCTTGCTTTATATTTCCTTCCATTGTATCATAGCTTCTCTTTAAACCAATTTCATGAGCAGTTCTTGGACTCCTTGTTCCTTCACGAACATTTTTAATAGCTGGTAAAATTCACAACAGCATGGTTAGGAAATGTGGACAATAAAAGACAGACATTTAACAAAACCCCATTAATACTTTAACGACACAAGTTCAATATAATATTGTTAACAGTGAATGTCAACCTTAAGGAGGCCTTTTATGGTTTGTGAAAAACATATCTGTTCAAACAGTTACTCATTTATCAGTGTTTCAATTGATGTCCACAGTTAAATAGCATATTTACTTTGATTTTGATAGATTATTTGAAAGTTAGTTGTTTAACTGTTCAAAATAAAAACATTCCACGACAAATTGGAAATAAATACCACAAAAATTGAACAGCTGACCTATGTTTTAAACACACATTTGAGGAGATCCTTCAGAACACGAACACAGGCAGGTCAATACTTCTCCCTGATGGTACAACAGGTGACTGAGGCTGACACTTGTCCATTTGGAAGCAGATACACTTCAGCTATGGACTACAAAAGCAGCTCCTGCTGCAGCCCTGACTTGGATAAGGTAGAACAGAAGAATACTCACTATCGTAAGATAAAATATGCCCACTTTTGCCTTCATAAATTACATGGCCTTTGGCTGAAGCTTCCTCTCGGCACTTTTCCGGGCTGCTGTCTTCCGTAGCCAGCCGGGTGATAGTTCCCTTCAACAACGCATCAGCTGCTATGCCAGACTGGGACAGAGCTGGCGTACCCTGTATTTAAATCAAACAAATATAACTGAGAACATGTGTATTTATTTAAGAGAAAAAGGAGCAGTGAAGGGGGTAGATAAAAAACCCCAATCAAATAACCAATAGTATCTGCACGAGTCTGATTAGAGTTGATTTTAGTATCTGAACTCAGGTATGATGCTATTTTCCTGGCAGTTGCTAATCAGCCTTCAGTCTGGGATACCAAAGGCTCTGGTGGTTCACAGACACGAAGTCACAGCAAAGCTGACTTCAGCAACAGTGGGATCTGACCACCCAATTGTATTAAAATTTCTTTTCTCGAGGCAGTTCCTACTTTGTGGCATTAATTTACTTTTTCAGACATGCAAATACCTTCATGGTGACAGTTTTGATATGCTAGTTTGCTAAAGCCTCCTCAGGAAGAGGATAAATAC
The DNA here is from genome assembly GCA_033558105.1 of Coccyzus lansbergi. Lineage (NCBI taxonomy): Eukaryota > Metazoa > Chordata > Aves > Cuculiformes > Coccyzidae > Coccyzus > Coccyzus lansbergi. Next base: position 45,634 of record JAUMJK010000618.1, on the reverse strand, counting down.
CTGAGTTATGGAGCCTCTCAAAGAAGGAATGGTCTCAACAGAAACTTTACTGGTTGGAGTCCCTCGTGTTATACTGCCCTCCTGTATCGTTGTGGTACCTGATTTGAAATAAGATATCCACATATATAAGGGAATAAAAAAACCCTAAGAGTAGCTACTACAGATATTGGAAAACAGGGAGCAGATTAATCAGAATACTTAGAAGTAACTGTTCAGCAGTTTGAGCGCTAGAAGTTAATTCTCTCAGTTTCTTCAGGCTCTGACAAAGTTTCTTAATCTGTATGACTTTCTTTACCTCGGACAACACTTTCATGTTGTGCTCTGACTAGGAGTCCCTCAGGTTGGGAATTCTGACTTCTGGGAGAGAATTCTTCTTGTTTGATATAGGGCAGGGAAGCTATTCGGAAAAAGAAAAAGGTTGAGAATTTTTTTCTTTAATTATGAGTCATTAAATAGTCTTTATATAAAAAAACAGCAGCTTTTCTTTTCTTACCAGATTTGGTTGACTCTTGCTGCCTTGGCAGTCCAAGAGATATAGAACCCACTGATGGCTTTGCAGTTTCTTGGGTGTAGGAAGCTTGACTATGGGATGTTAAGTAAGTGCCAGGTGTTCCCTGAAACCACAAATACATCATACATCAATTCTTGTTTCTGGAATGAAGATTCACATCTATGTTTAAGGGAGAATGCTAATATCATTGTGATCCTATCTTAAAATGCTCCAGCACACCACGGCAGAGTATCAAAGTGTAGAACACCAGGAGATACTGCTAGTTTGGAGATGTAGTTCACCTGAACTGGACATCCTCAACCATGCTACTAAACATAAACAAACACATTTTCTATTTCATAAGGCCCCTGTAATACCAGGGCTCATAGTGGCACGTATAGCTCTTAAGTGTTAATGCCATGAACACACAACTGAGTACAAGATGCTGCAGGTTGGTGAAGGAGCAAAAACACTGTTAGAACCACAGATTTTCAAGTACTAATTCTCTTACTTGTGAGATTGAGCCACCCATGATAAAGGAAGGTTTTTCTGATGGCACGCTTGTTTTGGAGGATGGAATGAGTGGTGGTGGTGGTCTGGTGGGCCTGGTTGTTGGAAGGCGAACTCCTTCAGGAATATTTGTTATTACTTGGTGAGGTGCCGGCTGGAGAACTTGGGGAAAAATATTGTACAGTAAACATTAGTCTGAGTCAGCTCTACTAGTTGTTAGAGAGACAAGAAGAACAGAAATAGCACTGTTCATCTGACAATTTCACAATACCCAAAACACTATCTAGGTGCATTTAACAGATCTGGAATTCACTACAGCCAAGTGTATGTTATGCATAGAACTGGAGAATATTGAAACTTGCATCAAAGTTCAAAATGAAATGGCAAAACCTGCACTATAGAATTGCAGACTCTGAAAACTAAACTTCTAAAAACAGCAGCCCAAGGTACATTCAAGTGTTCTGCTGTTTTCCTGTTTTTAAAGAAAAGCTCTTATTCTTTAAAAGGAATGCAACTGAGTCAAGTGTCATCTAAGCTTCCCTCATTTTGTCTTTCCTTAGCCCAACATTACACATGAAAGGGAAAAGCAATAATCCACATTTCAGAATTAAGATTTGTCAGTCACCATTTTATAAAGCAATGAGACTATCATATTAAGGAATTACAGTCAGAAATTAATGCCAAAGAGAGCAGCTTTCTCTCTTCCCCAACATCTCCCTTCAAAGCAAGGGCCACCCATAAATGTGACTCTTGTATTAAGCTGATAAACTCTTCATAGCTTTGTCAATACACTGTTCCAACACTTTTCAGATCCCACTTGCTTATTAAAATACATGATACACAGCTGATCCAGAAATAAGGAACAAAAACACAACCTCGCTAGAGCCAGAAAAATATTAAGCTGCCTATTTACAGGCACATGTTCAAAAAAACCCTATTTTCTTCTTCTGTTAATTCACAAACTATCCAGAGAAAAATTTGCTATCAGGTCACAAACGCCCAGCTTCCAAAGGAAGACTACATATTCCTAGAATACATAACAGAACACTTACCTGGTGGGACACTATAGCGAGCTGCATTCATATCAGGCTGGGGAGAGGCTTTATTGACTTCTCTTGGAGACAGCCTGTATGGTGATGCTGACCTTGTGGCTGTATTTTGCACTTGTGCTTCCTGCTCTATTGCTCGTTTGACCTCAGCATAAGGCATGTAGGCCACTGGTTTCCCTGTGGAGATTAAAGTTATCACAGAAAGAACAGAACCCTGGATTAGAAGTTAAAGTCAGAAGGCCCAATTTACAGTACATCAGGTACAAATGTTTCAATAAAAAGGTATAATTAAGGTACAGATTAACTAAATATGTTCTTAAGTCTATACTACTATATCCAAAGCTTTCATACTTTTTCTTCCCATGTAGAAAGCATGAGAAAGTTTATCAGGATCCTTCAGGTCCTTTAAGCGAAAGCCCTACAATTGAAAAGGCTTCATTTAAAAAAGATTCCTTTCTAAATCCTGCACATCAGCTTTGTTCATATCCCAGTTCAGCCATACACACCAATCCCACCAAACAAGAAGCCTCCTTTCCTTGTCAGTTTGCCCAAAGAAGTTACAAATCAAATTTTAAATACCAATGTTGCCCATCAATGGTGTTTAAAGGGAAAATGAATTTTTACTGAACTTTAGAAAATAAAAATCCAGCACCATAACTTCACAAATTCCTTTTCCTCAGCAATGGACAATTTAAGTATTCAAAATTATGAGCCAGAACAAGTCTATGGCAACTGTGATATTACATCGTGAACCTACAAAGAAAGATGACACTAGTCATCCCAACATAGATTTCTAAAGGGTCTTTACTATTTGATTTCATAGTAAAGAATTATGTAGCCAATTCAACAACTCAATAGCCCTTCAGTTTGACAAGATTTCACAGGCAACATTTTGATGTGTGCAGTGCAAGTTTTTTAACCAGTGTGGGGGCTTCTCTGCTGCAAACTGCAGTTAGTGGGTGAGCTTCACACGCACAGTGTATCTTAGGAAGCAGTTGTTGTAAAGATCTGATGACATCTCAGCCCCTTCTACTCTTCAGATTAAGATGTCCAAGCTTGTAGCATCTATTTACATTAACCACATTATTCCCCGCCTGCCTCAATAACCACCTTGATTTTTGCTGGCAGACATTTCACCCTCAAACTTTCCCACATTTCATAACACGGTGCTGTCAATGCCAAGAGTTATTCAGGTGGTATTTTAGTCAAAAAATAATTTCAAGCAGCCCCAGACCTTCCACCTAGAGAAGCCACTTCCAAATCCCACAATCTCACCCTCTCCTCCACACTTACAAGCTCTCTTCCCACTGTTTCAAGGGGCAAAAAATGTCTGTTTCTTTCATTTTATTTAGGTAAAAGTTAATTTCAATGAAGCCTTTTCATAGTATAATTTTAAATTGTTATGCATGAATCCAGGCGAGCATGTGAAACAGAACCCTAGAGTTTCAAATAACACAATTGTGTTATGTTGCTGATACTGTGGAGACAACAGAAACAGCACATGAGGACATAAAAACTAAGAATGAAGAATTAAGCATCTGCGATGATAGCTCTAAAACTAACATTCAGCACATCAACCTCGCTCGGGTTATTTCCCTGTTACAATGCAGCATGTGGACCTATTCTTTTTCTAGTTAAGAAAGTTAAGTGTTTAGAGGCAAAAGTCACACACTTTGTACAGAACTGGGTCTCCCATAGGACCTGAACTTCTTGCACAAAAAAAAAGCTGTTTGTAAGCTGCAGGCTGTTGATAGAATTAAAATATTTTCAGCTCCGAGCATGAAAATATAGCAAATATCCACACAAGTATCTGTACCATAAGCTTCTGAAAAGGGCTCCTCCAGAACATATAGTTATCCGGGTCCTCTCACTGCACACCACATCTTCCTCAGTAGGAAGAACTCATTTTTAGATTTCACACAAACGGAGACAGTTTTCCTGCCCTAAGTGGGTTATGCAGTAGTTCTCCCAACACTGTTACTGCAGCACGACTGGTACAGTACACAGGTTCCTTCAACCAAGCACCATCAGAAAGTAACAGTTAATTATTGATACACTAAACTTGCATTCTTAAATGAGGCAGCAGTATAACAAGTGAAGACAAAACGCAGGGTTACTTCCATAATGGGTGTCAACGCCTACCTTCCCACTCAACATTAGGGCTCTTGGAAGTGCCACAAGGGCTCACAGAACTCCGATACTCCATATCCAGCTGCTCTTGCCTCTGACGTTGCTCCTCCAGCAGTGCCGACTCGTGCATCGCTTTAATGTGCCGTTGATACAGTGCATAACCACTCACTGGTGTTCCAACGGGAACAGTACAGGGACTGCAAGAAACCTACAAGGAGAGGAAGGTGTTAACATCAGGTATGTTAATACAAGTATTTACTAGAGTAACAATCTTGTCCAATCCCCCCACTGCAGCAGCTGCAGCCTATGCACGATGGTTTCAAATCATCCACACCTTGCATTAAGCTTTTAATTTTGATTGTACTTCACTTACTTTCCCCCTCTGAAGTACAGCTACAAAGCCAATGACATCTCTTCATTGGTTTCACAATTTCTTGCCACTTCAGTGTTGCAATTAGTTTTACGGACAAGACACGCTCCTTCAAACATGACTTAAACCCCCCGCCACGTACCATAGGTGGTATGACAGCAGCTCGGTGGTGAAGTTGTTGCAGGTCCATCTGCCCTTGCTTTATTGTGGATGAGACCAGTATTGACCCAGTGGGATTTAACAGTGAGGGCTTTGACTCCCTACTGAAGATACTGGAAAAAGATAGAAGGAAGGGAAAAATATCACCAAAGAGATCAAGATGAAACATCTTAAAAATTTAAATGCCAAAGTATGCCTCTCAACTTCAGAAAAACACCATATTTAGCATATCGGACAAACAGCTGTAAAATGAGAATCAGGTTGTGTTTTGTCACACAAAAGGCAACATAGGCTGCTGCAGAGATACCAAAAGAAGTGCTCAGAATCTCCAATATCAGAAATGTACACACACTATTTCTACATGCACAGTACTGTAAGAATGCAACCCTCTTTATAAAGAATGCTTTGAAAAAAAGTTGATAGGAAACACAAGACAGTTTTAACCTGCAAGAACTAAACAGACAGTAGGTTACAACAGCCTTTCGCACGGAGGATCAATATATTTGAAGTGGGAGGATGATGTCTAAAGAGGCAAGAAAGCACAGAACCATCCTCAACTGCTCTCTTCCAAAGAGCAGAGACAGAACAATGATACTGGATACTTTTGACATTTAACATCTATCCTCGGTACTGCGTGTATATTAAGAGCACTGGGAGGGAGGGGGCATCCGCTCTGAGGCTGCGCTACAGTTACACAGGAATCGCACCAGCAGAACACCAAAAGAGATTTCAGGTATCTCATGAGTGGTGTCAGCCACCCCCAAAGACAAAATGCTTCCGAAGACACACAGTGCTGTCCAAGCTCCCCGGAATTAGTATGAGCATGAAGGCATTGTACACTTTGGAGAAAGGGGTCATCCATTTCTCCGGGCAAGTGCACTCACTGGGAAACACTCCCACTACTCTATTATTAAACATCTTCAAGAGATTCGGTTTTACTGATTGATATTGGTTGGACTCGATGATCCGGTGGGTCTCTTCCAACCTGGTGATTCTATGATTCTATAGAATACAGTTCAATGACAGTAACTGGGTATAGGACTCAAGGTTATACAAACAAGCAGCAAATGTTAGAAGGTAACTAAAATATCACTATTTTATGTTGGTAGATTGTTATTTTGTAATGAAAGTTTCACCTATTACTAAAAAACACATTCAGGCTTTTGACATTTTCACTGTCAAATTCAAAGATGCATTCTACTATACTGAGTTTGTGAGAGCAAGAATCAATTAAAACAACTCCATCTCCAAATTCAACCAGTTTTCCACTAAAGGGACTGGAGAGCCACGTACGATCCCACATCAACAAAAACTACTCCAAATCTACTTCTGAATGTGTAGATTTGTTCATAAGTATTGTGTAAAAACAACAATCTAAAAAAGTCAAACGAAAGCAAAGAACTTAGAATCTTATCAAAGACTTTACAGCTTCTCCTGTCCTGCCAGCAAGGAGGCCCAGCCAGGACAGATGACCCGAAGTGACCAAAGGAACACTCCACACCATATGCTGTCACGCTCGGTACATAAACTGGGGGAGCTGGCAGGTGGGCAGGCACCGCTCTGAGACTGGGTAGGCATCGGTTAGCGAGTGGTGACAACTGCCCTGCGCATCACTTGCTTAGTATATACATCGTTATCATTATTTTCCCTTCCATTTCTGTCCTATTATGCTGTCTTTATTTCAACCCACAGTACTTACTTTCCCCCGGCCCTAATTCTCTCCCCCATCCCACTAGGTGTGTGAGCGAACAGCTACATGGCTTTTAGCTGCCTGATAGGTTGAAACACAGCACCCTGCCTTCAAAGACGCTTCTTCTGGCCTTTCACCGAAACTGTAAATCAACATTTCCCTCCATGGTACTTACAAAGACTCCTTAGAAATTCTTTCCCTCATAGAAACTAATAACAAAACCATCACTACTGAGTAAAACAACTTCAAATACTAAACAATTAAACTCACCCTTGTCTGTCAGGCTCTCCATCCACTTCCTCGTCAGCACTACAGGTGGCACTGGAATCATTATCTGAATGGGATTCTTGTCTTGCTGTGTTAACTTGCTGTGCCAGACTATAGTCCATTTCCTCTGGCTCTGACTTTTCCTTGGGTTTCTCCATATCCCTCTCTTTGGTATCACTCTCTATCTTCACTTGAATATTCTCTGGTAGCCTCATCTCAGTCTCTACAGGTTCTACTTTGGTATGCACTGGAAGAGTTATCACAGGCTTAGCTTCAGCTGGATGGCTTCTACTGTCAACTTCCATGGGCTCTTCGGCCTCATTGTTTATTTCTTCCTTCACCTGTGGCTCAGGGTTCTGACATTCAGCTGTTGATACAGTTGGGGCTACTGAGGAGGGAGACGTGCTGGCTGCAGGTTTAACAGTAGATTCTTGTTCTGCTGTAGCCTCAGTGGTTACTTTCGAAGCAGCACTCTCAGATGGAGCTTCTTCACTTGGTTTAGCAGGTTCTGCTGGAGTTGGGGACGGAGCACTTTCTGTATCAGAACTATTCTCAGCACCTGTAGAAAAAAAAATGCACATAAAGGTTCGATACTAATAAAATCTTTCTAGGCTTCAATGAGCTACCTTTTCAGAATAATCAGGCATATGTCTGTTGTCCCAAAACATAAGAAAATTGCTCTAAAGAACTGCCTCACAAAGGGAGAGTAACCAAAAATCAGCAGATACAGATTAAGGTTAAACAAATAGATGCAATAATGATCCATCAATTTTAACCTACCCATTTGTAAAACAGCAGATAAAAAAAAAAAACAGGGCAAACAAAAAACCACCCCAAAAGTCCCAGCAAAATGAAAACCCAAACCAAAACTCCAGATCCCCAGCACTTAGCATATTCTCTGATTCACCATTTACAAATGCCCCCAGCTTCACAAGAGGCTGGCCAAGTCTGACTGATGCCAAGTGCCTGTAATTATCAGCAGTTGTAACCAACACGTTTCAAAAAACCCCCAATACTTAAATTTGCCTGTCTGAAGCATTACTGAGACTAACAGCAAGCAAAGGCTACAGATCTTTGATTCAACTTATCTCAACACAGTTTTTAACCAGATGCTATCAGTTTATCTTCTGGAGGACAGGACAGTCAAAGCATCTCAAAATATTGAGCATTGTCTGCTCAGGACTAAAAATACCTTTTTTTTTTTTTTAACATCCAGACATGACTAGTGAAGTGAGTTCCAACTGCTAAAATCTAACAGAAATACAGTATCTGAGCACTATGCTACAAAGTGAAACAGCTTTCTGAGCCCACAATTGGCATGAAATATATGTCCCTTTCCGTGCTTAGACAGTTTCCTTCCCAGAAATGTTACCTTCACTGTCTTCTGGATTCTCCTCTTCATTGGATGCTTCAATATCTTCATCCTCCTGAGCTGACACAGTTGAAGCTACACTCTCACACTGCGATACATCGCGCTCCTCACGGGGCCTTCGTGAAGACTGATAAAGACACAACATTTACATTGCACTGAAAATTGGCAAGTATTATTTCCTTTCACACACGTTCTCATTTATCAATCTGAGGTTGAAATGAAAGGCAGGGAATCTCTCTTTAGCACAGATTTATTCACATGAGCACATTCCTTAAACTTCAGCCCAGTTCTTGCTGCTCCTGATCAAAACCAGGTTTGAGAACAAACCACTTATCTCAAGATACATTTGGAGGACAACAGAACTAGTGCAGCAAACAGACGGTGATTCTCTTCACTTCAGTGAGAGAAAACTAGGATAACACCAAACTAGGATAACACCACAGTTTAAAGGATTCCAACACCCAGGACTCTACCTCCTGCTCTGTTCTGTAAGGTTAGTGCTTATTGTGCTTCAAGGTAACCATTCTACAGTGATGATCTCAACTTCTATAGTTGCTGCTCTACTGATAAAGAATGTGGTTTTCAGAGTACTATGGAACAGTTCAGGCCTGAGTGTTCTGACAGAAATTTTCTATTGCATTTTAAAGCAAGAACCAATTAGTATCACAGGTCAGCGAGCATCAGACGCCTTTTCTAGGAGATTTATGTCACAACACAAAAACAAGTAGAAGAGGAAACAAGTGGTGATTGCAAAACAGTCTCAGTGAAGTGTGATTAACAACTTTAGAAAGATGCCAAGTTTTCCCCTGCAAAATATTCAGTGTCCACTGCACTTACCTTCTGTTTGTGCTGCTGGAGGAGGCTGTCCAGATTGTGTCTCCTTTTATAGTTGAAGTAGAAGTTCTTACACTGAGCTTCGCTTTTCGTCCCAACCATTTTGGCAATTGCTGCCCAGTTTCGTCCATGTTCCACTAGGCCTGTTCAAACACACAGGATCCAATATTCACCATGATAAATAATTCAGCTATTGAAACCCAAACAAACAGAACAACAATGCCTATGGGAAGGTAGAATACAGTTATCGCTGCCCTGAAAAGAACTCAGTATGACAACGCATTTGATAAATACTCCTGGGGTGAAAAAAACCTGTGTCACTCCAAATGTCTGCGATTCTGTGATTCTGTGATTATGAAGCCTTCAAACTTCCCTCTTTGTTGTTGCCAATACGTAGCATCTCTACTAAAATATGGATTTTATGCATAAAATTTACATCTAACAGTATCTATCAGACGACAAATCAAAACCAACATTGGCTTCTCTATTAAAAGAATGTAATTCAAAAGGAAATTTTGTAACTTATAAACACATTACTTTGGAGATTTGCATACAACATACACCCTGTCACATCTGTTTCACAGAGTTCTGTGGACCAAGTACAACATCAAACAGTTCTAGGTAGCAGATAAGAAATACGTTAACCTGAGTCTCAAAAACCCCAGCAAATTTCAAATGATTGATTCAATGTAGCATCACAAAAATTTACAGCACTCTTATTCAGTAATTCAGTAAAATACTGTGATTTTGTAAATACAAGTATTTGTACGTAAGTCACACGTTTTACAAAGTTTACCTTTCTTAGCAACTTCCATTTCTTCCTCTGTCCAGCGGGATGTCTCCACAGGCTCTGTAGAAGCTGAAAGACAAACAACGACACTGATTAGAAAGGACCAGGATTCACTATTATGGCACCAATCATGCATCCTACAGTCAACAAATTATTTACATTAAGGCTTCTTCAAGTCACTTGGGAAAGCTGCTCTTGTCAGTGGGAAGCAGTCAGTCTCCATTAAATCAAGGTAGAGATACAGCAGGAACCACCACGATCTCCGCAAAGCAAACTGCTTAAGACTATTCTGCCTAAAAATCTGCAATTGATTATCCGTCAAAGATGATTTGTAAAGTAATTTAGACACATTTACCACTAAAATTTTATTTAAGCTGTCAGTAATCACCAGCAACTACTAAAAGCAGCAATCTGACATGCTATAAACTAGTGCCATCTTATTTCACTTGCTTCTGTGGACAGGACTGAAATCGTTATTTATTGATTACTCAGTATTAAGAAATTTACTGTTCTTGTATTCACTGAGTCTCCAAGTGGACCAAGAGGGAAAAATAAAAGAAAACGAAAAAACAGTAAGTAAAACAAAGCAGGAAATTAAGTATGATTCAATACAAAATACTTCTCATACACTTCCCTGGACTGGAGATCATTCTGTCTAAATTTCTGAATTAACCTGCAACTGCCTCCATTTCCTTCTCAAGATCTGTTGTTAAGTACAACACACAACACAGGCCCTCCAAGAACCTCCATTAACAGACGGTAACAGTAAGACACCATAAAATACCTGATCCACTGAAAAACTATTTTGGATTTTCCAGAAAACCCTGCAAAGCAGAAGCAAAACCCAGTCTTGCCTTAGTCCAGTTGCTGACACAACCCCACCACATCACCTGAGCAAGAACGTTTACCACAATCTCTGATTTCTAAACATAAACAAGAACCTACATGCCCCCTTATTCTGTTCTTTAGTACAATGAAGACTATCTGAGCAACAACACGTCTGTTATGAATTCTAGAGTAGCAGCTGCCTGTAAGAATCCAGTTGAAGAGCAAGGAGCTCTTTGCCACAGCAGAGGATTGCAAGAATCCAAAAGAACTGCCCTGCCATTCTGGATAATTATTTATTAGCCACAAGATGTTCTGTTTGCCAGTATTTCTGTACCACCACAAATTATGTCAGCCCTTTCAGAAATGCAGCCAGAGACAGTGTAGTCTTTTCTAACCATCAGTGCTGGGAAACTAACTATTTTTATTAGATTGCCATCTAACTCAAAAGCAACAAAACCAGCCTGCTAGGATCTATTTCAGATTATGAAACTATCTAAAGTACTCGAATATCAGGTCTACTTATTTAACAATAACCTCTGCGAGCTACAGCCTGTAGGTCAATCTGTCAAAGGCGTTTGGATCTCTACAGATCCATCATTAAACCTGAAAGGACAGAAAATGCCGTTACTGTAAACAGGCTGAGCTGCCTGTATTTTCCCCCACATGGTTCTAGCATTACACACATGTTACTCATGAAATTACGCTTGTCAAGTTTAACAGTGCCACACAGGCACAAAATTATAAGCAGGCCTAAGAATAAAGGTGCAATATTAAAAAGAAAAGGGGGCTGCATGCAGAGAGAACCGCCTTGTGTCAGTAAACCCTGTCACCCAGATGGGTCCCTGAGTGTCCCATGAATGCTACTCACAAGGTTCTGGTGGGGGTGGAAGAGGCGGTGGTGGCTCTTCAGTGGCTGCGGCTGCAGCAGCACTGGCTTGTGCCGCTTCATTTGTCATTGATCTGGTGATCCTGCCCTTGCGACGACCTTGACTATTGGCAGTTTTTCGGCCCCTAGGAGTAGCCTGCTCCCTCTCCTCTGGTTCCTCTGGTGCAACTTCAGTTTTGTCCTTTTCTTTGGTATTCTCTCTGGGAATAGTTAAAATATAATTCCGTGACATTCAAACAGCCATTGCAAAAAGATGTTCCTGAATATCAGTGTTAAAAAAAAACCCCAAACACTACAAACCAAACTCCACAGACCCAAAAGACACCTTTAGTGATCCAGAATTCACTTACTGCCCATTTCTCTAGAGTTGCTAGACAATAACATAGATAAATTATTTTATTACCTTCAAATAAAACACAATGTGATAGAACACATGAAAAAAAAAAACCAACAGGCCAACGAGACATGAAAATAATCATATGTGTGAAAATAAATCAAATGGCTTTTTCCAGTCTGATTAGCGCAGAGACACAGAGTGGTGTGTTCAGATTTCACTCTCAGGTTAACGTGACCACTGCAACGAACTGCAATCTAGAGCAAATTAACACATCTTCAGTAGAGATACTCACTTAGATTCCTCCTTATCATCCTTTTCCTCCTCATCTTTCTTTTCCTCCTCTTTTTTCTCTGATTTTTCCGCTTTTTCTTCTTCTACCTTTTCTTCTACCTTTTCTTCTTGAGAAGGACGAGCAATCTGTTGCTGAAATGGAATGGGATTTGAACATTAGAACAACTTGATCACACAAAGGGGCAGCAACTTGTACTCAGAGCAGCACAAACACCCAGGCTGCCTTACCTCCCACTTGATAATATTTTCAGTTACAGTCACTGCATACCGGTCAACATAACAGTAAAAAACCTTTGCAAAAAACTGAAATTGTAACCAACATCATGTTTCGGGCATCATCTCCCAGACCTCAACAGCCCCCTTTGCCACAGAATGTACAGCTTCTATATATTAGTTCTATCAACCTCTTTTTGCTCACATTTCTTCTGGTCAGCTTTCCTATTCAATATTTCAATATTCCCATGGAAATAAGGCTTCTTTTGCAGCATGAGGTGATAATGCACACACACTTGTAACAACAAACGCATGTGCTGTTTTATGCCACACTAAAAATGAACAACTACATTTTAAAAATGCTTAGAGAGGTCTGACCAACGTCCTGCGTAGTAACGGTGCTGTTCCTCTCATTTTATTTTTAACATTCTTAATTTTAAAGTAGTGAAACCTGATAGCTCACAACTTGGAAGCAGATCTTGTAGCACGGATATTGTGACCAACTCTAAGCCACCTTCTCAAAACTGCCACTAGTAATTAAGAAATATAATGGTTCAAAAAATTGGGTCAGGAACTTTAGACATGTTCCCAGTGAACCTGAAGAAGGAAAGTGATAGTCTAGAACTGATTATTTTCAACCTATTATCTTTATTGAGTTGATAGTCTTAAAAGCACTGACAAACAACACAGTAATTACCCTTACCCATTATTACCCTGAGGAAAACACCATAAAATACTATTTACGCATTCCCTGTAAAGGGACATTCACTCCTTATCTTTCAATCCAGATGACTACCATGTGCTAGAGCATCTCATTCTAGAATGCACATGGATTTCATTTAAACTTTCCAAGAGATACAATCTCCTTCAAACAGGAATTAATGGAAGATATTTCTGTTACCTAGTGTGATCACACAATTACCGTGTCCATGTAGTAAGGGCACGGGCCCTAACTGCTGCTGCTAAAAAAAAACCAACCACCAAATTAAAAACAGTAAGGAAAAAATCATGGCATTGTTTCTGCTACTCCTTATCTCACAAAAATATAAAATAGACTTGGCATTCCCTGTCAGACTTCACTGTTAGAGATGGACTAACATTCAAGAAGCCAAATATCCAGTGAAGTTTTAAGAAAGCGATGGAAAAATGACACTAGAATCATAGAATCATCAGGTTGGAAGAGACCCACCAGATCATCGAGTCCAACCATTCCTACCAATCTCTAAATCATGTCCCTCAGTACCTTGTTCACCCAGTCCTTAAACACCTCCAGAGAAAAATGACACTACCCACACAGAAAGAAAAAGATACTAGGAAATATCAATCTAATGTCATCACAGAAAAGATTTCCTGAAGTTTAGTGCAGTTATTCTTCCTGAATACATTCAGGAGCCTAAATATTGCTTTTTGCCATCCGTAAGGATATATCTGCACAAGGTCAAAACCGTTTGCTTTCCAACACTGACGAATTTCTACGTTTGCCGTTCGCTGGCAAAATCCTTCCTTCCCAGGTTAAAATGCCAAGCAGTAGTGGGCTCCCACTGCATAGATCCCATAACCCACTGAAAAACTCGTCAAAACAGGCTATTCTTTTCCACAGAGGAATCACCCTTCCTATCAGTGTAGCAGCAGGTGTCACTGTTTCACTAACAAAGCAAAGGCTGGAAATGGTCACAAAAAAAGATCTGGGTTTTACATTCTAATATTGTGAACTGGAGCAGAAAACCCTCACACTAACCACTATCACCTTGCTGAAAATTACCAACTTTAAAGATTCTGGCATTATTTGTCTATGCAAAAACCTCCTTTAAGCTAGATGTCAGAGACATGCCAACATAAATTATTTTCAGAATGCTAGAGAGATTGATCTCAAAAGCAACGAGTTAGAAGTTGGAACTTCAGAGAAAGAGAATAAAAATAATAATAAAAAAAAATCTGTATTTTACGTATAATCTATTTACAAAATAGCTACTGAAAATCCTGTTCTTTTTGTCTCCCTCAGTTAACATCATGCTTCCTAAATACAACAGGATTCTCTATTTCACAGTGAATTTATTTAACATGCATAATCAATAGGTCAAAGTGCAGGTTAAACACAAACCTTAAAACAGTTGAAGCCTCAGTCAGCGACGTACCTGCACATTCATCTGTTGATTAAAACTTACTATCCAGGCAAGGGGATGGGCTTTAACTCGGGGTACGATTCAAAAGGAAAAACCCCACACCGGCACCGACATCACACGGCTCTTTAGCGGAGGCTGCCTGACCCAGCAACGTGTTTATTCCAGGAAATTGTGTCATTCTGCCACTCGAGCTGCCTCCAGCGGAGTTGCCCATCTCACGCACAACATTCTAATCCCTCTGGGGTCACCCGAGGTAAAATCCCCCTGAACTCGGCTTGATTGGCCGTCATGGACATAGGGCAAATTTCTGTCCCGTCAGATCACTGGGACATAGCACCTGCTGCACCAGCACACGGCTCCGGCCGCCGGCACACGCTCCTGCCGACCAGCACCCATAGCCCTCACACACCACTGCTTGGCCACCACATTGCAGCGAAAACTTCACTCAGAGGCAAGCTCTTTTCAATGAGTTATTTAAGAAATTCTTTATAACATCCAAAAGTATCTGGCAGTCACACTTTCTTTTAGTAGTATGTTAAAAATCTGCTCTTCATTTGAAAAGTGGCATTTGGTTCAAGACACACTTGTTTAGTGGGCATTCCAGAACCCTTAGGTAGAATTTTATAAACAGTCCTTTCTAGACCTCTTTGAGGACAAAAATGTCTCACATTTTACCAAGCCTTACACCTCCAATCCTGACATGACTGAATCCAGCATTCAGCTTCTCTAAAGTAAAAGCCCCCACGCTGAAATTTGAGTCCAGTTGTACTCGCTGCCTTCACTGAAAGATTTCAACATCATTATCATGATTAATACCCTCTCTGCCGTACTATTCCACTTGTTTGCCTTCTAATTCACAAAACTATAAGCACTATTAAGAGTTTAAGCTGAAGCACCCGTTATTGGCATAAGCATGTCTTGGAGCACATCATAAATCTTCTACAACTTGTGTTTGCCAGTCAGCAAGGAAGTTTCACGTTGCTACTCAGAGATATGAGAAATATCAGCTTTGAACAAAGCTGGGGTGCGGGAGGGCAAGGGGGATGAACTGCATTCTGCAATTGTAAGATAAAAGTTCTGGCAAGCACAGCAGTTCAACCCTCTCAAGTTCCTTTTTACTAGCTGTTTTAGATGTCCTTGAATAATCGTTAATAAACTTAATAAATACAGGGGTTTGGTACCATGTAATTCCTTACTACAGCATCACTAAAGGTGCTAAACTGCAATAAATCTGAAATTTGAAAAAGAGGATACGCATATCCTACACTGCAATATTTACTTAATCTGCTGTTCAGGACAGATTTGTGCAGTCACAATACCTCAAAGTCTGAAAAATTTTGTCTTTACTATCACTGCTGAGAGATGATCGAATCCAATAAATCACAGCTCTTTGGATTAAGGTCTGCAGATTTCCAAACCCTTGAATTTGAGAGGACTCTCCCCTCCCGATCCCATCAAGCTTGAGTTGCAACAAAGCTCTGGGGATTTCTTCAGCACACTGCACCTACACTGGTTTCCAGCTGTGAAATTCATTTTAAGGATACAAACTCAGGATACCTGCAGGCTTGGCTGTTACCTCTAGTACTCTGTTTTCCTTCCTGCCTTGTCACTGATGTATTCTATTTTCAGTCCTTCACAAACACCTGCTAGATGCAAGGGGAATCAGAATGGGAAGAGCAGGGAACACGTTCAGTGAACACCCAGCACTCATCCCATTTTCTTTCATGGGAGAAAAAGTCCAAAGTTTCTTATATTTTTTTGTGTGCTTGTTTTCCAATATCCACATTAACCCTGGTAGCCAAGTAACTGGATCGATAAGCTTTTTGTACATAATACACAGCTCTGTTCTCTCCATAAGAACACTTTCTGAATCAGCAGAATTTTGTACTTGCATGTATTAAACTGGTCTCCTTCTCCTTGCTAATAAGTTCCAGCTTGACTTTGAGTCTGACCACCAAATAAAGATCACTATTAATTTCTGCTTTTCGACAAACACTGACATTATGAAGTGATTAAATAATTTCTTTCCACTGCAAGTCACATGCTAAACTGTATTTCTGTTGGCTCCAGCATAGGATTTAATGATGGATTCAATTTCAACATCTCTGGCAGGATCCTCAAATACAATGAATTGTCATATTAAAGAAGCATAACAAATATGCAAAAGAAGAAGATATTCCACAGAATTAGAAAGAAACTAAAGCAGGACGTCCTTGAGGTCAATATTACTTAAACTTAAAAAGGCAGAAATGTAGTAAAACTATTTTTCAGACTAGACTAGACTAGAATAGAATAGAATAGATCAGATCTGTTATTATGGATAGTAAAACAGTTGTAAATCCAAAACAACACAATAACAATATTCAAGTGAATAAGAGATTTAAAATACCTGGTTTCTTCCTCTGCGTTTACCATAATTCCTTCGCACGAGGGCTTTATAATTTTCATTTTTCTTGGTCAAATAATAATATAATACACAGTCAGGAACATTCTAAAGAGGGAGGCAAAAAAGACAAAAAAAAATTAAGTTTCCCTGCTATAAAAAAATACATTCTTAGTATTTAATTTCTCTCAACACTTAAACTAATCAGCCCCTAGACTAAAATAAAACTTTATTATATTTGTTTGCTCAGCAGGGAAGTGAATTCACACACAAACATAACAATACAAACATGCACAAAATTCTAGCATTAAATACAAGTCTTGCATTTACAATATCTCTCAGCCATTTCAGTTGGTATGATCTAACCTATTCTAGACAATCTGCAAGTTTGAAAGCTGCTATTTATCATAATTCAGTATCAAGATTTTGTTGGATGTCTTAACAAATCCTAATTCTCCATTAATTCTTACATCAATTCTGCAAAATCCATTCTAAAAAGACTAAAATCAGTTCTAAGGACCAATTCAGCCAGCAGTAGGATCCCCCAACTCGAAAAGTGGTGGTAAGATTTCTTAGAGTTACCAGAGAGCCTCAGCAGAGCCAATTATGTCCTCAGCTGAGCACTGAGACAGTTAAAGTAGTTTTACCTTCCCCAGAAGGAAAATAAGATCAAAATGAAATGAAGTGCCATTTCCTTTGACTGTGTCAATAGTGATATTTCACTAACTCTTGTTAGATGTTTGCATGCATTGACTGTGCTACTGATCAGAGTATAAAATCCTGGCAAAACAGTTACTTTTTTTGGACTTGTATTTTTTCCCAGGAAGAGAAAATGATGCTGCCATAAATGACTTACATTTGGAAAGTTAGGGATCCCACTAAGGCTCTATTTATATTAAGAAAGGTCTTACCTTTCGTTCCAGGTAGGAAGCAATTAGACCAAAGTTCTTGGGATGTTGGACAAACCTTTTATAAATCAGAAATTACTTATGTTTAATAACATAATTCACAATTAAATAAGCAAAGCAGTCTTCCAAACAATCTGTTCCATCAGCAAGCCTTTCATTTACACAACAGAAATAAGTCTAAGAAGCCCAGTTCTGAAACTGTGCAAATTTAGAACTAGGCAGTTAAAATTAGCTTTTAGCTGATATAATGAGATCATATACGTACTCATCTCATTTTAATCTTATCATGGAACTGGAGTATTTTTAGGAGAATTTCTTATCCAAGGACTAAAGGCATGTGAGCATACTCAGCTGAAATTTGGAAAAGTCTACAACTTTTGCAATGTTTCATTCATCCAGCTAAGAACATTATCAAATATTATTGCACAAAAGCTTCAGTATTCCCAATTTAACTAATGTTTTATCAAGCATCAGTTAGCTAAAAGTGGGGTTGGGTAGTAAACTATCGTTTGCAAAGCAATAAAAGGTAAGAAAGGCCATTACTTTTCTTTAAAAATCTCTTTCTCGTGGTCGGTCCAGACATTCATGAACTGTCTGTCTTTATAAACTTTCATGGGATCTTCCATCAGACCATTCATATTAATAAACTTCACTCGTCTTTGTTCTGCATCAAACATCATGGGAGGAATGACAGAGAGCTGGCGCATTTGTTTTTCATTATTCTACAGGCAAAGAATAAAAGAAAAAGTAAAGAATATAAAAGGCTGCTCCTAATGGTCACAGTTCTTGCATTACACAACTCTTTGAAGGTCCAATATAGTATATAGTCAGACAATTTGAAACGTCTTTTTGTCAACTTCTTCACTGCTTGTCACTATCCCAATGAACATTTAGAGTCAGCTGAAGGAAAGTGTCACAAATGTTGAAAAACTAAAACGGTGCAGGGTTTCAGGAAGGAAAAATTTTCATGTTTGTTAGAGCTGTTAGAGCTACTGGGTTGTAGCAAGCCTGGCATGAACAGACACATGAGAAAAATGTAGGACGGATGCAATTAAGAAGTATAATCCTTAAAAGAGAAGTATTTGTAAGACCTGTTTCAAGCCAAAGTTTATGCAGACTCTCTCAAACAAGCCCCAAAAGGTTTCTCTTGCCCAAAAAACCCAAACCCTCTGAAAGAAACCTTTCTTTCACTGCCAGGGAAAGGATATAGAATCATTTGCTGTGCTTCTATAGCAAGGTACAAACAACAGCCTCACCTCCTGCTCAGAAAGCCCATCAATGATTTCAGAAATCTCATGTTCACTTCTAGCAATAGTTGCTGAAAGTCCAGCCCCTCTTTGGCCAACTCTAGAATTAGGGGAAAACAAAAGCAGTAAGGATAAAGGAGAAAACAGCAATATTTTCAGATTTGGTACATAACAACGACAGCCTTCACAGCACTTTAAAATACTGTTACCAGTCTCCCAAAAGAGCTAGGTAGGACTGATCTTTCTTCAGCGGTGTCAGAGCACAACTCTGGTCACGTACTGCAACTTCAAACAACTGCAGGGTTTTACAGGTGGATTTGCAAAGCTCAGCAAGAAGGGCAGCTTGAGTCAACATCAAAAAAGGAGCGTTACAATGATCCCAGTGCCGGGAGGTGTTTTAGATACATTAACAGGTTTCTGCTGAGCATGAAAAATGTGCATCAGTGGCACAGAAATTATCTTGGTTACTGCAAGTGGTAGACTATGACAGACAGGTTTTTACTTTTCATATTTAGAATGAAAAAAAAAAGCACATTAAATTTGTCTTTCATCAGTTTGGTCAAGTTACTAATGCAGCACTAAGACTTGTTACAACAAAAGAGCATTTTTAGCTTCTGATCTGATGGGGAAAGTGGTTATTTGGAAGAATTTTTCAGCTAGAGATCTTTAGGCCCAAGAACATCATAATACTGTATTTGAGCAAGTGGGTCAAAAAGTATTTCAAGAGAAAAACCACTGATAATTAGACAAAATATGTTCTTTTTCTCAAGGATTTTACTGAACTAATCAATTTGCACAAAATCTGATAAAAAAAATTAGTATTTACATGGCAATAGTATAACAAGCACAGCTAGAGACAAAGATGCCATTATATCAGAGAACATAAATACAGTACAAAGACATTAAATATTCTTAAAGTAAGAGGTTCTTATAGATAGGAGTTCTGTTCCCATTCTAACAATCTACTTGCTTTTCCTATTTTCTTGATTCCACAAGCCAGATCTTGCAGACTTCATGACATATTGCAGACTATCTGCTTTTCCTGTGTTTTATGAAGTAAGGGGATTTAGACAGATGGTTAGAAGAGATAAAGATGACATCTTTATGGGGCTTGAACTCTCAAAGGTGTATTACAGTGACCTCAAGCATTAGATAAACAGATCTGAACACAACTGAATCAAATGACTTAATCCTAATTTAAAGAACTACCTACAGTGCCGTAAAGTGATCTCTCAATGAATAGCACTTCAGGTCTTTAAAGGATTTTTGTGCCATTTCCGCTTAACAAATGCCTGATAGATTAAAATTAAATGATAGGGACTTAATTGTCACAGCTTGCATACTTCAAAAAGGAAAAGTGTCTGGAATGAAATTACATGGCAAGTTCAACAAAAGATCACTCACACTGTCAATTAAAGAAATAAAATGATTTTTGAGCGCGTAGGCCAATGAATGTAGGGATACGAAACAAAGGAGCAAAAGATACCCAGTGACAGAAAAATACTAAGTATAAATTTGGTATGTAGGTGAAAAACAAACAGGCTAGCAAGAAGCTGTCACTCCAATTATCTTAAAACTAACTCCACAAACTTCTCTGGGCATCTGAACAGCTAAACTCACATTGTCTCACCAAACACCACAACCTAATGAGTCTTTGTTAGCCCTTTTTCTGTATTTCTTTTGGAAAAATACAGGGTTTGATGGCAGATCGGGAAAGGGGGATAGGAAAGAACAATTTAGACATTGACTCAAGAGGACACCACACTGACAAGGCCTGCACTTCTGACAAAGCCAGCAGGGAGGGACAGCAAAGGGCAAGACAAGACAGTGGATTTATATAGAGGACAGTCAAGAAGATGCTTAGGATGTGAAGTGGAACTTGAGCTCAAGGCCACGAAACAGCAAGCAAACAGAAGAACATTTTACTTTATACTGTATGATACACTAGTCTTTTTTAAAAGAAGAATAAAAGTGATGTACATAAGATTCAGCCATTAAGCTGAACTGATTTTATTATAAATAATTTAAAAAATTAAGTCATACGAAATGTTTTATAAGAATATTCAAAATGTATGGTAATACCTCTGGAATCGTTCTTGCTGTTCCCTTTGCTTCCGGATTTCTGGAAACTGTTTTTCATAGTACTCTCTTGTTTTGCTCTCCTTAGCTTTCCTGCGTGGATTATTTTCTATCCTGTCAACTTTCTTTTCCCAGGCCTCCATCAGCTGATCATAACGTTGACAGATTTTCTGTTCCTGTAAAATTGCAAAAGTAAACCTCGAACTAAACACAAATACACCAAGTGATCAATACACAAAACATGGGAGGGTCCATATTTTTCATGCTCTAGTGGCTTTCCATTTTGAAGATGACATATAATCAATTTTCAGCAGAGAGAAGGCAGAGAAGTGAATATAAAAATGTAGAATTTTTAAACTAAAAAAAAAAAAAAAAAAAAAAAATCTGAGATCTGTCCCATTTTCTTTCAGATACTCCAGATTCTGTACAAGGGAAGAAGTTCCAAGAGGGTAGGTGTGACAGTGAAGACTGCCACTCAGTCTCTTCCATTTACAGTCTTTAAGAAAAGAAAAGAAAAAAAGCCTTTTCCTTATTCTACTTCAGATGGGTTTCAGTCAAACAATCAACAAACCAGTTATAAACTTGCAGTTTGTTTTTCAATAAATCAATAGAATTTTAGCTTAAGAGCAATGGATTTACATGACAGATTTGGGAACACAAGTCAGGGATCCAGACAGAAAATCAACAGCATGCTTTTTTTTACAAAACCATGATAGTATTACCCGTTGTTTTCTTGCATGGTTTCTTCTTTTAAAGAACAGTATTAGCTTCTTCCTCATCACTTGGTTTCTGGAAAACAAAGGTTTTTTGGGAAAAAGTGATCTACATAAGAATAAAACATTTCAAAATTACTAAGCAAAGCCCATATGGGTCCTGGATGCCAGGTCATTATTACAAAAAATACTTTCAGGGGTATAAAGCAAAAGGAAAATTCCTGATGAAACAATGATCTAACTAACCTAGTCTATTTTATCAGACAGAAGATAGCTGAAGAGAGTTGGAATACACAATTAAGACACAACATCTGCTAATTTCAAACTAGGAGCTCTCCTTTGCCACAAGAATATGCTAAAATGAGTCAATTTGGCTTAGGGTATTATGCTTTGAAAAAATACACAAGCATTACCAACTTAAAAAATAAGTTTTGAGAGATACATTTCTCTAAGTTATGATGAAAAGTTACTGCTTCCCTTTGCCTTCAGTACATTTTAACTTACTTCTCACAGCACTGTTGTCCAACAAAGAAACCTGAAAATTAGACAGACTGGAAGCTTTTAAATAAGTTTAAACACACATATCCTATTTGGAAAGCACAAAAATAAAACCAGAATGAACGTTTGAGTCTAGAACCCTGAAACAGCACAATGACACAATATGGAAGCACTTACGTTTTGATGTTTTCATGGTAGACCTTTGTGTCTGATGGTTGATTGTAAAGTGGCTACAATTTTGGATTAAAAAGGTAAACTTAGTACTTTTCAGTGCATGTAATTCTACATATTTAACAATACTCTAACATTCTGCCAACACTGCACTCAATCCAAGATGCAGCAATCTGAGGGGATTAGAGGATGATAGTCAACACAAAGCACAGATTTCATTCCTTGCAACTACATCATTACTCACTGCTCGTGTTTCAAACTATTCTCTCAAATAGATTCAAATCTATTTTAAAAAATTACTCAGAAGGCAAATCAGTTCTTTCCAGGCCCAATCCACCAGTGTGTTCAAACACAGACTTCTCTTATACATTAGCATAGTACTACAGCTGTTTATAGCAGAATTACAGATGTGAAAGTAAGTGGCAAGACAGAAAAAAGCACAAAAGGTAAAAAACCCCACAACCTACCAGTTCAACTTTTGGGCCAAGACCTTCAAAAATCTTGTGAGCTTCTTCTGCTTTTTTCTGCAAATAAAGTTTAAGTCAGTCATCTGAAGTGAGTATCAGAAGTGTACCCAATTCTTGCACTATGCCAGCTTTTTTTTGTTGTGTTGCCTCAGCAAGACAAGAAATCTGGATCCGAATTATGCTGTTACTACTCTGATCTCCACGTCTGGAAGCTGACAGAGCATAAAAGCAGAAACTGACCTCTGCGGTTCAGGAAGAACATGTATGTAATTAATAATATAGCAAATAACTAGGAATAGGAAGAAAGATGTCCAGTAAAATGAAGTGCAGACAGCCTTGAAAAGTGGAACTAAGAGACTAAAATATTCAATTGCAAAGTCTGGGAGAGCGAACCAATGTGCACACGCATACAGAAGTACAGCAAAGCTCCTCCTTCCCTCACATGAGGCAATGACTCCAAAATAATTCTGACCCTAAAATATGCAGCACTGGGCAAGAGATCTGGTTTTCACAAATTCATTTCAAGCCTCTATGATCTTCCAAAGCCCTTTGTCAGCACAGGCAGCTACCTGCAATGACACAACACTAGTTCCAGTTTGCTTCTCTCCCCCCATAGTTGCATGTGCTAGTTCTAAGACATCTACAAAGAAAAATATAGGAGAAACTAATCCATAAAGCAGTTATTATTAGAAAGCGTTCTGCAAAGTTCTAACCTCTTTCCATGTAATTTCAATCTTGAGAAATTCTTTGGCACTCACAGCTGCACAAAATTACATATCAAGGAAATATTATAGCCTTACTGCAGCAGAACGGTTTTTCTGGTCTCAAAACATTTAAAACTGAACTGTAGCCCTATTACTTTAACCAAATCTTAGCCAACACTAGTTGGATCTTACAAGCAGTTATCCTAAACTGCATGGTTTAAAGATAAAAGCTGCCAAGGGGACTGTCCTCTTGTAAAACTGCAGCAGGAAAGATACCAAACAAGTGCTATGTACACAAATGGCTCAATACCTCCTTAATAACCCTTCAAATAAGACAGTGAATATTGACATATGCTATTTGTATTAAACCCCATCAATATTGCCACTCTATGGTACATGTAATTGCTGATACGAGAACTCAAAGCAAGTGCTAAAGGGATTCACAAATGCATCGAGCTTGGCAATTCCCCTTGGGTACAGAATCCCGCATGAACAGCTACACAGAGAGGAGCAGAAAATAGATGACCATACACTGACACATCTTGCTTCATGTTAGGCAACAGAAAAATGAGTTTCTCCTCTACTGGCACATAAACAACATGGGGAATGCAACTGCCACTTCAAAACCCTGTTGTAAAATCCACTTGTAACCAAAGTTAGCAAATATGGAGTTGCACAGTAGCCTGCTAACCTTCAAATTCGCAGTTTTGCCTACTATCCAACAAGCTCCTCAGCTTGAGGAACTCTTGTAAGGCGATTGTATGATTTTAATATTTCTTTACATTATAGTATGAAACAGATTTAAAAGAGTAAAACCAGTTTGTAACCAGAAATAAACACTTTGCTGTACATTGCTTACATCCATTTTTATAACACAGTGATTGCCCTAATGTCCTGTATTAAGTAAATTCATCAAGTTTCAAAGGCAGCTGGGGGAAGGGGAGAACACACTGCAGGGAACACTTGGAATGGTTTTACTGCATACAGTCCAATACCGTGCACAGTTCTTTACCATCTCAAATTTTCAAAAATAGTCTATTGTACTAGAAGTTGGCTGTTTCTCTGAACTACAGAATAAAATTAAACAAACATATACAACTCTCACAAAAGATCATAATAGTTTCAAACCCAGCAGATATCCAACTCCTTAATCACAAACCACCAGGGGGAAAAAAAAGGCAGGAAGCACTTTGCTACTGTTGGCAGTATTACTGAGCTCCTGTTCTTTTCTTGCCTTTTACGCAACCCAAGCACACAGTTCACGTAGGTATTGCTTCTTCATATCTAAATCTTGAGCATCAGAAATCAGAGTTTAAGAAGAAGGCATAGAATCTTACAAGATATGCAGTTTTTCCCTTTTAAGTTAATTTAAAGTCTTCAGCCAAGCATGTCAGTATTTGTGTGATGAAAAGAGAATGAAATTTCTGAAGCGTTACCTCTCTACACACATACACATGCACCCACAAACATTTATCTATGTGTGTTTATATATATCTATCCATCTCAAGACAAGGGTGTAGGGATAGATGTGTCCCCTACACTGCTGACAAGACTGAAGAAACATCCTGAGATGAGGAATCAAAGTGTCATGCAAGTGTCGTCGATTTAAAAAATTAAATCATAAAAAGAGGAGTGGGCAAATCAATAAAATCAGGAGAAGCTAAAATCACCCCAGAGGATTGAGATATAACAGATTCTAGCACATTGGATCAGATTCACAGCTACACTCGGTCAACTGAGAAGCATGCTTACCCGATTTTCATCATAAATAATTTGGACAATACTGCGGTGTTTCTGTTCCACTGGAGGAGGGGAGACAGGCCTCTCTGGCTCGGGAGGCTTAGCAGCTTCTTCTTCAAGTTGTTGCTAAGAGACAAAAGAAAGAAAATCAGCCATCCGCACCATGCTACCCTTACCAGTAATTAGTCACCAGAGATAAAATATGCATCTGATCAACAGTTAACACTGCCTGTTATTTCTCTTTTTAACTGACAAGGAATGAATGAAATGGTTTTAATGCCAACAGGGACAATAACAGGACTAGTTTTTGCATTATTGATAAATCGAAGTAACTGTTCACAAGACGCATCTGCAACGAATCATAGTTGTTTGAGCTTGGCATTTAAAGCCACTGTCACATTAAGTTTATCACTATTTAACCAAAAATACTAACTTTGGAGAACAGTTACACCAAACCTGCCTTCTCACAAAGGAAGTAACCCCAAGTGCCACCTTTCTACGCTGCAGATATTTAAGTGCCATTATTACTATTGCCTTATTGTTTAAAAAGGTACAAAAGTCCCTCTAACACTCCACAGAAAACATCATCCTAAACACACTTCATAGCAGAAATAAACCACTCCTCACATACTGAAGTTCCGAGATTGTTACAATATCAAACAAGTAAAAAATATCAACAGAAAAAAAAAAAAAAAAAGGTAATAGCTTCCTAGCTACTACACTGCTGTGATTTAATTTCACATCAAATAAATCTAGTTCAGAGACATCTTCAATTTTTAAATGTAAATATCCTCTGTCCATGCCTGCCACAGCGCAAAGAGCTTCTGACTGTAGAGATCCATCCTAGCTTACAGTACTGGCTAGAAAGTGCTATGCTGCTGCGTAAGAATTCAAAATCTAAAGTTTTTGCAGGCTCAGTTATTGCAGCCAACAGCAACTTTGTAATTTTTTAAAAGTCAAATCACGGTACAAACACGCACAAATGAACATTCCTAGATGATATGCATAGTACTTGCTGATTTTGTGGAAAAGTGAATAAGCAAGCAAAAAGATAAGCATCGCTAACGCACAGCCAGGTATGCAGTGACATTTTTTTTCTATTTTTTCTGCTGAAGGTTATTTTACAGATCATTAGAATTCAGGCGTAATTAAATGCTTCCAGCCCACAAACGCACACTGCTCCAGAGAGCTGTCTGTTATTCTGCACCTACAAGTTCACAAGTCCTATAGCCTAACTCTCACTTCCTACAGTTCTCACTAAAACTTTGAAAGTTGTGAAAGGAAAAGGAGACATTGACTTTAGTTTTTCCAATGAATCACAGATGCCCAGATTGAAGGGTGGGTTTAGCTGGCCACATCAGCTAATGGGAAGGTAACAACCACTTTCAGCAAACATCTCCTTGTTTCCAAAGGCTGAAGTGCAGTTCTCTGATGCAGAGCATAGCCAGGACTGTATTAAAACAAAAGTGATATTTCCTCCTTTATTTCTCTGCTCTCTCTGTTTACTCACATTCCTACACCTTCCCTTAGGGCTCACCTTCACTTGAGAGGTTAGAATCTCTTGCCCTTGAGAAAACAGGTGATCAAGGGATTTCTGTACAAGCTCTGATTTTGGAGACAGATGCAAGAGATTCTCCCCTTGCACAACCTGCAAAAGATCATCACCTACCCTCACGCAGTCATATTAAAAGCTGAAATCACAGCCACAGCACCCTTGTTTTGCCAGCCAGCTCGCTGCAATTTAAAAGATAAAGCCATCTACTGCTGGCATTCCTATACAGCCTTCTCCTGTTTCCAAAAAAGTTTAAAACTACCTGATGTCCAATCTATGTAAATGTTCCAGCAAAACCATACACATAACCTTCCCTTTTAACTTGTTATTTGGTTTCTGCAAACAAAAAATTCACTGCCATCACCAAAACCAAGTTTTTCCACACCTTTTTCACTGGCAGATAACAACAGTAGCGTCTGCTATGCTTACTTGCTTTTTCTTCAGTTTAAGAATTTGCTGTTCGACTTTTGCAATTTCACGATCTACGCGATCCATGCTCTGTATCAATTCTTCCTTCGACAGCTTTGAAGGTGAAGCATTTTGGTCCTCCCCACAAGGCTGACCAGAAATTGGAGAAGATGGTCCCTCATGCTTTCCTCCAAAAGCTGGGTCCTTTCATGGGGACAGGAGTGGGGGAGATAGAGAGAAATCGGTCATACTAGTAACACAGGAGTGAGCGTTCAGTATCCAAACTAGCATGCATGAATGAAAAAGAATTTCCAGTTACCTAAGTTTGATATTTCAGTTTACTAATGCTCTAAATATTTAAGAATTAGCTGACAGCTCATTTACAATACTGTAATTTCAAAGTCCACCTTCAAAAATAACAGCACAAATCTATATTTACCTTGAAACCAAAACAAGATCAAAACATCTCCCCTTTAAAAATATAGCTCCACAAATGTACACAGTATCTTTTAGTTCTAAAGGAAGCCAATCCTCAATACTCTGAGCATACACTGATGAAGATACTCTTGAAGATGATCACGACCAGTCTAATAAAGTACAACTGGAGTCAGCTGGAGCTATAAAGTTCTTTTAAGCTTAACATGACTTAAGAGGAGTGATGACTTGGAGGATAGATCATTACTCATTTTGCCTAACTTTTCTTTTTTTTTCCCCCCTCTGTTTCCAAACAACATATTTCACCCTGCTTTATGTTCTAACACCAACACTGTTGTACCCTGTCTTTGCTTATGCCCTCAAACCATCACGCTCCATGACTACCTTGCTGACAAACGCTCGCTCAGCCACACGGCCCTCATTTAATTCAATCTGACTGAAAGATGACGTGTATCAATGCCGCTTCTCCTCGAGATAACACTAGGCTGTATTTCTAAATTGAGACAGCAGATTTCTGTATGCTGCACCTGGATAAAAATTCAGTTACATGCATGCATGTTAACACCGTGTGTCTTAGCTCAGTTTCTGAAAGCTCCTTTGATCTTATTTTTTCCTATGCAACACAGCAAGTTACATGCTATCATAATTTTACTCCACAGAAAGTTTATTTGCATGATAAAAGGAATGATAAAGAGAAGGCAAGACAAGTAATCGACTTCTAAAAATCTCATATCTGTTAGCTTTTCACTCCATATGGAGAAATTTTTCTTTAAATGACCCAAGTTGAGAAACTTGAATGCTCATCTCCAGAAGTCACACCCGCTATGCACCACCTTTCTGGGCTGTGTCTGTGTGTGCACGAGAAAAGATTAAATACTCATTTGAGACACATTTGTCTGCTCTAGACAAATTGCTCTAATCAATATTCAGTATCCACAACAGAAAATACCCACACCAAACTAGAATGCCCTAGATTTACCCAAAATGCGACAGTGACAAGTACCATTAGTGTTATGTAAAAATGCAAATTCATTTCAAATGCTTAAAAGGGAGAGGGAGCGGAGTACTTTGACCACTGAGTACAAATACTCATTACACAAAAAAATGGACTTGCATGTGTTTGCCAGCAGCTTTCAATTGAAAAGCTGAAATATTTCATGTACTGCAATATCATAATTTTGCATCTGAGATTTTAATGACTTAAAAGTGTAGTTGCAACTCAGAACTCCAGCCTCTTTACTGTGTTTGTGGTAGACTTAACTTCTTTGTTTTCTTATAAAAGAGTAATACTGACTCGCGATCACAGTTTCTGATAATGTGCAAAATTAAACTTCTGGGATTAAAGAATGAGCCTAAACAAATAAAAAAAAAAACTACTTGACAGGAAAAAAATTGATTAGTTCACCGCAATGCAGGAAGTTACACCTTCAGCATCACAGCAGAAAATGGCTTTACCTTCTTAATATCCGCAGATCTCAACCCTTCCTGCACAGGATGTACTAAAGGCAAGACAGTAGCTGCACTGACACGCTGAAAATGGGAATCGGAGACTTGTTCGAGACGTGGTCGCTTAGATTCCAGTGAATCATGATCTGTCTGAGGTGGACCTGGGTGGAATTGCTGTTCATATCCAGTTCTCCTTTCCTGAGGCCTACAGAAGAGAGAAACTATTAAAATATATTGTTTTCCATACAAGAAAGGGACATGGAGTTCATCAACCATTTTCAAATACACAGAAATGCAGTTTAGCAAAGCTCCTTCTAAAGAGGAAGGCAGACAAATGCTTTTAAATATGACCTTCAAAAACTTAGGTTAACATCCATTGTAAAAGAGAAAGTTAACTTGAATCTTAAGAGACACTTTAAATGCACACCTATCAATACAAACCCTTAAAGAAACTTACTACTGCTACAATGATATTGTTCAAATCAAAGCTCTGAATCAAATTATAAACAAAAAAAATCATGAGATAAATATAGTTCTGTATTCCACTGAACACAGATGGCCACAACAGCTCCACTATTTCATTTTCACAGTCAAAGAATTTTGAAATACACATAGAATGCCTGAAATGGGCCACAAGGCTCTTTAGAACGTGATCTCTACTAAAATGCTACTACATGACAGAACCAGTCATTGATTCGTCCCATGAGTCATTCAAAAACTCCTCCTTCTCAGAAAAAGGCTACAGAACATTGTCACTAGCTTCTCTGCAGTGCAATGCACCGGAGATGTCCATAGAAGAACCTCATACACTTTCCTGGAGGTGTTTAAGGTGTGGGTGGATGAGGTACTGAGGGACACGGTTTAGAGATTGGTGGGAATGGTTGGACTCGATGATCCGGTGGGTCTCTTCCAACCTGGTGATTCTATGATTCTATGATTCAACATCTCCCTGGGAAGCACCACTGAAGAGAGGACAGTCCATTCCTGTATTTTGCCAGACTTACTGAATAAGCTTTTACCAATTTACAGGGGGGCAGTATTTCTGCTCTAAACTGAAGTTCTGAGAACTCTAAAAGCTACTGTGATTCTCAGCACTAAAACAGAGCCTTAGTGACATTCCAGTGAGACAAGATAAAGGCAATATGCAAGCCCCAGATTTCTCTATCACTAAGTTATTTCAGGGAATATTCTAATGAGATTTTAAGCTAGGGCAGTACTTACATAACATTCATCACTGGTATTTGTTCAGAACTAGATACCTCAGTTAAAACCAAAATAAACTGCTTGCAGCGATCCAGCATATCAACTTGCTCCTAGTAGATATACTAAGAGTTCATGGAAGAACAGGTCGTTACAAGCCATAACACTTGCTTACAGCTGTACATCAGCACACTAATGCACTGAAGAACTCAGGCACATAAATCATATAGTGACCTCTTCCCTAAACAGAAGCATATGCTTGCTAATTTACTGCAATCCAGTTAATCTTACTCTGACCTGTAGTAGGGTTTTTAATTACTAAATTTGGTTTCCAAAGTACATCCAATATTCTCAAGGAATACAGTCACATGAACGCTAAATACAGTCTGAAAACTTCCTTGAAACTATCACCCTTACAGTAATATTAATGCACCTTTGAACATTCATCAAAATCCACCGTGAAGCAATTTATTTTACCAAGAAGAGAGATAGTCCCAATCTGAAATTAAATTACAAGGCATGATTCACTGTATCTGTCCGCGATACTTGTCCTCAGTGAACCTCCTGGACCCAGATCAGTTGCATCGACTTACACAGAGACAGGAATGGTACACGCAGCATATTTAAAGCAAATGATATGAAGCTGTCAAACATCTTGCCAAAAGCAGCATGCACTACGATTCAGTCCTCTGTGCCTAGAAGTCCATTTTGTGACACACTGTAGTGTTCTACAATTCTTACAACTCAAATACCCCATTAGCTCTGTTGTTTTCGCTTGCCCAGCCACACAGACACTGCCTGCTGAATGAGAAACCTCATCGAGGAAATAGTACAGGTAATATCTACAGTGTAGCAACTCTTGCACTTGTTGCTCTAGCTTGGCAAGATTGAATTATCGCAAAGGTACAAACTTTACACACTTTTAGCCTAAACAGCATTAAAAAGTTTGCAGTATGCACTTGGCTTCTCAGAAGCTCACTGACAGTGATGTTAGAGAGGTGTGGGAAAAGCAAAGCTCACTGTCACTTCCTGTCTGCGAAACAAATTTATTGGTTAAGCCAGAAGGACTGAGGAATTACACAACAGCTACAACACTCAAATGCAGAACAACAACACCATCACAACAAAGGAGAAACTATTAATAAAGTGAAGTACGTGGGAAAAACTTGTGAAATTCAAAAAGCTTTCTATTTAAAATTAAGTTTTAACTTTACAGAAAGCACAAACTCAAAGATTTATGTTTCCACACTTCAAAGCCAGCATCCTCACCTGTCAGAGCCTGGGTGGAATTCAGAAAGCAAGGAAGGCCTGCGCCGAAGTTGCTGCTGCTGTTGCTGCTGCTGCTGCAAGAGCTGGGTTGCCTGACTGACTTCCAGGTGAGACGAACGATAATCGGGAACTGCAAATTCCTAAATGAAACATATTTCTGATGTTAACAAAAACAAAAGAACTGAAGACAGGATCAAAGGTATTTGGCATCACGGAATGAATATTTCCAAAGATACTAAACACAAACCAAGACCAGGACATCAAAGTCTTACTCGAACTCAAAAAATGAAGTTTGTGAACAGCAGTTCTATGCTTTAAATGATCTTTAAACAGAAAAAGACAATGCTACAAATTCCACCCAGCCTATTAAGAACTATTAGCAAAATGCAAATGAGTCAGCAGCAGCAGAATATCCTTAAAAAAAATTCTTTCAAATCAGCCTGGCACATCCAACTACAAAGCAGTAAACTCAGAATATATCCCAGCAACCCTAGGCAATTCCTTCTGCGATCAGCTCAAGACATTCTTGTATCAGACATTATTAATTAGGACTAACAGTCAGACAAGATGCATCTTCTGACAGATACAATTTAGAATCAAAGTGAAGTAAAATACAATTTTTTTAATCTATATGGGTCTTCGACCTCTTGCTTTTACAAATTACATGCAGCTGGAATTAATTGAGGAGAAATTCTACACGATCCACAGTAAGTCATCATGCATAAAATTTAGTTTTTACATATTATCTAAAAATAAATACAGAGCCAGCCAAAAAACTCCAGTATTTAATTTCCTTTTGAAAACACATAAGCAGCACAAAACACCTGAAATATCTGTAGCAGGAGAATTTCATTAAAAGGAGGGAAACCTGAACTGCTGTAAAGCCAAGAGCCAGTCCCTTAAAGCCCACCACACCAATGAGAGCACCAGCTGGCAGAATAATTGCTAGGTAGTCATGACCAAGAAGAAGATTCATCAAAATCCAGTCCCCCAGTCTTGGCTGGCGAACACAGTACCTGGAAGCACCAGTACAGCTGCTTCAGAAAAAATTTAGAACGTAACACAAAATTTTTACATTTCAGATTCACATTTTCCACCATGCAAACAGCTTTTGTGAAGAACTACATTTGGCTCACAGATAATTCAGTCCAATATTCCTCACAGAGAATGAGGAAAGTTGACTAAGGGGTTCCCATTTTGCTTTCCTGGGCCTAATAGGAGGTTAATTCCCCATAAAAACTTAGCACTCACAAACGCCCTCACAGTTCAGTCTCTCAAAGGGTTTGTTACACCTAGAACACTGCATCCATATTAAATGTACACTGACTGTAGACAGGCATTTGCATATTCTTGGAAAATTACTGCTATCAATGCATGCAGACTCAGACACGCTTAGCTGGCCAAATTTAGTATGTCCAAACATTAATAAATTAAAGTAAAACTGCAACAAAAGTTTATGAACACAGTCCCTAGTGAATTCATTCAAACTGTGAGAAAGCAATGATAAACCCAGCAAGTTTACATGACTTCACCACAATAAAGGTACAGAATTATAAACTCAGCTTTTTGACAAAACACAAGTAAAAAAGCAGACACATACATCATCTGGAAGCAGCAAAATGCAGTGTTTTCATTTAAAAAAAAAAAAAAAGAAAGAAAAAAAAGGAGGTGAAACCAAAGGAAAATAAACTACTCCATAACTGTTATATTTACCAAAGCAACACTGGCAGCAGTTCTCCTCAGTATGCAAAACACTTTCTTTGTTACTTTGAGTATTTCTACATATTTGATTTTTCAGCATTAATAAAAACAGAGGAAGGAAGGATCAAAAAGATTCAGCCTTCTGGGAAGACAAGAATCTCAGTGTTCAGACAGGCCAATTTCTAAAGAAGTGTTTTGCCACTTTGAGTAGAATTATAAATGTGAAACCCTACCCCCTGTAGGGTTTTACTTAGGATACCCTGATAAATGTATAGATTTGTCTTTTTTTAATATTAGTCTATATAAAAAGAAAGGGTAAAAGTAATAATAATTTAAGAAAACATGCTAAACCTTTAAAAGCCAAACTCGCAGTTAAAGGCAGGCAGGGATTTGAATAATTTCGGCTAGAGGATTGCAGGCATAATTCAACAGGTAATTATATCCTTTCAAGGTGATACTTCAGAAGGAACCGAGGAGCAGCACATGGCTACAGAGTACACTTTGCAGAGGTTTCACCACAGCCAGACCCTCAGTCCCAAACACAAGTACTTGGATAAGTGAATCCATAAGCCTTAATTCAAGAGCCAAACTCCAGTGGCACAAGCAATGTTTTCATACAGGTCTCCCCAGTCAGTTTTAACTGTGTACACTGGTCTGCAACTCCAGTGTTTTAAAAAGTGTATGACTTTATTACATTGTGGGAAGAAAAAAAAATCCCATTTGGCAAAGCAAACACAGGAATTATACTCTCACTAAATTTGTATCTCTGTCTCCTTACCTGCTGGTGCCGGGTGCTAGGGAAGGTGTACTGGACAGAATGAGTGGGGTAACGGCTCTGTTCTGTGCTGAATGCTCCTTGGTTAGGAGGGTAGCCGGAACTTGACATTATCAGAGAAGAAGTCTTCACAAAGCTGTGAGATCAAGACCAGCAAGCAATCATGTTTCTAGGAAACCGCCTAAAGGAAAAAAGATCACTGATAAGCACTGAAGTACCAGATGTACTCACAATACATTACAGCCATAGTCACCTAAGCAAAACAACCATTACCAGTAAAAGCTTTTTCCTGATGTATTTATTTAATAGGTTACTCTAGTCTGAAACATGTTAACGGGTCTTAAATGGGCTCAAAATGAGACATGTCAGCATTGTCTACACAAAGATTTGAGGATTATATTGTCGGAATACACCATTTTACCAGTTACCAGTTGAACTAGGAGGATTTTAAAAGAAAAGCAGGTCACTTTAAATAGATGTTAAAGAGATTATAACAGTCTATAAATTGACTATTTACAATCAATTTCTTTAGCACAACACAAAGTTCACTTTCATTTCTCCTACGGAGTTTTTTTGATTCTATAAACTGTTTCTTGCTTTCAGAGTCAGGTACTTTTAGGGTTGCTTTACTCTATACCACCCACAGTTCATTAAAATGCCAGGTATTGGTCAGGCTCTAAAACACTTTTACCAGCTAACAGCAGCCTGACAAAAGTAGTTAGCAAAAAAGGTTGTCACAAAGAACAAAACCACAACTTCAATTGACAGCATAGTTTGTCTCATACGGGATGCCAGAAACTGAACATACTACAATACACTAAGAAGCCTTCAAACAATTCTGCTTAGCTGACATTCAACGACGACTTTGCCTCTATTGTGCTCTCTGGCTACAGCTTTACGCATACAGATCTGGATTTTTATACACTTGGATATCTGCTACACCTTGAAAACCTGAGTGAGGAATAAAGATGGCAAGACTGGACCTCATAAAAAAGCTCCTTCAGCCCAACATGCCAGCAGCAGGCATTTAGGGAGAACATATTAGTACTCTCTCAACAATCTCTCCAGCCTTCCGGTGGCTCCCCAAGATACTCCTTGTGACTCAGAGATTCCCTGGATCACAGCCTTTCTATTTAAGATTTCTTAATGGCTTTCTCTTCTGTTGGTTTGGCCAGTTCTTTTCCAAACCCATATAAACTCTCAGCATTCACAACCGCTTGTTGCGAGAACTTCACTCTGGTCCTGCTACCTTTCTTTGAGATCTCTAATTTTTCCATAGGAACAGACCAAACAACTACTTCCATCTTCTTTTCCCCCACTGCACATCTAAAGGATAGGGATTCTGCATAGGATTTTACTTCTTCCAAGACAAAATCAACAATGTAGGACAACATACAAAATGACACTGAAGTGCAATATTTCCTCCCTCTAAGCCTCCTTTTCTTGTGACAGACATTTATACGTGCCTGCACGTTCTCCTAATTTGACCTCTCTATATGCCCTGCAGATCCCATCTTATCTTCCAGTCTCCCACAAGCTTGTTTACACTCTGCCATGAGGTGGGGGAGTGAGGGGGGGCAGTTTTTGCCAACAGAATTACTACTGATATTTTGCCCATCTCTACCCATCTTACAACCTTAATTCTGCAATTGTGGATGTAAGTTCTTGACTTCAATTCCTATATGTCTGCATGCAACGTTATGACCTTTCATCTAAAAGCATCTGCTTCTCCAGCATCTGCTCATACACATCCAGTGAATATAGATTAATCCTCCTCAATCTATTTCTTGGTCAATGAGAGCACTGCCGGCTTCCTGCTATAACCTCTCCAAGTTCCATACCTCTAGATCATGTTTAAATACAACAGCCTTTTTGCATAAAATTGTAACTGTGCATGCAGCCTGTAAACAATCTTATCCAGGCTTTCCTCACTGCTGCATCCTTCCCTGAGTCATGATAAACTTCATCTTGTTCCACTACAATCCAATCAGAATCCTCTTTTGAAAGCAGCTCACTATTAACTCTCTCTACCTCTCCAATCCCTCCAATCTCCGATTTCCTCTTCTCTGCCAGAACAGAGGCTGCTCATCTTCATTTTCAGCACCCTTGGCACTTTACAATTGAAGAAATCAACTTCCCTCTGCTCAATGACAGTAAGAAGTTGTTTTTCAGTCAAGTATTTTCATACCTCATCATGTTATTCTGCAAATTCCAGATGTTTCTCATATACACATTTACAAAAACTGCTACAGACTCTGGAACTCTGCTTTAAATGCCTCACAAAGATAAAGTTACTTTGTGAATGCTTTCATACAATTGCCAGCAGTGCTGGCAAATTGTCTATCTCGATAAATGCTGACAAATAGAAGGAGCTGAAAGAATTATTTCTAGTTTTGTAGATCAGAACCCTGTCTGTTTTGCTACAGCATCCCACCGTGCCAACACTATCACAATGTGAAAAAAATGTATCCAGAACAGGAAAAGGCAGTAGTGTCAAATGAGTAGTACTTACAACTAAAAAGTTACAAGAAAAGTAGAATCCTAAATCAAAAGAGAAACTGCTACATTTGAGGATACCTAGCTGAGAAAAAGCTTCCACAAGAGTAACAGTTCCAGGAACTGCGAAGCATACTGGGGTTTATGTTAATCCAAGCTTCTCAGGCAAGGAAATTATTAACAATGTTTATTTCTGAAGGAGCAATAATATTTTTCTCCTTGGCCTGCTCAAACTACAAAGATCTGACACAGACTTGTCCTTAAAGGCCACTGTTTGCACTCACATTTGTCATATGCAGAGAATTTTAAGTAAGCTACAATTAATTTAGAACCAAATATTGTAACAGCAACAGTCATAGTGTGGTTTCAGATTCGGTCCTAGGAGGCAGTTCTAATTTGAACAATCTCTCTTGATCTCCAGATCTCAAAATGCTTCAGACAAGAGCAGAAACACATATTGTCTCCACTAGACACAAGGGAAAATGAGTCACAGAAAGGTTAAGAAATCTATCAAAGGCTGCCCAGGAAACCGTCAGTGACTGAATCGGAAACGAGACTCACATCTTGCAGCACTTCAAGCAGGCAAAAGCCAGCATGGCTTAAGAAAAGCAGCTCTCCACTTGGGAAAACACAGAAGGTTATAAACTATGTCTATTTTTAGCAGGTCAGTTCCCCAAAAGTGCTCAAGAGTGGCCACACATGTTTACAGTAGCAGAAGGGAAGGGGTCAAGAGGCCAGAAGGACAGAGGAGTCTCCTCCTCACTGTCCATGGAACCACAGTCCCACTTGCTGGAATAGCCTGGCCTTTGCTCCCACATTCATCTTCATGGATCAAAGACCCATCTCATGGGCAGACTCAGCTCTTCCTCACCTCTTTGAAACAAGCCAACACTTTTGCATTCAGAGTCATTTTCATACCATTTTGAAATACTTAACCAACATTCGCTAGTTAAATTTCACATCCTTTTGGGAATTCTTCTCATCTGAGCAAACTGAGTATGATATAAAGAGTGCAAAGTATTAGATTACAGTCATATAAGGCTTAAACTGAATTAGGGAATTCTGTTTTTAAATCAGCAGCCTTAGTAAGCTGAGCTCTGATGTAACCAACTCATGGTAGAACAAGGGAGGCTCTGCCTTATGTGGGGGATCCACAGTGAATCACAAAATTAATTCAGAGATATTTATTCAAAGTTTACTCTGGCAAGAAAATGAAGAGTGAAGGGACTGCCTCAGCAGTGGTTAGAAATGCTTTAGCCAAAGTGTGGTAACAATACTTGTGAATAATTCCTTCAGTGATTTCACTTCATAAACAGGTAATGAAACAAGACAAAAGAAAAAAGTTCAGGTTCAAACTGACCTCTGTTAGCCCTTCCAGTCTGATGACACAAAGTTCTGCAAAGCATTATGGAATGGGAGGGGATAGTAAGTGAGAAAATGAGCTACAGGATCACTAGACAGAGCAATGCAGAAAGATGCAGGGCTTTCAGTCAAGAACCTACTATAAAGTTGATGCCTGAGCAGTTTTAAGATCATTTTGTGCTTTAAAACAAGAATTGAATGAAGTGTATTGCACCTACAATACCCAAACTTACAGACGCACTTGTAAGTATGCAAATCTGCTGGGCATAACCCCCAGAAGATGAAAGATTCTTTACATGCTGCAAGAAAAAAATGTTAATATGTCAACACTGAAATTAAAGACAATTTAAGTAACGGCTATTTAAACACATTCCAAAATCCTGTGCTTCCTATTTTCGAGGACACATCCTCAAAGCTCTGGACGGCTTCCACAGTTTCTTTAATCTTTTTCCACTCAGTTTGCTGTTGCAGAACACTCCTGTAGAGATGCTTGTAGTGAAAGCATATGGGCTTATGCTATTAGAATGAACAGAAACAATGAACATGTTCTCCAAGTTGAGAACAACCATTGAATTTTCCATGACAATTCTGCACGTACAAATGCCTCTTCTTCTGTGACAGACATTTAAAATATACTATAAATTCCTGAGACTTTAACCTCATGTAGTTGCACTCCTTCTGCTCGAAAGGTTATTGACAGACATTGCTATTTCTATTCCTGCTAGAAATACAGTAAAAAAAAAAAAAATCTACAAGGCAGTGTTTTACAGAACTAAATAACATTCTCTCTATTAATTATTAATGTCTTATAAATCAAGCCATAGGGGTATTTGAAAAAAAGATGCTAAGAAAAGCCTAAATACTTGAATCTGACCCTTTATCACATCATGAAATCTCCACTACCATACAATATCATATTATTTCTGAACATTTCCAAAGCATTAACTTACATTTATGCTACACAGTGTCTGTCTCATATTCTACATGACATGGAAGCATGATATACTTTAATTTAGCCAATTACAGAAGTGACACAAGTCAAGGAGCATTACAGCAGTCAATTCAAGATGCCACATAAACTCTATGCTAGCATGACTTTTCCATCTGCATCAAGAGAGCTGAAAAATTAAAATAGGATTTTATACTTCAAATTTTAATAGAAAAAGATTTTCCATTAAGAGACTATCAATTCCTTAAAGTACTAAGCAATAACTTTGGAACATTAAATATTAAATAAGTATTAAAAGAGCACTTAAAAGTGATTTTGGTGCATTCTGAAAAAGTTAATATTGGTTACATACTTGCATATGCAATTTACAACCAAACTGTTGCCAAATCTCAGGATCACACCATTACACTTCATCTTTAAATAACAGTTTCTCTCTCTTTTCTGCTGGGTAACTACAAATACAAATAGAATTTGTGCTCTACCAAAATGGGGTCGATCAAATTCAGCTGACAAGATACTCTTCTACAGAAAATTCTATTTTAATCTCTTCTGTAATTTATCAGCTTAATCAAAAATTGCTAATACATGGTATCAAGACCCAGGCTATGCACAATTCTGACGTAATATATGGGGGATCCTAACAGCAAAACCTAAGATTGTGTTGAGGTCTTAGAAAGTCTCTAATCAGTCATTCACTTGCCACACAAAAAAAAAAAAAAAGAGGAGGATGCCGAGTGCAACCATTTAAAATTAATGAGATTTATGGAGGAATGGTACTTGCTGGTTGTGAAGGAGTCCATCCAGCTCTCTTCTGCCACAGAGGGTCACAGTAACACCAAAACCATCCAGAAAGGGTAGAACTCCTCCATTTCAAAATGGAAATGAAGGATATAGACATTTCCTTAACTAAAAGTACCACTGAGCAATTACTTAAACCAAAGAAGGGTACAAACTGTACAAGGCTTTTTGTGTTGGTAAGTATATCAGAGAAAAGTAGGCAGTTTGTGTTCTAAAGGCATTTAAAACATATTTTGGCTTTCCTAGCAACACCAGATTCTCATTCCTGGTTGTCTCAAGACAGCAAATAGCGTGCAGTTAACACACCACAGAGAAAATGTTCATGAGCCAAAGACAAGAAACCAAATCCAGAGAATTGAATGTCAAAAGCAAACCCCACTGCACAGATAAGGTCTCTTGGTCACAAGAGGAGACAGGTTTTTTTTTTTCTGATAACCGCAGCAGTTCCCAGGCATCTCCCTTGCCCTTTTGAAGGGCCTTATCCCTGCCACAGCAGCAATTCAACTTGGTTATGAAACATCAACTGAAGCATTCAGACTTGTAAGGTGAGACAGAAATCAACCTAAGCATCCTCCAAGGTACCAGTCTGTAGCATGCAAGATGTCCAACAGATGCTATGCAAACAGCAGCAGTTAAAACTGTTATAACCTTTCTCAGTAAGCGATCCTCGCTCGTTAGATGTGCCCAAGAACTCACTGAGGTTCGCCTATTCCTTCCATTCACCTATAATTTAAAAATAGCCACATGATCTCAAACTTCATATGTATCATACACTTTGCTTAAAATATTCTTTCAAAGCAACAATTTGTGCTTCTCCATCTTGGACTGAAAACATAGGTGCTTTAAAACCAGCTACTGAATTATTTATATTTTATTCCTCCACTGTTAGTTTCTCTGTAGGTGAAACTGCTTTTGACATCACCTAACATACAAAAAATTATGTGGTCACAGTTTTAAGTTTCTAATTTCTTCTTACAGTTCACTCATTATCAAAAGCAGATCTGTGGTGGTAGTTTCTTAGAGCAGCTTTGCTTTGGAAAAGGAAATATAACTTGAGTAATCCATGCCGACTAAACCCATAGCTCCAGAAACTATGATGTATCATAAGAGAAGCCACGTATTATATAGAGGGGTTCAGGGTACGTTAAGTTTCTGCCCCATCACTCTCCTCAGTTGATCTGGTTCAGATAAAATCAAGTATAGATTTTAGCTAAAAATACACTAAGGCTAAAATAAGACTTTTTGTATAAAGTATGCAAGAGGAATGCCTGGGTCCAATTCAGAAACTCAACACAAAATGCACAAGGGCCTTCTAGAAACAAAGTTTATTGTTACTACATTGATGATTCAGTTTGAGGTGTTCTACTTCACACGGAATGCAACAATATATAAAAAATTAACTCCTATGCACAGATTCTAGGTCACAGAAAAAGGCCAGGAGTGTAACAGATCTTGAACTATGAATGGTATAAGAAAACTTTTGTATTTCTAAAAAAGAAAATATACATAGAAAATAAGACCTTCAAGATTCTAGAGCCATGCAAGTCTTATCTTTGAGATCACAGTGAAACATCAGCACCTACACAAATACTGGTCCTAATGGAACAGGAAAATGATCCCATTTATTAAGAAAGATTTTGGCAACAACATTCCATGAAAGCTAAACCAATGACTATATGGGAGAATTCCCACCCTCCAGACATCCCTTCTCTATCAATACAGCATTTCAGACAGCACACAAACAGAAACAAAAGTTGATGAACCCAAGACAAAACTCTGCAGTGGATAACCAAGTATACATAATTTTATTTGATTTAAACCAATTCCTCCTTTTTTTTTTTTTTTCCCTTTTCCCAAATCTACTACTAATGAGGTGAGGAGCACAGAGGAACTGTGACAATACACCTGTCTAGCTTCCTGAACAGCACTTGAATGTGTAATGAATTTTACACAGGCTTAACTTTCTAACACTGACAAAAGAGACAGGAATCAGGAGGTTTCTGAGTTAATTTCTATTTGTGTTTGTTAGATATCTTCCTTGAACTGTGAACATATTTTAATCCACTTAGGAGAGCACCTGCTTTCAAAGTAGCCTCAGTTTCTGCCCAGGAACCCCACCTGGAATGGCCCAGCAGAGGTTTCACATAAAGCATGTGGCCTGTGCCCTGCAGCCGGTGAACGCTACCGTGGCTCTCGATGGGCCAAGCACGCCTCTGACTTGATAAAGACTACAAAGAGTCAATGCGCTTTCTCTGCAGCATAGCATAAGGCACAAGTGAATATACAGCTCAAGAAGAGGCATTATAAGAAACATCATGTTAGTTCAAGCATATTCTATAGTGTTACCTCATCCTTTTCCATTTATTAGTGTTCACCGTCACTGTGAATATATTTTCATTTTCAGTTTTACACCAGACTAGTCTTTCAACTTGCACTGAATTTTGTCAGCAGTTTGTCCAGGTAATCTGTCTGCATAGAAATTTCATTTCTCAACTTTTTACTGCCCAGAGTTATGAACAATAGGATTTTTCCGAGACGGATGGTGCACCTTTGTACCAATCCTGTACCTTAATTTTGCAATACCCTTTGTAATCATAAAGCAGATGAAGTCACTGAATTCAAAACCACATAGACCAACATCCTCTCTAAGCCTGAAGAAAAAAAGTTGCATATCAAATCAGTCTGGGAGTGGCAACATTACTCGAGTGGTTCAGATGTGAAGCTATTCAAGGCCAAAGGAATCTCTCTTAGGATACTGGGAGAAAACATAGCTCCAAGGTAAGACTGAGCTTTCTGCATGCACGACAACTTGCTCGACTGAAGCCCCAGCAGGCCCAGACCGTGCCAGTCATTTAGCAGATGGTGGATAAACATTGACCTAGCACAGAGGAGGAAGAGAACATCACAAAACATCTTTACTAGACAGAGAATCACTGAAGGAGAAACTACAATGGAAGTTATATTCAGCATTTGCCTGGCTATTTGCATAATTTAGATATAGCACAAAGTAAATATTTAGAGACAGCAGACCAGTGTGGGTCAGAACCTTTACCTGGAACACTTACAGTAGAGACACAACTCAACTCTTTCAGTTAATAGCTTGTCATCTGTAACACAGTTTCAGATTTGACTAAAAGAACATAAATGACTTGTAGAGTTCAAGAGCGGCATCCAGGAAATGTTTGTTTGCATTATGAAACCACTGTCTGATTACTAGTCTGTTCTTGAGATTGTACAGTGTGGCAGCACACCTGCACGAGGCATTGGTCTCTTCCAGCTTAAATAACTGTAAAACTCTTAAATTTAAGTAGCTATGTAACACTAGAACTCTGAACAGTATTTCTGATCATGCAAGAAAACCTTCACCAAAACCATTCCTCTAGGCAAAAGAAGATGAATAACACATTTCACCAAAACTTTGGCCGAGAGCTTTGGAAGACTATGTCAAGTGCTGATAGAAAGGACATGATACAGAGGAAAAGAAAATATTTTCCTCCAATACAGAAGACTTTTTCAGTTATTTTTATACATTTAACAGTAGCCAACGCACAGTCAGCTTCACTTCTCTGTGAGCATCTCTCACTCATGCTGTAACTGAAAAATGAAATAACTTAGAAGATGCAGTCAGAGAACCACAAGAGCTGGGAAAAGGGACTAGAGGGAGGAAATTGAAGCTTTAGAGTCTGTCCCTACTTTTACCATTGGTTTGGAGAGCTTTCTAGATTCTCTTTCAATCACAATGGAAAAAAGTTTATGCCCAGGAAAAGCAACTAAATTCGGCAGTTGTAGGAGATAAAGTATTTAAAATAAGTCAGCAGCAGCACAACAGAGAAAAGTAAAAATAATCTGATCTTGTGCATGTAACTGCAATCTGGAGAGTCATTTTTAATTGATTTGTACAATAACAAGCTAGAGAGAAGGAACATTTGTGGAAGCAAACACTTGCCATGTCCTCTCCATACATTAAAAAAATTATAATAACTCTTGGAAAGAATAATCCAAAATGCTGCTTCAAAGATTACACATTTTCATGACCAGTATCAGATCGTATTTCAAATAGGACAACTATACTGCACATAAAGCGTAACAGAACTTTTTTCATTAGCAGTCTATACTGGTTTGCATAGAAAAGCAATGTCAAGAAAAAAATAACCATGGCTTTGCAAACAGGGTCACTGTAGTTGGCTTGCTTCCTCTGAACTTTTGAATCCTTGGGATAAGCACTAAGGTCCTTCATCCCCCAACACAAGACATTAAATTTCAGCTAACTAGAAATCCACTTCAAACATTACACACTTCCTTTCCAAATGTCAAGGTTGTTTAGTTAATCAGGAATAACAACGCTCTGTAGAATAAAATTCCAGTGCAAAATTGCAACAGATCTGGACAGTCCTTATGTACAATGACAGAATGCTATCTGTCCACTTATTCAGGCGCTTAAGTAATTTCCATGGCCATCCTACTTACCACAATAATAGTGTTTTTTGTAATACCAACGCTTTTTTCCCTCCACTCATACTGCCTAGGACAAAAATCCCTACCTGAGCTCTAGCAGTTCATAATTACAGTGCTATGCCTAAAAATACTGCATAGTAGAAGAATGCTGCCACAAAACCAAGTCTTCAGAACAAGACGTCCCTTTCTCATTGTAACAAGTTGTCCTTTCTTTTTATATTATCCCTAGGTTACACCAATATTTACAGTCATGAAAAGGTAAACCACTTGTTTAGACCATAACTGTGAAACAAGTGTGGTTTGGGGCAACAATAGATTGTTCAGACTAACTA
Organism: Coccyzus lansbergi; assembly: GCA_033558105.1. Taxonomy (NCBI): domain Eukaryota; kingdom Metazoa; phylum Chordata; class Aves; order Cuculiformes; family Coccyzidae; genus Coccyzus; species Coccyzus lansbergi. The sequence goes on along the minus strand of JAUMJK010000618.1, from coordinate 1,207 downwards.
CCGACTTACTGGAGCCTGTCGAACGCTAACAGTACACGCAACCTGCTAGAATCTTGTCCAACTGCAACCCACTCAATACCCACAGATTTTTTAAGTACAGAAAGATCAGTAAGTATAAAGTTTTTTACCATCAAGCCAGAATAATTCTAGGAAAAAAGCCGCTTCCATTGTGCCTTCCAGCAGCCTGGGGATGACAGAAGCTGGGGATGTTTATAGCTCCTAAATGAATAACTCAGCAGCAGCAGCTCCGCACCGCCGACAGCCTCAGCGCTGGAGAAGGAGTAGGGGCTGTCCCCGACCACCCACTCTGACAGCAGAACAACCTCTGGAGCGAGTGAGCTCCCGGCCCCGCGTCCCACTGGCCCATTCTGAAGAACCGGCCCTTCTCTTGCCAATTTATTCTTGCTGTTATTATTTCAACTAGTGTTAATGCTGCCTATGGAGCTGGGATGACACCCAGCGCCCCAATGCTCAGGGTGTCCCCACAAGCGTCCTCTCACCCCGGCGGGAAGGGACGAAACCCCTGGGGGCACCGGTCGCCTCTGGCTCCAACGGGAAGGGACAACCCCCCCGGGGGCACCGGTCGCCCCTGGCCCCAGCAGGAAGGGACAAACCCCCCGGAGGCACCGGCCGCCCCAGAGACCCCCCTCGCCTCCTCCGCCCTCCCCCCAGGGACCGGAGCGTTCCCCTCTCCGCTGAGGGGGGAGGAGGAAGGGATGGCCGTGGCCCCCGCCTCTTCCCCCTCCTCCTCCGCCTCTTCCCCCCTCCTCCTCGCCTTCCTCCTCCTTCTAACGGAGGCGCCCGGCCCCGCCGCCCCCTCCCCGACCCCCGCCGGGCCCCCTGCCCTTACCGACGGCGCTGAGGCGGCCCAGGCGGCAGGCTCTGGCGGGGCTGGGCGGTCGCCGCGTCTCACCTCAACCTCAGCGCCGCCGCCGCCGCCATCTTTGCCTCCCCTCCCCCGGCTCGGCGCGCCCCGCCCCCTCCCGCCGGGTCCTGGCAGGTGCACAACAAGCGGCACCGCCTCGGGCCGGGGGTTCTGACCGGTCGAGGGAGATCCCACCTTCCTCCCGCTGTGCCAATAGGCAGCGTTACTGAGACAGCCCCCGTCCCGCGATAAGCAGCGGGCGGTCTCCGGTGTGGGGTTGCGCCGCTATGCACCTTCCAGGACCCGGTGGCCGGTGCGGCGGGTGAGCGCTTAACGCTTCCC